>JAFEMH010002724.1:0-316993 GCA_022495995.1 Adenophora triphylla var. japonica
GATTGACTCTCGCTACGATCCGCGCGGACAAGAATGTAAGGGATGGACATTTCGTTTTTCGATTACATTTTCACTCACGAAGCACATTACTTTGGTAAATTTCGGTTGAGTCAAGTCAAAACTTCCATTTTCAGGAAAATTCCTTTTGCAAAACACACACACACATGCAAATGGTTTCAAATTAGGAAGACTCGTTTCACGAACGTTCCGGGTGAACCCTGCGTTCTTCCCGGAATGTAACGTGACCTCAGAACCCATGTTTCTCTAATTTTGGGCATTTTTCAAAGTTTTGGCCCTTAAACTAAAAACGGCGTGAAGAGCTCCATTTGATTTTTCAAAAGAAATGAAAATCGGGCATCATCACGGTGGCGCGAAACTCCGGCGGGGACGGGAAGAAATAAGCTTTTATCTTTTTTAAAAAAAAAATTCAAAAAAAAAAAAAAAAAGAAAAGCTTTTGTGGAGTCAAACTTCCGTCCCGGTATTTGAAAACATTTGTACTACATTATTGTGTTGGTTTTGCACATTTCGTGTTGTTTTTGACGAGTCCGGAGAAGAATCGATATCTTGACTTATCGGACTCATTTCATATAGTTTGAATTTTGTGCTTATGTGATTATGTGTTTATACGTTTCAAAAAAAAAATTCAAAAAAAAATTCAAAAGAATCTTCAAAAAAATCAAAAAAAAAAAAATCATTTCAAAATGTTTTGGTAGAAAAAACAATAGAGTAGAATCTTAGCTATGTTTAGTGTGTGGATTGAATAATAAGGAGGGAACTATAGGAATTCGATTATATGGAACAAAAGAAAATGAAAAACGAGAGCAATGACAACGCGATTTGTTAACGAGGAAAACCTTGGAGGTGATAACCTCTTTGGAAAAACCTCCACAGGGAGTTTAGGTCTCAACCTTAAAGGTTCCACTATAATGATCACAATTACAACTTTGGAGAGGAATAATGGAGAGGATTACAAGAGTTTGTGTGTAAAGTGTGTGCGTATGAGCATGAGTGTCATTTTCCGTCTCCATTTCCCCTTAAATACAAGTAACTAAGAAAAGAGTCAAATACTTGGTTCCTACAATCTCGGCATTGTGGTTTTATCTCTTTCAACCTCCCAGTGAGACCAAGTCGCCCCTAGCACGTTTGAAGATGCATTGAACGTGCTTGAAGGTTGTTTTCCGCATTCCTCTCTTGAATTGCGAAAAATAAGAATAATAATATTAGGAAATATTGGACAAGTAAATATTTAAAACAATACTTACGGATTAGTAATGACATCTCGTTATGCGCGGGGATCAAGCTGAAGATGTCGTCATGTCAAAAAATGCCCACAACAATTTGTCCCCAAAAACATTTGACTATGTAGAGCAGCGCGAAGAGGCAAAATGTTTTCCTTTTGAATTAATGATCCAAGCGTTACTGTTTGATGGGACGTTCTTGGAAGACGTGGCGTTGAAATGGACGGTTGGGGAAACGTTTGGAAACGTTTGGGAAAGTAGCTTTTGAAAACGCAAGAATCCTTTCTCTTTTTATTAAGCCGCTTGAGATAAATAAACTTCTCCAAGCTTCTCTTTCACCTCATTTGTGCCCAGCGTGTTCGCTTTCAAGGTAACATTTCTCCACTTTTCGATCTTCCTCCATTTGTTTATTCTTTTCTTCTTTGCTTTGTCAACCGTGGGTAGGACCGGTGATGTCCTCGGCCAAATCCAAGAAAGCGTCCCGATCCCCACAAAGCTCCAAAGAAATTAGTCTCGATGACTTTGTTTTGCGAAAACCTTCTTGCTAAACCGAGACGAAGAGACTTGTTTGTTTAATGATTCCCAAATAGAGTCCATTAAACGACAATGCTACTTCCCAAGTGGTGTAATTTTTCATCCTTTTTCCGTAAAGCTTAGGTCGATTATGTTTCTCCCAAATGGATACATTTCTTCGAGTATCCCTTTCTTTTAGGGTTTAGCTACCCTTTTCCCTTACGGTTGGTTGCGAGTTCTTTCTAAAAACCCAACTCGCTTATGCTCAACTTATGCCAATGGCTTGGCGAGTATTTGCCTTTGTCATTAAAGTGAACCGAGAAACGACGGATTAAACTTAGGGCTCCATGAAATTGCATATTCGTACGATCTTTAACTCTTTGGTTCCAAACGGTATCTATTTAGGAAGAGATCGGGTAGGAGTTCCTTGATGAGTACCACATCATCTAGTGATAGGGGATGGAAAAATAGATTTTTCTTTGTTGATAGGGCATCTATTGGAGAAGGAAATGGGATTTCGAAGCAGTGGAACAAGGGAGGTACTTAAATTCTCACTTTTGTGACTTCCTTTTCTTGAGACAAAAGCCGAATTGTAATTGTTCTTGCTTTCATGTAGATATTGATTGGGGAGAGTTATTTCCGCCGCAAGACACTTTAGCAAAAATCGAAGAATTTTTCAATTTTTCTCCGAGATAAAAGATCTCCTAAGGGCTTCTATTGGAAGTTTCGTCGGCTTCCCCAAGAACAAAAGGCCTCCACCTCCGTTATTATGTCCACATGTAAGTGTGTTATCTTTGATCGTTTGTCATTAATTTGATGTGTTGTTTGTTATTGACAATATCCTTCATATGTCAATGTAGTTTCCAAGCAGATCAGCTTCAGGATCGGACTTTGACCTCGATGAAATTGAAGCCATGTTTACGAGCTCCATTGTGAAGATAGAGATGAAGCCTCCGCCCGCCTAAGAAGACCCCAACTTTGGATGATAGCGGCGGTATTGGTTCCGAGGTGAGGCAAAGGGCGAAAGGCCAGCCAAGAGGAGGTGATCGAAGTTGAAGACTCCTTTGATGGGAATCGGCGGGGAGATTTTAAGAAAAATGCATGAGCTTTGCGTCGGGGTAAGATACTATTAATTGGCTGTTTAATAGTTTCAAAGGTTGTGATAACTTTCATTGATGTCGAGTTATTATTTTTCGATGTAGGGTATGTGGAGGAGTTGGTGAAAGAAATTGAAATGCTAAAGAAGAAGTCCAAAGCGGATATCGCTTTGGTTAGGAAGGAGAAGATAGCGTATCGAAAACAAGGTGAAGGTACATGAGAAGATAATAGAGCAACAAAGCAAGTCGTTGGGAGAGCAAGAACAAACGGCTAAGGACTTGTTGAATAGTTTGGCTAGAGTGAGGATGATCACAAAAAGAGATCACGAGACGTGAAGAGTTCTTGTAAATCGGCTGCCGAAAGCTTGTTTCTCAATGCAAGATAAAAATGATGAAGGAATACCAAGAAGGGAAGGCTGGTGACACTTGGGATATCAACGAGAGTGCGCCTATTTGTTTAAGTTGAGCGGTGAAGTGATGGATGAGGGCGAGGTGTCGTCAAGCCCGTATGAAGCGGTTGTTAAGGATGCGCGGTGAGTTGGAGAAGTTAACCCCAGATGCAACACTGCGGCGAAGCCACCTAAAAAGAAGGTAAAACAACTTTGTTCTTGGTATTTTGATGATGATTCTTGGGTGGAATCCCTTAAAACAATTTTTATTTTCGTTTGGTTATGTAATGGGTCCTTAAGGACCAAAGACAATTTCCTTTATGTGTTGGGTTGGTCAACACTTTTGCACTTTAAGCTTAGTAGTTTGGATGCTTATGGTTATTTTAGTTTAGTTATGGTTTAATGGTTTTCAAGCGTGTCAAGGCTTGCTATATTTTGGATAGAATTTTTCTTATGTTTTTCACATATGGTGACATGATAGTATGTCAGAATAATAGGTATTTAGGATGACATGTAGATGTCATAAGCTAGATACTTAGATGACACGTATATGCCATAAACCGTAGATACTTAGATGACACGAATATGCCATAACCATAAGAATAATGCTTAAGATCAATCATCTAAGCGAGTGGGAATGGGTAAGCTATATGAGTTTACCCATATAGGCCCACCCCACACCTCAATTAGTGAGATAACTTGCGCTCCGAGCGAAGGTGTGGTAACCTAACTTCTTTAGAAAGAGGTAATTAACTCTTTAAACCTTAGAAGGGATTGTGTACCTTTACTTGAGAAGAGATGGCCGGAGTCTCTAACGGAGGAGAAATCGTTGTTCTTTGCGTGCATTCGATATGTCCCCATGTAAATGTGTCAATACCTCATAAGATATAAACACGTTAAAAACGGACGCCAACTAAGGTTGACGTCTCTCACAAAACATGTTAGAGACATCTTATCATGTAAATAATTAAAAAGATACATAGGAGAAAAGAATTAAAATACGATTCATACACGGAAAGATGAGTTCATGGGAAGTCATATTTAAATGTAATACCTTTTGAGATGAATGGCGTTCCAACTTCGGGGTATCATTTGGCCATCCAAGGTTGCAGTGAGGCGATATGCTCCTTTTCCGCTTGTGCATCTATCAAGTAGGGTCCCTCCCATTTTGGGGGCGAGCTTGCTCTGCATTGGACTCCTTGGTATTTTGGAATGCCTTTCGTAGGACTAAGTCTCCTACTTGAAACCTTCGACCCTGACGTTTTTATTGTATGATCGGGCTACCCTTTGCTGGATATCTTTTGCCATGCGAACTTTGGCCATATCCACTTAGCTTCGTCCACAGTATCCGGGGAATGTATCAAGATGTCTTTATTATTCTCGGATATCGGCAAAATTTGTATCTTGCCGTAGGTACAAGGACTTATTCTGTTGGAATAACGATTCGAGTTCCAAATGCGCGGCAAGTGAATAGGGGTTTGACCGGTAGCATTCTTAGATGTCGTCCTGTCGGCCCATAGGACCATTGGTAACTCTTACGCCCAACGTCCTTTTTTTGGTTTAGTCTCTTTTTTAAGTTGCTTGATTATTATTTTGTTGCTAGACTCGCCCTTTTGTCCATTGGCTTGAGGGTGAACGGGCGAAGACGTTACCATCTTAACACCCCAAGCCGTCAAGAAATCTTGGGTCCTCTTGCTTGATGGGCGAGAGCCGTTGTCACAAATTATTTCGATGGAATTCCAAATCGGCTAAATATGTTCCTTTTGATAAAAGATATTACTTCTTTATCACGAACTTGCACATATGCCTCGGCCTCTACCCACTTAGAAAAGTAGTCTGTCATGGCCAAAAGAAATACTCGTCCCCCTGGTGCTCTGGGAAGTTTTCCTACAATGTCCATTCCCCAAACCATAAACGGCCAAGGTGACGGGATAGGATGCAGCAATTCAGGTGGTGGTGCGGGATGTCCCCATGTCGGCGACGGGAATCGCATTTATTTGCGTAGTCAATGGCGTCTTTTTCTCATTGTGGGCCAGAAATAGCCCAACCTTAGAGCTTTAGTATGTAAACTTCTGCCCCGGTATGATTTCCACAATCTCCTTCATGCGGCTCCTTGAGAACTTTGATGGGCTCTATACGCTTCTAGACACCTTAAGTAGTGACTGCGGCGGATTTTCTAAACAAGAGATTATCAATAAGTACATATTTAGATACTCTTTACCACGAAGGCTCTCGCATTCTTCTCTTTCAACTCGGGATCGTATCATCTAAGAGATACTTGATAATAGGGCTGTCCAAGAGGTTGATGCGGGGAGAGGAAGGTATGTCAACATCTAGGACGAACATCTCGAGATTGTCAATTCTTTGGGATGTCAACATGCACGATTGGGATATTGGTTTGTGAGAAGCTTTTGAAGGCCGAACCCAAATTTGCCAAAGCATCGCTTGAGAATTTTCTTCTCGCGGGATTTGTTCCAAGGAAAATGTTTTGAATTTGGCCGAAATAATTTTTACAATTTCCAAATATGTCGTCATTTTAGCATTTTTCGCGACGTAGGACCCATTGTATTGATTAACAATTAGTAATGAATCCATGAACACCCGGATATGCTTGACATCTAAGTCTTGGGCTGCTTTGTTAAACTGCGATAAGTGCCTCGTACTCGCTTCATTGTTGGTAGCCTTGAAGCCGCAAGCGATAGATTGTGGTATTATGTCCCCTTGTGGCGATTTTAGTACAACTCCAAGACCTGTACCTCTCATGTTGGAAGCACCGTCCGTGTAGAGAGTCCAAATTTTTAGAATGTCATCATCTTGAAGTTGCTTTGTACTTCCAATTCCACCTCTTGTTGTAGGGTTGGGTGAAATCGGCCACAAAATCTGCCGCGGGGCTTGAGATTTTATTGCGGTTCTAGGCTCGTACTTGATGTCGTATGTGCTTAAGCTGTACTGGACCATTTCGCCATTCGACCGACATCTCTCGGTTTTCTCATGACATTCTTAATAGGATAGTTAGTGCGTACAATAATAGTATGTGTTTCAAAATAGTGCCTTAATTTAATGAAGCGATTATCAAAGCTAAAATTAATTTTTGTAAATGAGAATACCTGGTCTCGGCCGTCTAAGAGTGTCTTACTTATATAGGAGATGGGTTGCTGATTGCCATCTCGTTACATTATCAAGGCGCACTTACGGCGCCTTCGGATCTTGCTAGGTAGATGTAAAGATGTTCTTCTATCTGAGGTTTGGCCAATAAGAGAGGTGTCGACAAGTAAGTTTTGAGTTCCTGAAAAGCTTTTTCATGTTGATCCTCCCATTGAAACTTTTTGTTCTTTCTTAAGATGTCGTAGAACGGTTTGCATCGGTCTGAGGATTCTGAAATGAATCTAGTGAGTGCGGCAATTTTTCCTGTTAGTCTTTGGACGTCCTTGACAGATTGAGGTGATGACAGGTTGAGAATGGCGCGTATTTGTTCCTTTCGGGGCGGCTTCAATGCCTCTTTTAGTGACCATATAGCCCAAAAACTTGCCGGCTTTCATTCCGAAGTTGCATTTAGCTGGATTAAGTTTCATATTGAAACAATCCAGAATGTCAAAGGCTTGAGAGAGATTGCTAATGTGGTCCTCGGCCTTCATAGACTTAACAACCATGTCGTTGATGTATACCTCCATTGTGTCCCCAATCTGATCCTTAAACATCTTGTTGACGAGCCTTTGATACGTTGCACCTGCATTTTTTAGTCCAAAAGGCATGGCAATATAACAATAAATACCTGAGGGGGTTATGAAGGCAGTGTCTTCTTGGTCGGATGGTTCCATCTGAATTTGTTGAAATCCTGAGGACGCGTCCATGAATGTGAGTAGTTCGTGACCTGAGGTGGCATCAACTAATGAATCTATGTGCGGCAAAGGGAAAGGATCTTTTGGTCAGGCCTTATTTAAGTCGGTGAAGTCGACGCAAACTCGCCATTTCCCGTTTCTCTTCTCTACCACAACCACATTTGCCAACCATCTTGGATAATCGACCTCTCGTATCATGTTGGCTTTGAGTAAGCGCTCTACCTCCTCCTTGATGATCTAATTTCTGGTTTTACGCAAACTTTCTACGTTTCGGTGCACCGGTTTGAAGCCGGGATCTATGTTAAGTTTGTGAGTGATGACATCTTTGCTAATGCCGGTCATGTCATCATGTTTCCAAGCGAAACTTTTTATTCGCTTCTTAATAGGTTCACAAGCTTCTCCTCCATATCGACGATATGTCGGTGCCAATAAGTACTTTGATGTCCGGGTTGGAAGGATCTAACAATACTTCTTTCACATCATCCTCCCTAGCTTCCGGGACTTCACGTACTTTCTTCGGTAATTGCTATGCTTGTTTTGGAGATGTAGACGCCTTCATTGAAGTTTTGTAACATTCCTTGGCCACTGTTGATCACTTTGTAAATCTTAGCGACACCCCAAGGTGTTGGAAACTTCACACATTGATGGTAAGTGGAGGGTACGGCCTTCATTCCATGAATCCACGGTCTTCCAAGAATTACATTGTAAGATGTTGCGCAATTAATTACACAAAACCGTTCCACGGTGTTGAGGCCCTTTGAGTATATTGGAAGCTTTATCTCCCCCATTTGTTTCTTTGACTTCGCCACTTTGAAGCCTACCGGCCTTGAAGATTTTTGACAATCTCCGATTCCGGGATGTTCATTTCTTTAAGGGTACCCAACATAATAAGATTGACGGAGTCGCCTCCATCTACCGTAATACGTCGTATGGTACGGTTGGCGATTCGCAAGGAAATGACCGGACCGTCATGATGGGGTTCCAGCAAGTTATCACGATTACTTTCATCAAAGACAATTGGAGTGCAGGCAAGGTATTGACATCTGTTGTCTCTACGGCTTTTCATCTTTTGACTCCTTAGCATGTCGTTTTGCGGCGAGAATAGGATGTTCCACATATTTCGAGCCTCCACTAATGAAGTTGATCACCTTTGTTGATCTTTGGGGGAGAAACCGGTCTTTCGGCTTCATGAGGAGCTTCAGACTTTCGGCTTTCTTCTTTCGGATCCCAACGGCTCCTTAAGATGTCCTTTCGAGAGCAAGTAACGATCTCCTTTCTCAATGCGATGCGAGTCTTGATAACATGCCCAAAGTCTTCATGGTAAGCACACCATTTTGATTTGTCACGCCATCCTGTGGTTTTGTCCGTTTTCTTTGGCCATCCGGCTTTGTCTCCCAGGTTGCCCATTGCGCAAAGTACACTGAAATATCAACCGAAAAACAATAATCGAAATGTTAGGCACATTATCATTATCTTCATCCTCACCGTCTATTGAATTAATTTTGCTAGTGTCAATTCTCGGATAAGGATTGGGACGGTTGTTTTGCGATGGGAAGATTCGGTCTTTCTATCGGGATGGTCATATGTCGACGTCTTGGATGATGACTTTGATCTTCGCAACTCATCTTCCTCCGAGTCTTATGAATCTCAATGCCCACGCTCCCGACTTCCTCCGGCCGCTTACAAGGAGTCATTACCAAATCTTGGTAATACTGCGAATCTTTCTTCAACCCCATTTTGAATGCTTCTGTGGCTGTCGACATGTCAAGATTGGGAATTTCCAGCACCTCTTTATTGAACCGGTGGACGTAATCCTTTAGGGTTTCATTAGGCTGCTGAGTTACATTGTAAAGATCACTTGTCAACCTTTCAAATTGTCGACTGCATGAGAATTGGTTATAGAACATGTTGATGAGCTGGGCGTATGAACCAATTGAACCCAGGGGTTGCCTAATCAACCATTTGAGGGCTGGTCCAGATAAGGTGGATCCAAATCCCTGCATAAGCAAGCCTCCGGAATTGAAGTGGAATATGGATTATGTCCATCTTTTCTTGATAGTGTGCCACGTGCTCCTCTCGGGGTCCCTGGTGCCGTCGTCTACAACTTCATAGATGGTACACCGAAGCGCTTCGGTATGTCGACATTTGCAATTCTTTGGGACAAACCGAGAGCGGTGTAGCAGTTTGGGCGTTCTTGGTTGAATTGGAGGAGTCACACACAGTACGTTCATTACTAATTCTCTGAGATCGCATACATTTAGCTAGTGGGTTTCTGCAAAAGGGTCGGCCATAGGAATACGATTGAAATTATTATTATTGAAAAGATTATTAAGCAAACCACAGTTGTCAGTAGTAGTGACATGCAATAGGCTGTCTATAAATGGGATGAATGGAGTGAATCTGCAAGATGGTGTCAAAGGGGTGTCCCCAGGGCAAAGATGTTGACATCATGGAAGATGTCGGCGGAGGAGGATTGCCCATTGGAATGAATTCATTACGAAATGTAGATCCTCGGAGTTGTCAAAGTTGAGAACCCTTGCGCGCGGTGGTGATATGTTTTCAAGCCGAGATGCTACGAGTTGTTGGTCTTTACGCATCTTAATCATGGAATTGGTCAACACCTTCGGAATTGTTATCTTGCTGGTCCAACCTTTGATTCAACTTTGGTTAGGATACTCCGATGTCGGCATCTGCATTGGAAGAGGTCGCCCCCCCTTTTGTGGAGTCTTCGTAGGTTGAGTTAGCGAGATCCGGTGCGAGGAGGCGGTGGTAACAAGCCGGTTCTACCTCCCGATGTGGGAACAACGGTGGGACCTTTGCCGGCGGTGGACACATTGGTGGGTGCGACATAGTGAATTCGATTAGGAAATGTTTCAAATAACCGATAAACCACGAGGCCTCTCGGTGGGCGCCAAATTGTTTTGGTAGAAAAAACAATAGAGTAGAATCTTAGCTATGTTTAGTGTGTGGATTGAATAATAAGGAGGGAACTATGGAATTCGATTATATGGAACAAGAAAATGAAAAACGAGACAATGACAACGCGATTTGTTAACGAGGAAAACCTTGGAGGTGATAACCTCTTTGGGAAAAAACCCGGGAGTTAGGTCTCCAACCTTAAAGGTTCCACTATAATGATCACAATTACAACTTTGGAAGATAATGGAGAGGATTACAAGAGTTTGTGTGTAAAGTGTGTGCGTATGAGCATGAGTGTCATTTTCCGTCTCCATTTCCCCTTAAATACAAGTAACTAAGAAAGAGTCAAATATGGTTCCTACAATCTCGGCATTGTGGTTTATCTTTTCAACCTCCGTGAGACCAAGTCGCCCTAGCCGTTTGAAGGTCTGTTGAACGTGCTTGAAGGTTGTTTCCGCATTCCTCTCTTAATTACTGAAAAATAAGAATAATAATATTAGGAAATATTGGACAAGTAAATATTTAAAACAATACTTACAGTGTAATGACATCTCGTTATGCAGGATCAACTGAAGATGTCGTCATGTCAAAAAATGCCCACAACATTGACTATCTGTCTTAGGGAGCATCTCAAGTTGGTAGGTCCCCCGTTGGAATATTCCCCATTCACATACCATACGCAAAAGTTACTGATCAAGGATCTCTCAGTGGATGAGTGGGCCGAGCTGATTGCGAAGACTGTGACAGCCGATATCATTTGCTTTCCACCTTATTGGAGATTGAACAAGTATGTTGCCAATACCAAGGGTTTTGACTGGGTTGTTCTCCCGGGCTTGCGGGATTCCTCCTTTTATTTTCCCAAGCGGGTGCTCCGTCAGTTTGGTCAGCAGCAGGACACTTATCTTTTCGAAGGGGCCTCTCGTGATGTGTCTTATATCGATTTAGAGTTTGCGAAAGTGTTAGCTCAAGCATGGGGTGAACGAACTAGTCGAGACCGCTGGTCGAACCTTCGGACTTTTGATGCAAGCGTCTTCTTGTCTGACAAGTATTTGGATTGGTTTCTTCATACCGGTCACCCTATTATGGAGAAGATTGATGATCTGCGGCTTTCACAGTTAGGGGATTCCTTCGTGGCTAGCAGTATTTTGCGAAGGAGCGAGGCTCAGTCTGATCCTGCTAATGTACGAACCGAACCAACCCAGGATTTTCTTGATGGGGATTGGTATGAGAGGCGAGGCAAAGGGATGCCCGGAAAGATGCAAGCTTTAGATAGGCCCAATGTCTTCAAGAGGCTTTCGGAGTCCATTTTTACTCATCTCGGGGGATGTTTTGCTTCGAAGGGCCCAAAACGCAAGAGAGATCGCGATGACGACGGTGATCATGTTCGCCGGCCTACCAAGTCAATGAAAGGCTAGACCTTAAGGAGTACCAAGAGATTGCTTTGATAGATCAATAGTCTTATTTTATTAGTATTTTTTTCAAGATTGTTAGCTTAGAAAGTTAGTCGTTGTGGTTAGGATTTCCCTTTTGCCATTAATAAAATGCATTTGATTAATAAAATGACAAATTGGATTTATTTATTTGATTAGACCGAACCCGAAGGCTGCCTACGTTCCTCTTTTACAGCAATTAAATAAGAGGCTCAGGTCTAACGTAGTTCATTTTTGAGAGAAAAAAAAAGGACAAAACATGGTTTCAGGCCGAGGGATAATCTCACGCGAGACAAGGTCTCTTTTTTTTTTTTATGCACACCCTTTCTTTTGCCTAGACTGCCCCTTCGGGTTTTCAATCTAGCGGGCTTCTTTTCTTGTGCAAGCTCTAATTTTTGCCTTGGTCGTCCCCTCCGGGATTTTCAACCTAACGAGCATTTTTCTTTTAAGAGGCCAGGTCATGCGAAGTATTTCTTGAGTTTGTCCATGTTGACTGGCTTCGATAGCTGATCTCCGTCTAGGTCCACTAGCTGAAGGGCTCCCCCAGAGAGAATATCTTCTTCACGATGTAGGGTCCTATCCATCTTGGTCCCCAGGCTTGCCTAGCGGGTTGAAAGGTCCAGACGATGCTCACGGAGAACCGTGTCGCCTACTCGATGTTCCTTGTCTTGACCTTTTTGTTGAAAGCTCTTGCCATTCTTCTTTAGTAGGCTTGAGTGTGCTCACCATTTTCAAAGGCCTAACTTTTCATCTAGCTTCCTTAAAGCTAACTCTTCGTATCTGCTTTCTAGCCAGTCGACTTCGTTCACTTGGTTTTCTAGGAGAACCCTTAGTGATGGTATTTCCAATTCTATTGGCAAGACAGCCTCCATCCCGAATGTGAGGGCATAGGGAGTCTCTCCTGTAGCTGTTCAGACTGAGGTCCGGTATCCCCACAGTGCGAAGGGTAACTTGTTGGGCCAGTCTTTCCCAGTGATTGCCATTTTTCTGATAATGGTTTCGATTGTCTTGTTTGCGGCTTCAACTGCTCCGTTCGTCTCAGGCCTGTAAGGAGATGACTTGTGCCTTGTGATTTTGTACTTGGTTAAGAGGCGATCGGTTTCTTTCTCGAAGTGCAAGCCATTATCGGATATCATCTCTTGCGGGACCCTGTATCGGCAGATGATGTTGTGCTTGAAGAATTTTGCAACCTTTCTGGCATTCAAAACTTTGTAGGAGGTGACCTCGACCCATCTAGTGAAATAGTCGATGGCTACTAGGACGAAGCAGTGTCCATTGGTTCCTGTGGGGGTGACCTTTCCGATCACGTCTATCCCCCATGTCGAGAACGGCCAATGAGAAGTCATAGGGTACAGTAAGGAAGGTGGCGCGTGCTGAAGATTGGCGTGTATCTGACACTTATGGCATTTCTTGACCATTCTGGTGCAGTCGGCTTCCATGGTTAACCAAAAGTACCCTTGTCTGATGATCTTTTTGGCGAGCATATTTCCGCTCATGTGGGTTCCACATATGCCTTGATGAACATGGTCCATTATTTCTCGGGCCTCTTCTTCGGTGGAACAAAGGAGGTTTCCTTGGGAATGTTTCTTGAATAGTCGGCCAAAGAATGATGACGTACGTAAGCCGGCCTTTTAAGGGCCATCTGAGTCTTCTGGTCTAACTCAGGCGGAATGGTTCCATCTAGGATGAAATGCCAAACATCATGGTACCACGGTTTCTTTTCAAAATCCTCAATGGTGGCACATTCGGATAACCATTTGTCTTTGCAGTCATGGAGATCTATAACTACTGCAAAGAGGCGTGAGTTGAAAGTCATGTTATTTTGAAGGGTTTGACTGCCTTTCCTTTAGGGATTTCGACTAAGGAAGCGAGTGTGGCCAATGCGTCAGCAAACCGGTTTTTGTCTCTAGGAAGATAGTGGAATGAGATATCCTGAAATTGTTGTGCCAACTCTTGGAGGTGGGCACTGTATCTTTGAAGGGTTGGATCTTGGATCCTCCACTTCTTCGGCCGTCTCGATTGATGATTAAGCTGGGAGTCCCCGAATACCTCAAGTTCGGTCACGTTGCGCTCTAGGGCTGCCTCAAGCCCCGCTATGCAAGCCTCATATTCTGCGATGTTGTTGGTGGTGTCAAAATCAAGACGTATTGCTAGTGGAGTATAGATGTCGTCGGGATCTACTAACAACATTCCGATGCCGAACCCCCTCTTGTTGGCTGCGCCATCGAAAAATAATTGCCACTTATTTTCATCTTCTATAGTCATGATGTCTTCATCGTGAATCGCGGGTCTTCCCCTTCACTTCGTCGCAAGGAAATTCGGCCAACTGATCTGCGAATACACTCCCCCTGACGGATTTCTGAGTGACGTAAGTGATATCATATCCCGCGAGCATGAAATACCATTTAGCCAGTCTCGAAGACAAATTTGATTTGTCTAGGATGTATTTCAAGGGATCCATTCTTGCCATGAGACGAACCGAGAAGGCTTCCATATAGTGCTTTAGTCTTTGTGATACCCAAACAAGAGCAGCGCAAGATTTGTCGAGTGGAGAGTAGTTTCGCTGCCTTGGAATGCGGACAAAGTAGATGGCATTCTCAGTGTGTGAAGCAGGCTGTTCTTGAGCGAGCATAGCCCCTAGCGCGTTGTCAGTAACCGTGAGGTATAGCTTTAATGGCTTTTCCTTGTGCGGTGGAACCAGGATGGGTGGGGAAGTTAAGTAATGCTTAACTTCCTCGAATGCTTCTTGACATTCCTTGGTCCAATCTTGAGGTGCGTTTTTCTTAAGTAGCTTGAAGATAGGATCGCACATTGTAGTCAGTTGATTGATGAATCGACTGATATATTGGAGTCTGCCCATGAATCCCTATACTTCTTTCTGCGTTCTGGGTGGAGGCATGTCTATGATAGCTTTTATCTTGGCGGGGTCTGCTTCTATGCCATGCTCGGTGACCATGTACTCTAAGACTTTCCCTTTGACTACTCCGAATGAGCATTTTACGGCGTTGAGCCTCATCTTGTGTTATCTCAGTCGATTGAAGAATTTTCTGAGATCTCTAAAGTGCTGACCATCTGTCCCTTTTGAGTGGACGATCATGTCGTCCACGTATACCTCTATTTCCTTGTGGATCATGTCATGGAATAGTGTCGTGACTGCCCTTTGGTAAGTAGCCCCGAGCGTTCTTGAGACCAAACGGCATGACCGTATAACAGGACGTCCCCCAAGGTGTGGTGAAGGCTGTTTTGTGTTGGTCTTTCTCTGCCATGAGGATTTGGTTGTACCCTGCGAAGACATCGACGAATGAGCGGATTTCGTATGCTGCTGTGGCGTCGACCAACATGTCTATGTTTGGTAGTGGGAAGTCATCTTTAGCTTTGTTCAAGTCTCTGAAATCGACACAGACTCATATTTTCCCATTCGACTTGGCTACTTGTACCGTGTTTGCTAGCCATTCCGGATACTCGATCACTTTGATAAATCCCACGTTCAAGAGTTTCATGAACTCTTCTTTCACTTGCATTGACCATTCCGACTTGATTCTGCGCAATTTCGTTTGGCTTTGGCGTTCAAGGTATGCAACGGTATCTTGTGTTCTTACAATCGATCGTTTAACCCAGGCATATCTTTGTAGGACCAAGCAAAGACGTCGACATATCTCTCGAGGAGAGCTGCGTCAAGGTTTCTCTGTCTTCCCCCTTAAAGAAGCTGCCGATCTTTGTTTCTTTGGGGTCTTCTGTCGTCCCTAGATTAACCGTTTGCATTTCCTCGTTGTCAACAGGGCCATTCTTTCCACAACGACCTACTTGCTTTGCTAATTCTTTTAGAATTTATTCGTTTTCTTGATCTATCTCATCGTATGATTCATTATTAACTTGTTCGTTATATTGATTATTATTAGTTAATTTATCATTCACGATGCTAGCAATCTCAAGGTACTCGAAAAGATCAAAGTTTTCATTAAGGAAGTAAGGGAATACATGTTTGGCCACCGCCTCGATTTCCATTTGAGTGAGTTCATCAGAGGTGGAGCCTGATTCTAATGTGAAAGTTACAGGGCCTATCTTCCTGCGGGGATGGGGAGTGCAACCAAGCTCTTTGATCATGAAGTCTTCATCAACGACTGGTCCTCCGGTGACGTGCCAGTTTAGGTCTTCAAACTATCGCAGCATGTCTTCTCCCAACACAAAGTCCCATTTCCTGGTCATTTCTGCCTTCGTGCCCCACAAATCTTTAGGGATTAGCGGGACGAGTTCTGTTTCATCTGGTGAAGCATCGCAGTCGGTGAAGATTTCAAAGCCCGGTTGGCGCTTTCCTTTATCGTCAGTCCATGGTTCTGAAAAGATAAAGTAGGGGATGCTTTCCCCTTCCCGGATGAAGTAGCCATTGAGTGTCTTTCGATATGGCTCGAGGTTTCAATCTTTGACCTTTGGTTCATTGTGGCCTTTGTACGAGGTTCCTTCCCACTTGACTTGAGTGAAGTCCCACTCTTCTTCGTCATCTCCATCGTGGATGGAAATGATATATCCTAGGCCATGCTTCGTGTGTGGTGGGGGAACCGGTGGTGGTTTCGTTATCCCTTGCAAGTGTTTTCCAAGTCCCAAGCCAGGAAAGTATCCTTTTGCTTGCATCATTCTCCAAACAGGAAGGTTTCCAAAAAACCAAAGTGCTTTGGAGTAATCGTTTTCGTTGCAAGTTTCTATGACATTCACGGTGCTTTCTTTCTCTATCTCAAAGCCACTAAACAAGTAATCGAAGTGCTATGTTGTACTTCAAGGATAGGGCTAGCGAGTAACCATTTCTCCGTGTATGGTGACTATCGTGTCATTGTGTTTGAATTTGATGCATTGGTGTAGGGATGAAGGTACACCCCCATGTCGTGCGCCAAGGGCGGCCAAGTAATAAGTTGAAGGATGTTGGGATGTCGATGACTTGAAATTCGATGCATTCATGGTGACTTGCCCCATTTCTATAGGTATTCACGAATGATCCCAAAGCGGTTCTAGCAAGCAAGTATAATCGTACCCTCTTACGGTGCATGCCCCTAACGGTTTGAGGTCCTTGTGGGTGAGACCAAATGATGATAAGGATTTCTTCGAAAGAACGTTAATTGCGGACCCATTGTCAACCAAAATGTGTGGCATTCGGTATCCATTAACCTTAGCAGTTATGTACAGGGCTCGTGATTATTGTTCCCATATGATCGGAGGTCCAAATCAGTGAAAGTGATGACATTGCCAAATTGCACGTGGCCAATCATTTGAGTAAGATCTTCAGGTGTTGCTTTTGAGGAAATGGTCATTTGAGCCAAAGCTTTCTTCAACATTTTGCGATGCTTATGGGATTCTCCTATAAGGTCCCAAACTGAGATGTTTGCTTGTGTCTTCTTTAGCTGGGCTAAGAGGGGATCATCAGGTTCATTTGACGATGAAGCTTTTGTTTGTTTGGGAGGATTTTCTTCTCTTGGGCCTTTGTTGATAATCACCCGACCGAATCGTGCGAGGAGATTGACTGTTTTAGATCCTTTTCCCTTTTGTTCTAAGATTTCATCCCAAGACATCATGTAGCAGAAAGAATATTTATTAAATTCAAGAGGGCTCTCATCCACATTTGTGGCTAGACGAGTTGGATCCTCGGATCTACTTCCTATCTCTATTAGATTGGCATCATTGTTTGGTAGAGGATTGGTCAGAACATTGGGAAGCCCTATTTCTCTTGCATCAAACAGATCTTGGATCACATCCTTCAAGTGGAAGCATGAGTTGGTGTCGTGGCCAGTAGCATTGTGAAACTTGCAGAAGAGATGATGAGCATGATTAGCGGGAAGTTCTTTCTTTGGTGGGCCATCCTCTCTTGATTTGATTATTCCATTCTTGACAAGCAAATCGAGAAGTTCTTCTTGGGTGATCCCTTTGAGTTTGTCGTAATGTCTATCCCTCTTCGTCTTTTGTGGTGGGGGTACTGCGGAGTATTTACCATTTCCAGGATGATTGAAGACTATGGCATTGACGAAAGCATCCTTGGAGTTAGAAGAGGAAGAGGAGCTCTTGTTGTAGTGGAACCCACTTTCTTTCTTGGCTACTTTCTTTCTTGGCTTCTTTCTTTTGTTTGATGAGGTCATCTACTCGTATGCCGGATTTGTGGAGTTCAGCAAAGCTAGGGAAATAGTTACCCGCATGTTTTTCTTGATACTCTTCTCGAAGACATTGAATGAGGATGTGAATTTGCTCGTCTAGGCTTGGCCTATCAACGATTTCAGTTAGTTTGGTCCTCCATCTTTTGACGAAGTCTGTAAATGATTCATTCGAGAGTTGCTTGGTTTGCTCGAGGTCCCTTCTAGTAGTGCGGTATTTGTCCTCAAATTGCTTTTGGAAGGCACGACTGGCAAGTGGCCAATCAAGCCTTGTGGAGAGTGGAAGGGTCATGTACCAATCTCTAGCCGCACCATCAAGAGTTTGTGGGAAGCATTGAGCTAGCAAGTTGTCATCAACACCCATAGGCAGCATGGCCCAAGAGTAGGTTTCCAAATGGGTTTTTGGACAAGTCGTGCCATTGAACTTTGCAATGTTGGGTGTTTTGTATTTTCTAGGAAGCTTTGACATGGATTGACGAAGAGTGTCATAGTCAATAGAGAGCGAGGCTTCCTTGCTCACATCGAGGGATGCGAGTTTCTTTTCTTGCATTGCCATAGTAAGGAGTTTGTTCTTGCTTTCCCCCTTGCTTTCTTTCTTGGAAGCATAACTCTCATTGTCAGAGGAGGAAGATGATGACCTAGGCTCATACTTCTTTTTCTTGCTTTTGCTTTGATGATGGTTCTTAGTCTTCTTGGTGTATGATTCTTCTTCTTCAGAGGAAGAATCATTTTTATTTTTCTTTTCTTTTGTGGCTAGTGCCGCCCTAAGCTCTTGGATTTCCTCAACGAGGGTATGAATTTGGGCTGCTTGCTCCTCTAAGCGGCCATTGGCTTCTTCTAGCAGTTTGTGGTTATTTTCAGACATGGTTTCGTCACCCGGAATTTTGTCGATGCCGGACATTGTGTTGGGAGAGTCTTGAGGCTGATGTAGCTTCGAAAAACTGACAGAGAAGTGCAGAGATTGTGTCAAGATCAAATCTAGCCCCAACGGATTGGAAGAAGGCTTAAAGGTTTTAGGCTCAACACAGCAAACAGAAGCTTTGTCCCGCGCGGAACTGGTTGTCTCGCGCGAGATAATCACACTGGAAGTCAATTTTTATTAACCCTAAATTTTGGTCGGAACGGACAATCCATTTTGAGGGGTTTCTAAGGTCTTTATCCAAACCTAACGACTAAGTAATCAGTCTGTTCTTTGTAAAATAAAGCCATGTAAAATTGATTTGAAGGATTTTTCTTTTTAAAGGGACCACACTTCTTTGACGAGACAATTCCGAAAGGGTCATTCCGAAGGGACTTTTCTTTTCCGAATGGACTTTTCTGAATCCTTCTTTATGGTCAATTTTACATTAGTTTTATTTTGGTCAAAGTCATAGAAAGATCACCGAGTCAAAACCGACCGGTCACGGAGTGTTCTTAGAGAAATAATCTGCATGAGGCTATGCAGGGCTAAAGGCTAGGCTCCTCGCGATATGACAATCTAGGTGGATTGAAGACGCGAGGTGGGATGATCCAACTTCGGAGAGACCGGCGATTAGGTGATTACCGTCATCCGTCCTTAGTGTGGGTCCCGGGTTTATAAGGGTATGTAGTGCAATGACAGTTATAATTATGAGTGGGCGTGTGTGAGAGTCGATCTAGGTGATAGAGTAAATAGAGAGTTTTTTTTTTTTTTTGAAAACAAAAGGAAAACAAATAATGGCCACATAAATTGGTTGCCTACGTTTCTCCCAATTTAGGAAGGCTCAGGCCGTCGTAGTTCCACATAAAGGAGAGAGAGAGAGAGAAAAAATAAATTAATTTAATTTACAACTTCCGAATCCTTCATGGACCGGACTTTAATCAAAAACCAATCTCACACAGTTCAAAATAAGAATCAATATTTAAACAAAATACGATTTTGAGTCCTACATCTTAAGGGGGGCCTTGAGATGAAAGAACTCTGCAAATACTGTAATCTGGGATCCCCCTTGCATGTTCGAATCTTATCTCGGATCTCAAAACGAACAAGGAAAACCAGAAAACAAAACGGATTACAGAGGCCTTGTCTCGCACGATACAAAGGGTTGTCTCGTGCGGGACTAGCCTGAAACTGAGAAAACAATTTTATTTTGAAAATCCCCCTTAATTGACGCACGTCTAAGCCACTTTAATTTTAAAATAAGTCCCCAGCAGAGTCGCCAAACTGTAGCAATTGCGAAATTTCTTCCTCCTTTTCATTTTTATTTGTTTGAGTCGCCACCTATATTATTATGGAAATATAGAAAAACCATTTTTAAAAGAGATTTGGGTTCGGGGCTTAAGTGATGGATTTGGAAGATCAAGGAGCACCGCATCCACCCAATCCGAAGATCGGTCATGCTTAAGGGGGCTTTCAATAATAACTCTTTTTTAAAAGAAGCAAAAAAACATTCATTTAATTAGATTAAACGAAATGTGGGATCGATTGCTTCGAGACCATCTTCATGATTTGAAGAGGCTCTAGACCGATCCTAGATTCAATATATTTATACCACTCTAATAATCAATTAGAACAAAAAAGAAAGGAAGATTACCTTTAGGTCAAGAAGTGATTCAGACAGAGTTTCGCCTCGATCCTAGACTCGAATCTCGACGTTCATTGATCAACAAGCTTGATAAACGAATTTAAGTGTTTGTTTATGGGTGATTTACAGGAATCTTTCAAGGAGAGAAACCAGTAAATTGTCGGGGATTGTTCGGGGGTCTGAAATACTGGAAGTCATCTAGTATTTATAGGGGTTGAATTACTTGGTCACCAAGATTAGGAGACTCAAGTGGATTGGGATTCCTCCCAAAGAAGGTTCCAGAACTCTAAGATCAGCAGAGACCCGGATTAGAGAAGAGTTATCAAGAAAAGAGGTTGAAATCGACAAGGGAAGTAATTTTCCCCTCCTACAGAGGATTAGTCTCGCGCGAGACACGCCATGTCCCACGCGGTACAAGGCTTCACAAAGGACAAATTAGTCCTCCCCTTGTTATCTCGTATGCAGTTCAGTCCAAACTAACGCCCGTTAGTCAAAACTTAACGAAACATGACGAAATGGTGGATTTCTACTCCAAAACCAAAGGCGAGACTTAAAGTGGTATAATTCTGCCACGATAGGTTCAGAATGGGGTGTCTACAACAGTGAATAGAAGGAGTAAGCTATGGATTATGATCTTAAAGAGTACTAAAAGGAACGATCAAGAGCGGAGCCGCAAGGGAGGAAAGAATGGAAATAAAAGAATGGAAATGAGGATGTGACTCTTATAAACGAATACCAATGTATAATACTCGACGGGATCTTTCCAACGATATGTGGCACGTCCAAATTGAAATTCATACGAAGAAGTTATGACCTTCGAAAGTTTGTCGAAGAAGGTACCACAAAGCATGAAAGAGGGCGACCACACACATGCAAAGGCGGCGGCCGCACAAACTCCCAGACTACTTGGGCAGCCGCACACCCCCTCCGTCCAGCAACCTCAGTTTTCTGTATTTCGCAAGGATTTGGTGATTGGTTCCATATTTTTTCCCCTTTTGCACCCTAGTATAAATAGAATAACTCCAACCACTTTCTATGTTATGTTTTATTTTTACTTTTCCATAGTTTGTGGATGAGATTCAAGGATTTTAATTCAAGGTTAATTCAATTAACTCATAATTTGTTGATGTTCATCATGAATATGAGCGACTAGTCTTCCTTTATATGTGGAATGGAGGTAATATGTATCAATCCTTATGTATTAATTAATATTACAATTAGTCAAACGTTGGGTTCATCAAAAGTATTCTTAATTGGAGTTTTCTAGCTACAATTACATGTGTAGGTGTGATTGGCTTTTTAACTAAATCTGTGTATAAGGATTGCAAGTGATTGCTTGATCTATACAAAGTCAAACTTTTGAATGAATATAATTTAGGCTTTAACAAATTATTGTAAAGAAAAATTGTAGGTTCTGTGTTCCTAGGGTTTTAATGGGTTCTTGAGTTGTATGGACTTTGCAGAAGATATAATATTTGGAGAACAATAAATTGTGGATGTGTGAATGCCCAATTTTACTAAAGAGAATGAACCCCCAACTATGATTGTTTGTATTATGGAATAATTACAAGAACGTGGAATGTACTACACTCTCATTTACAATAAAGGTAACATACTATGAATTAACAACATAATATAATATACTTTTGAGACTTGTTATAATTAAGGTAACAAAGTTTAATGACGTTAATTTTCATTAACAGAATGAATCAACTCGTTAAATGAAATAACAATCGTTAAACATAAGTAACATTTCTTTCATCTTCATTCAAATAACCAATATACCCCCTCTTGCCTGCTTACAATTTTAGCTACTACCCACCATGTTTCAATAAAAAGAAGAAACCCCACCATGTTCATCATCCCTCCCACCAAACTTCTCCCTTTGTTTCTATGGCTTCCACAAACTCCATGGATTTTGAACACCACAAGCAACACACCAAATCTATACAAACCCATTTTTTAAACACACATTAATGAACAAATCCTACTCATTGTCATTAACAAACAGATTTTAACACACCCTCATTCAAAATTCAATAAATCAAAACCCACATTAACAAACAAAATTTTCAGATCTAGTTTTCTTTTTGAGATGGGTTTCACTAATCCGAGCATGGGAGGCTAGAAGGACATCGATAATGATGAGAATTTTGAGGATTTCAGGGAGATTAGGTTCGATTGTTGTCCTGCAAACCTGGTGGACAGGATCTTGGCGGCACTAAAGTATGTGTTAAGTGAGAAGGAATAAGGTTGTGCAATTTTAGAGGAAGGGAACAATTGGGGTAGATAAAAGGATTGTGAGGAGGGGGTAATAGTGGGGTTGGGGTAGTGATGTGGTGGGATAGATATTGGGTGAAAGATCAAGGGGTGAATGGATGTATTTTGGGAGGAAGGGGGCACCTTATCTGGGGATATAGGTCGATTTTTATGTAGATTTGTGTTAGTTTTGAGGAACTAATTTCTCAGATCTGGGTTATCTTGTTTTTTTTTTGTTTGTTTTTAATTTGGTGGTGGTTAAGGTGGATTTGGGTTGTGGTTAATATGGACTTTGATTTTGTTTGTGGTGGGGAAGGGTGGCAGTGAATTGGTAGTGGTGGGTGGCGGATTGATGGGTGGTGAATGGCGGATTGAGGAGCGTGAGGGGTTAAGGGTAAGGAAGAAGACTACCAAATCCATTAAATAAGCTAACGAATGTTACATGTATTTAACGTGTGCTATTTTTTTTTCTTTTTTCGTTGACATTTCAGTTATCTTTTTAATGTCGTTAGGATACGTTCCATAATATTTAATGACACGGTAAAGTACGTTACATTAAGATGTCAATTGTTATTATGTTCCATTATTTGTAGCAAACACTAAAGTACGTTGCATATATTTGTCATTCGCCCTTTGTATTATTAATAGACATAATGGTGATATACATATGAATCCATTCCGTAGGTTTTTCTTCTATTGAATTCGGTAATCCTTTAACATGCTTTGTTTTGTTTTCTTGTTTTAGTAGTTTATTAAGTTTAACTGTTTAAGTAGTTGATAAAAATCAAAATCAAAACCAGTCTTTTATTTTCGGTTTACTATTGAAAGTCAAACTATTGAGAACACAAGTCCATGTGGATTCGACCCTTGCTCATACATATTAATATACATCGATCACTTGTGCACTTGCGAGGTTTTTATTACTAAGTGGGTTTTTACTCCATCACCCGCTTTGCTCTATTTGCTTCAACTGCTATTTACTTTACTTTCTTCTTTTTTCTATACCCACTTTGCTGGTAGACTTGCTTTCTTTTCTGAGCAGGTATGGGCTTATGAGGTGTTTGGATGGAGCATCATTGACTCCCACTTGAGTGAGGACCAGTTTCCTCAGATGGCTAGGTGGACCAACAATCAACAGAAATGGCAACATAGTCGTGGTCCAAGATGTATTCAGTAATTGAGATGAGGATACGAGCTGCGTCTCAGGTAGTCCATCAGGATATAGAACCTTATTCCTGGGGTACTGTGCACCACCTTATTGAGTTGGGCTTGGACTATACTTCTTTGAGGATATGATTCAGGGGATTCCATTTAGACTCTATGTATCTCAGGGAGCGGGTTACTGTCCAGCACAGGCCAGATCATGATTATGTTACTCCAGTATATCCCCCAGATAACATGGTGTCACCGGGTATTTGGGATGTAGATGATCCTCTGTAGACTGGTGTTTTGAGTGCTAATTTTGTGGACCCAACTGACATGGAGTATGACTTCTTCCTTGGTCACATCCCCGACCGGTCCTCCGCAAGTTGTCTCAAAGGGTCCCCAAAGACGTTCCCACTTTCATTCCTGAGGTCTCCCTGCTGATGAGATTACCTACGTCAATGAGCAGTTTCAGTCGCATGCGGAGAATATTTTGTTTGCCGAGCGTCCTTATCAATTTATATTGCCAGCAGCCACCCAGGCGATACGTGCCTTCTTTCTTTAGCTTTCTTTATCTGTCTTCAGCTAGCTTTATTTTGAACTGTCTTTTGGGGGTGTAAGTTGTTCGGTTCTGTAGACACTCCATTCTGAACACATTATATATGATTACACTACTCTAGTCTCGCCTTTTGATTTTCGGAATGAGACCTGCAATTTTGTCATGTTTCATTAAGTTTTTGACTAAATCCGTTAGTTTGGACTTAACTGACTAACGAATGACCAAAGAGGGGCAAAATAGTCAAATGACTAGTTATCTCGCACGAGACTACGTGTCTCGCAGGAGACAACTCCCTTAGGAAGGTTAATTTCTTTCCTTTTCGAAGATGATTTCTTCCTTGATCATGACTCTCTCACATTCGGGATTTCTATTGATTATAGACGCCTTGGAACATTCTAGACTGGCATCTTTCACCCGAAAGTGATTGATTTCTTTCAAACTTGTGAAACCTAAACTTGGTGATTAAGTGTTCCCACCTTATAAATATAAGATGATTTCTTTTTATTAAGGATCCCCAAAAATACACATTTTGCCACGTTCTCTCCCTGACGGAACTATCAAAGCAATTCTTAAAACTCTCTAAATTTTGTCCATAAACTTTGATCAAGTTCAAACATCAGGATTCAAGCCTTTGACTAGGCTATCCATTGAAGAATTCAAGGTCTCTTTCAAGGTAAACCTTCTTTGACTTTCAACCTCTCTATTTGATCTTTAGAGTAGTGCAATCATCAATAAAAGGATTAGCCTAGAGTCCCTTCAATTCATGAAGGCGATCTCAAAGCACACAATTTGACATTCCAATTACTAATAAGCCTAATCTATTTTATTAATATTTGCTTAATATTGATTATAAGAGCAATCTAATTAAATCCTAGAAGCAAGACCAATCATAAGATCGGGTAGTATTGGTGCTCCTAGACCTTCCAATCCTATAAATTAACCCCTGAACCCACGAATCTAATGAAAAAGATGGTTTTTCTATATTTTTATTAAGTAATATATGAGACTCGAATAAAAACGAATAAAAAGCGGATGTAATCTCGCATTCTCCCAGTGGCGACTCTGCTGGAAATTTAAATTAAATTGGGTTAGCTTGCATAATCTAGAATTTGCTTGAATTGCTCTTATTTTCAGCAAAATTTCGTAAATTTGTAAAAATTCAACTGCATAATCCAGATGAGTTTGATTTTCTGGTTTTCTCGTTCTTAGGCAGAATCTGAAAACTTGATTTGAACACGTAAGGGGAATTTCAGAAATCAGTTTGTGCAGAGTTTCTTTATCATAGGACCTTCCTATTGATGAGAATCTCATCATCAATCATAATTTTTTTGTACTAACTCTCTTTTGCAGGAAGTTATTGATCGAATGATTATGTGAATGAATTTTTGTGATTGGTTTTTTGATTAAATATCGGCCATTGGTTGACTTGGGAGTTGTAATTAATTTTAATTTTCTCTCTCTCTCTCTCTCTCTCTCTCTCTCTCTCTCTCTCTCTATCTATCTATCTCTTTTATTTGGAACTACGTTGATCTGAGTCTTTCTAAATTGGGAGAAACGTAGGCAACCACTTGGTGCTACCATTATTTATTTTCTTCTGATTTAAAAAAAAAACTATTTTCTTTATTACTCAGATTGACTCTCACATACTAGCACTCATAATATAATTGTTTGTATCGCACTTTCATACCCTATTTTAACACAGGGTCCCACACTAAGGACGGATTTCGGTCACCTATGTCACCGGTCTCTCTGAAATTGGTGCACCCCACTTCGCGGTTCGCTCCCATACGACTCTCATACTGCGGGGAGCCTAAGCCTTTTAACCTCCATAAAACTCATGCATCATGATAGGCGTCTTAAGACAATCCTTTGACCGGTCGGTTTGACCTTTGAGATCCCTTTATGTATTTGACCAAAAGAAGGCTATTTGCAATTGATCATGTGAAGGAACCTATGAATATCCCTTCGGAATGTCCTTATGAATATCCCTTCGAATTTGTCCCTAATGAGAAAATTCCTTCACATTGGTTCATTACATGTAGCCTTGTTTTACAAAGAATGAGTGCAATACCGGTGAAATACAAGAGGCTCATATTCTAGGGTGACAAATCCACTATTTTAGGATTTAGGTAGACACCCCAAAATGGATCTTCCATCCGACCAAAAATAGGATTAAAATTAAAAATGACTTAACTGTGGTGGTTGTCTCGTGCGAGACATCTTTGTCTCGCCCGAGATACCTGACCTGATTATGTGTATTTTGGCCAAACCCTTAGCCTTCGCTCAACCGACTTGTTGGGACTCAAACAGATTTTAACATATTTTCTACACATCTAGGTTGGAAGCATCTCCAATCTCCCAACACAATGTCTAAGGTTCTCGACAATGCCAAGGCCTTGCTCAACACTAATGCCCTGTCCACCATAAGCGAAAAACAAGGAGCTCAAATTGCTGACATATCCAAGGAGATCCGCTCTCTAAGGATTTTATACACTTCCTCCGATGACAAAGTTACCCATGCTAAGAAAAGGAAAAGTCCCATGTCAAGTTTCTCTTCCTCCAATGATGAAGAATCTGCCCTTCAAGCGAAACTCAAAGATGTCAAAGCTGTTGGGTTTTGGGGTTACAAACGCAGCGTAAGAACTTAGAAATAATGAACAAAACCCTAGCCCTATGATTCGTCTAGCATGAAGAGATTAGAAAAATATATTAAATAGAATTTACATACCTTAATGCGATTGTGTTTGTTTCAAAGCGGATCTTCAAAAACGAATCTCAAAACGAATCTCAAAACCGTTGATGAAGGTTTTGATCTTCTCCTTGTTCTAGGCCTTGTGATAAATCAACGATTGAAGTCTTCAAGCTTTTGGTGATAACTTAATCACCCTCTATCGGTAATCCACACGCGAACGGACCAAGAACGCTTCTTGATTGATTGCTAGATGATCTCCGATTATTGAAACGCTTTTCAATAATTAATGGCTAATAATGATTTTGATCTTTGATTCTTAATCTAGATCTCAATTTTAGTGTTTCATAAACTCTAAAATAACATGTGTTTTTGGCTGACCAAAGGATTGTATTTATATCAAATATAAATCCCTAACAATTAGGGAAAGAATCCTTGTCAAAACTAAAACCAATCTTGCCAAGTAAAATGTGTACGGACAGATTTTGACCACTGGCACGAGTCGTGCTCAGGAGCATGAGTCGTTCCTTAATGGCAAAGTCTGTCGCGCCACACACCGAGCCATAAAACCAATTTTGCAGATCAAAGGGCACGAGTCGTGAGCACGATTCGTCCTATAGGGAACTGTAAGTACCCAAATCTGGCTCATGCCTTCCGGTTAAATTTCCCGGCAATTTCGGTAAGTTTCCCGGTAATTCCCCTGACCTTCCTAGTGTTCCGGAAATGTCCTGGAGCAGTCCCAAATTAAAATTAAGGGCTGAAGGGAGCCTTCCTAATTAAGAAACACGTTTTTCTTAATTAGGAAGAAGGTTCTAGAATAATGCCACCTTGCATGGTTCTAGAATGCTGAGTCATTGTGGATAAGCCCGCACGGCTGCATTAGCCCAAGGTCTCTGGCCGCACGGCTTCATTAGCCTTATCCAGACTGCCTATAAATAGAGCCCTCCTCTACCCATTTCAAAACACAACAACAATACACACAATCCATAGCAATACACTCAGTCACTCCCAAGACGTGAAGAATATTGGTGAAGGCTCAAGAAGGTGAAGAAGAAGGCCAAGAAGCTCCCTCCCTCCTCCTTGAAGATCCAAGACCAATCTCTCCTCCTAGCTCCGACCAAAGAAGCAAAGGAAGCAATTGGTAACCTCGCACGCCCTAACCTTGCTTTTAATTGATATACTTGCTCATTGCATTCATATATCTTGCTTGGGACTTGGCATTCATAGTTAAAGATCACATCTTTACCACCCCCTTTCCCTTTTGCATGCATTAAGACCTCATTTGTCATAAAAATGTAGTCTTTTTCATAAAGGTGCATCCTTTGCACCTAAAACCCCCATTTTCAAATAAAAATGTCATTTTTATGCATCATTTGCACATAAAAATCCAATCTTTTCAATAAAAATGCATCCTTTGCATTCAAAAACCTTTTCCAATGCATCATTTGCATAAAAATCCTATCTTTACGCATCACTTGCATAAAGATCATTTCTTTCAATCAAAAAGCATCATTTGCTAAAACCCAAAAATGTCATCTTTTCATTAAAGTGTCATTTTTCATCATGCATTTCCCCCTTTCCCCCAACCTTGGAACGGACCGGTGTAAAAGATCCTATCTTTACATCGTTCCTTCCATTAAAGGTTCCATATTTCTTTAGAAAGGGATACCTTGAACCCTATATCTCCGATTATCGCTTAAGAAAGAGTATGAAGCCTCTATACGAGCTCGACCGTCTTAAAGCGTAGGATTGATGGGCTAAGGACCCTCCTTTCCTAAAGAACCTCATCTTTGACCAAAAGAGAGTCATTCTCTCGATCACGCAAGTCCCGAGGGTCCCGAGGTTAAAATGCCATGATCACAAGTCATAAGGTGAGGACGGGATCATAATCCCAAATACATAAAATTCCAAGGAATCCCGAGCGACAACCAACAAATGGTTTGTACGTCCGGAAGACAACTTGGGACATTCCCCCCCTTATTTTCAAACACATGCACACAAGAAAGCACGCAAGCAAGCACGATTAATGAAATCTTGGGAGACTTGCTCCGGCAAGGCACCTTGGGTGAACGCCAAACGTTCTTCCCAAGGGGTAACTTAACCTCCGAACCCATAAAACCTTTTTTTCAAAGTTTTGAGGTAATCAAAATGGCGTGGCGACTCCGTTTTTCAAATAACTCGGATGTCTTCAAACTCGCGTGAATCCAACACAAAATTTGGGCACCACATTCACAGTTTGGCGACTCCGCTGGGGAAATCCCAAAGGAGAAAAGCTTTTATTTTCAAATCAAAAAAATCGATACTCGGTATATAGGTGGAAACCACTTACCCTTCCTGTACACTCCCTGACGTGGGAGTTGGGATAACCGGTGGTTTAACAATCCACGTACCAGTATCCCTTTTCGAAAAAAATAATTTTGAAAAAAATAGAAGAAAGGACTTGTGATCATCGCATTTTAACCTCGGGACCCTCGGGACTTGCGTGATCGAGAGAATGACTCTCTTTTGGTCAAAGATGAGGTTCTTTAGGAAAGGAGGGTCCTTAGCCCATCAATCCTACGCTTTAAGACGGTCGAGCTCGTATAGAGGCTTCATACTCTTTCTTAAGCGATAATCGGAGATATAGGGTTCAAGGTATCCCTTTCTAAAGAAATATGGAACCTTTAATGGAAGGAACGATGTAAAGATAGGATCTTTTACACCGGTCCGTTCCAAGGTTGGGGGAAAGGGGGAAATGCATGATGAAAAATGACACTTTAATGAAAAGATGACATTTTTGGGTTTTAGCAAATGATGCTTTTTGATTGAAAGAAATGATCTTTATGCAAGTGATGCGTAAAGATAGGATTTTTATGCAAATGATGCATTGGAAAAGGTTTTTGAATGCCAAGGATGCATTTTTATTGAAAAGATTGGATTTTTATGTGCAAATGATGCATAAAAATGACATTTTTATTTGAAAATGGGGGTTTTAGGTGCAAAGGATGCACCTTTATGAAAAAGACTACATTTTTATGACAGATGAGGTCTTAATGCATGCAAAAGGGAAAGGGGGTGGTAAAGATGTGATCTTTAACTATGAATGCCAAGTCCCAAGCAAGATATATGAATGCAATGAGCAAGTATATCAATTAAAAGCAAGGTTAGGGCGTGCGAGGTTACCAATTGCTTCCTTTGCTTCTTTGGTCGGAGCTAGGAGGAGAGATTGGTCTTGGATCTTCAAGGAGGAGGGAGGGAGCTTCTTGGCCTTCTTCTTCACCTTCTTGAGCCTTCACCAATATTCTTCACGTCTTGGGAGTGACTGAGTGTATTGCTATGGATTGTGTGTATTGTTGTTGTGTTTTGAAATGGGTAGAGGAGGGCTCTATTTATAGGCAGTCTGGATAAGGCTAATGAAGCCGTGCGGCCAGAGACCTTGGGCTAATGCAGCCGTGCGAGGCTTATCCACAATGACTCAAAGATTCTAGAACCATGCAAGGTGGCATTATTCTAGAACCTTCTTCCTAATTAAGAAAAACGTGTTTCTTAATTAGGAAGGCTCCCTTCAGCCCTTAATTTTAATTTGGGACTGCTCCAGACATTTCCGAACACTAGGAAGGTCAGGAATTACTGGAAACTTACCGAAATTGTCGGGAAATTTAACCGGAAGGCATGAGCCAGATTTGGGTACTTACAGAAGCCCCTCGGCAACGTCACTTGCAAGGCGAGTGGGGTTGTCGATAGAAAAGGATCCGATCTGGCGAATGCCGAGACGGATTGGGTGACCAAGGTGGTCGAGTGGCTGAACCTTTTGGAAGGCTACCTACGTATCCCGGAGGAATCAAGCCAGGCCGTAGTTCGGAATTAGGATCCGGCAGGGGAAGGAAGAAGAGAAACCGGTCTCTTCTTTGGGGAAAAAGAAGAGAAAATGACCTAGGAGGTCAAGCAATTGATCCTACTGGGGATATGCTAGGAGTGACCAAGGTGGTCGGATATCTGAACTTCTATGAGGGGCTGCTTTATCACTGAGGAGTGACAAAGAAACAGGGTGACCAAAGTGGTCGAATGGCTGAACCTTTTATAAAAAGCTACCTACGTATCCCTGAGGAATCAAGCCTTGATCGTAGTTCAAGCATCACTAGATAGTTAGGAACGATGTCTAGGATTCTTGAGATTTTGACAATTAATGGAGGCTGTCACCTGATTGAAACTAGAGCTGACGTCACTATCGAGTGGATAGAGGTAGCTAGAGTTTGGTGAACTTGAGCATACGTCTCAATCTCTTTCGAATCAGAGATATGGGTTGCCAGAGCATACGTCTCAATCTCTTTCGAATCAGAGATATGGGTTGCCAAAGCTAGAATGATTTAAGCATACGTCTCAATCTCTTTCGAATCAGAGATATGGGTTGCCAATGACTTGAGCATACGTCTCAATCTCTTTCGAATCAGAGATATGGGTTGCCAATGACTTGAGCATACGTCTCAATCTCTTTCGAATCAGAGATATGGGTTGCATACGTCTCAATCTCTTTTGAAACAGAGATATGGGTTGCCAAAGCTAGAATGATTTAAGCATACGTCACTATTCGGGATAGAGGTAGCTTAAGTTGAGAGAAACTTGAGCGTACGTCACTATTCGGGATAGAGGTAGCTTAAGTTGAGAGAAACTTGAGCGTACGTCACTATTCGGGATAGAGGTAGCTTAAGTTGAGAGTTTTGACAATTCGGAGGTTGTCACCTAGCATTATCCCGTTATAACGGAGGCGACTGGGAATAGAGCTTGATTGCTAAAGAGATAAGGGATATTTTCTGAAAAAAATGTTATCTTGGTTAAAAGATAACGGAAATTGCATGCCCAAGTGGAAGGTCCAGGGGCAGGATTGTAATTTACGCTCGTAGCGAATGAAGTCGCCCGGCATGAGATGGAGAAAAAGGAGCCGTACGGCTAGAGACCTGTTTTTTCCATTATTTAAAACGAGGTTTGAACGGGCATTGGGCATTATTGCCGCCCAAGAACTGCCGAGGAAGAGAGAGAGAAAGGAGAGAATTTCTTCAAAATTCTTCAATTCCCTTTGCTTCTATCGATTGGAATGGATCCGGAGGGCAATCCCATACCGAGGCAAGCAAGAAGGAACATCTCTGCGGCTGCGAGAAGGAGGAGAAAGGAGCTCGTTCGGACGGAGAGGAAGTATGACTTCCTTACGCCTCCATCGGAGCTTTACCCGGGGAGAAGGGAGCATAAATCAACGAACCCGCGATCGGTTGGGGTAAGCATTCTCATTTTGCTCAAATCCGATGATTTTGCTTGAATTTTGAATGATTTAGGGCTTGACCCAAATTCTAGGATTTTTGAATGACTTTGAGACATTGATGAATAACCTATAAGGCTAAGAATATGCAATGTGCAACTTATTTGATGAAAATTATGAGAATGACTCACTTTTTTCTCGCAAAATGAAGTAAGAATGAGAATTTTCAAAATATGAGACGGAGTTCTTGCCTTGTGCTAGAACTAGGTCAAAATTCTGATTTTCAATGAGAAAACATGATTTTGGAAGATGAAAATGGTTCATGCATGCCGTTTTTGAAAGAATAATGCTTATGTGCAAAGAATTGTGAAAATTGTGATTTTGTGTTTTAGGAAAGCAATGACGCGTTTCAAATGATGAAAGGCGTTTTTTGATGCAAATAATGCTAAAAAAAACTTTTGTGAATGCTTTTCTTTTGAAAATAGGTGCATTTTTGCGAATATATGCATGCTTTTGAAAATGATGAAGGACTGACACTTCTTTTTTTTTTGTGCTTGTCTACAGGAGAACAAGTCTAGAGGACCATCGGAGATAGCAGTTAAGCTTTGGCAGAGGATGCCGGATTTTGAGAAGAATGGGGTGAACCCCAAGAATTTGGTGAGGGCTACCGGCCTGGATTCATTCGTCGAGGCTATCGGCAGGGGTGTCCATATCACCTCTAAGAGCAAGGGCTTGGTCCAGGCCCTTTCTGAGTTCTGGTGGGATAGTACCCATAGCTTTCACCTGAGCTGGGGAGAGCCGATGCTGACTCCCGCCGATTTCACGGCTATTACCGGCCTACAGCTTCACCGGAGGCCCGTGACTTGGAGAGACCATATTACAGCCGAGGAGTTCCGGGCTTTGGTCGGGTTTGAGCCGATTCCCAAGGGGCCGGGGATGGAGACGCGGAACGTCGAGGTGGCGATTCGTACTTGCATGCGTAATTTTGCCGCTAATGATGTGGATCGCCCAGCAGCTGGCTAGAGCATTCATATGGTTGATGCTATCAGTCACTATCTTTGCTAATTCTGGGACGCTAGCTATGACTTGCCTCCTCGACTCTCTGGTTGATGTGGATGGGATAGGGACGGTCTCTTGGGGAGAGGCCGGATTGGCAGAGCTCTACTTCTCGTTGGACATGTACAGTCGGAACAAAGCTGCTTCCATGGATCGCTTCTCATTTGCCCTCGAGGTAGTCTCCTTTCTTTTTTTTTTTTTCTTTTCCTCGTCTTGAGACTTTTATGAGAGAGAGAATGACCTTTTGATGTTTTGAACATGCAGCCTGGTTCCGCGAGGTGATCGGGTTCTTCCCTTGGAACCAAGCAGAGTGATGTCACCATCTTCCCCGTTATGGTTCGCCGGAGGGGAGATGCGAGGATAAATTCACGGGGAAGACCCGGATCACTTTCGACTACAAAATGGTGAGGCCACCATCAACAGGATGGGCATGACGGAGTGGACTTCTACCCTTGTGTATCCGAGATCTTGGCCGGGAGATGCCATTGATGTGACGACGAGGCAGAGGAGGTGGCTCACCTGGCCGACATGTGATGTCATTTACTGGGGACCGTTTTCGAGGCGCATGACCATGTCCCTCCATTGGACGCCATTACTCCTCAGATCCTCCAAGACGGATGCTACAGCCTGTGGATTGGCCAGAGGATGAGATAGCGAGGTACTGTGCAAAGGCGTGGCTGCAGAGGAGTACTTTGACATGGACACCCCTACGCCGTGTTTGTGGAGCGCCCGAGGACGCCACGTGCTAGTGAAGCCGGGCGGTCACTCGGGGATATGGGGAGGATGAGCCTACCGACCCACCGATCCCTCCCGCGCATCTCGTCCTACGTGGTCCATGGAGTGCCGAGGAGGATGAGGATACTCCGTCCCCGATGCTAGGGAGCCCCAAGATACCTTGCCACCCGATAGCACCGTGAGTGTACTCTTAGGGTCTTATTCCCTTTTTAGCTTTCATATTTTCTCGCTTTTGCAATTTCTCTCCGAGATTTTCTCTTCTTTTCTCGGGTTCCATTTCCTTCTACGATAGGGCTGGTCGGGCGGAATAAATTTGGAAGGACATGTGCCAGCCTCTTCGAGGAAGCCGGCTCGCGCTTCGAAGGCGGCAATGGATGCACAGGAGCTCGGGCGCAAGAGACGGCACGTCGGGGCACGCCGTCTACCTCATCGGCCTCGGAGTACTCTTCCAAAGTGCCATGCCTCGGGCGGGGACCCAACGCCGACATTCCGGAGCAAACTGGGCCGAGTACGGGCACGATAATGTCCATTTGTCCGACGTGAGCGACCCGTGGAGGACTTGATGAGGGAGGCTAGCATCTATGAGTGAGTAGCGATGAGGAGGAAGAAGAATCGGAGGCCTAGGAGGTCTCTAGAGTAGATTTGGAACAAAACAAACAATGAACAATTTTTATGCACACTTTGTTTATTTTTTGCTTTATTTTGGGCGCCGATGGGGCGAAAACATTGTATTTACATTTTATTTACTTTTCTAATTTATGCTTTATCAATTTGCATATTATCCGAGCCTTGGGGCGACTTTTTGCTTGGAATTATAAACTGGGCCAAAATGATTTATAATGGTATATAAATGCTTGAATGGCTTCGGATATGTTTTTGTACATGTGCTTTGGTTGAAAAAGTGGGGTGAAAACTCCCTTGGGCAGCAACTTTGGTTGCCGTGCAGAATTTTTTTTTCTCGCAGAGGGCTAATGTAGCCGTGCGGCATGGCCTTGAGGGAAAATGAAGCCGTGCGGCTTACGCCTGTCTCGAGCCGGTTATTTTCTCGAATAAAAGCAAGGCTTGGCCATTTCATTTCATTTTCACTCTAGACTTGTCCCAATTGTTCCTGCAGCATATTTTGGACCTAAAAGCACCATCTTTGAACACTTTGCGATGGAGAAGCCCGTCGGCATTGCAAAGGGGGAAGCGAGACCATTTTCTATCCGGTCTTCAATCTTGGGCGAGACATAACTTCCAAAATCACAAGGGACCGCTTGATTCTTCCTTCAAGATCAAGTCTTTATGGCATTTGAGGGATCTCCCGCCCGATTGGGACTCGTTGAGAGCCGCAGAAAGTTCGGGGACGTCCGGAGACATGTTTATCTTCTCTTACAACGAAATTGTCCCAACGCACGAAGACTTCGTGAGCCTTGATTGGGGTCCCGAGACCGAGGCTATATCTATTCCGCTGATCGGAGACGTGCCGGTGACGGTAAAGCTTGCATCTTTTCTCGCATTCCTTTGGGAGAGGCCGAGAGGATGATGGTAGCCCTGATAGGATTGACCTTTCCGATATCCCGGCAGTGTTTGGGTCTCCGCATATGGCTGCGACCACGGTGGCTATGGATGCTTTCATTCTCTCGCGTATTCTCTCGTTTTGTTCACCGCCGAGTCCGTGGGGATCTGTCATAGTGGCCTCTGGACATGGTCGAGACCGCAGTGGCCGGGAAGGATATTGTCCCGCCGGTTTTGGGAGAGACATTTCATGGGATCGACAGGATGGCTCGGGAGACCATTTCATGAGGTCCGGGAGTCCGGCTATGTTGACTTTGTGGCTGCAGGAGAGGCTCTGGCTTTGCCTCGGGGCTTTGCCGACTCTGCCCTTGGGTGATTTCTCGGAGAGGTGCACCTAGGCAGGAACAGTGGTAGCCGGGAGCCGATGATGGCTAGGCTATCCACTTCGGACATCCGTTGGTGGATACCACATTGGAGGTTGCACTGTGAGGATATTTCAGAGTCTTATGTTGTGAGGGTTCCGTGATTCTCGCCGGTCATCCTTTTATATACCCCGCTTGGTATCCAGCAGCTTGGGGCTTTACAGAGCCATTGAGTGATCGGGAGGACATCCGGACCATGGAGGTGGTGTCATCGGACATGAGGGATCCAAATGCCTTCTCTTTCTTCTCGAGGGCTTGGACATATGCCGCTTTCCCACCTGTGGCTATCTTCAGGAGCAGGAAGAGCACCATCTTGACCACCGTCTACTTGGACCGGTACGAGAGGGAGACGGGAGCGACTCAGTTATCTTGGAGGAGAGACGTCGAGCTTTATTGGGAGCCGATCGCGACTCGAGTAGGACTCGAGGGAGACCGAGGCTAAGGCGAGTTGCCATAACCAACCAGTGACTTGGTCGAGATATGGAGGCTCGGTACAAGAGGTTGTCCGAGGTCGCTCCTTCGACCGAGGCTCGCAGGGAGGAGGTGCGGACTCGTGCTCGGACAGAGAGAGCGCTTATTGACACGGGGTTGGTGGAGGCTCCAAGAGGATACCAGAGGTCGGAATGAGGGATACCGACATCATAGACAAGAAAAGGAAGAAGACTCGACGAGGCCGAGGAAAAGGGAAGAAGACCAAAGAAGACTCAAATAATGACGACCGACATCTTTTCTTAGGATTCCCTTATTGCCATTTTGCAAACACATTAGTTTATTTAGGCATTTTATTGTATTTTAGATCTTTGTAGCAGTTAGCGTAGTCAAGAGGTAGACCGTGCTTGAACTCATCAAGAAGTTTTTAACTTGTAATGAACAAGAAATATTATTTTAGAAATTAGTCAAGACACATTTCATGGAAATTCAAATGTCTTTTTTTTTTATTGATCGTGACATATTTCATGGAAACTTAATCGTCCTTTTTATTGTTTAGACCGAACCATATATGGTCGCTCTACGTTCCCCTTTTACAAGAAAGGCTAAGGGGCTCAGTCTACGTAGTTCATTCTCCGTGAACTAATTTTTTTTTTCATGTGCACTCGTTTTTTGCCTAGACCGCCCTTTTTGGGGTTTTCAAATTTAGCCGGGCATTACTCTTTTGCACTAAGATTTTTTTTCTTTTTTTTTTTTTTTTTTTTTATATGTGCAACCCCGTCTTTTGCCTAGACCGCCCTTTTTTGGGGTTTTCAAATTTAGCCGGGTATTACTCTTTTTGCACTTTTTTTTTTTATTATTTTTTTTTTTTATTAGACATAGTATCTTCTGAGTTTATCACCGCTGACCGGGTGGACAAAGGGATTGCCATCCAAGTCTCGCAAGCTTCATGGCTCCTCCCGATAATATCTTCGCACCACATAAGGGCCGATCCAAACGGGTTCCCATTTTCCCTGTGGGGTTTGCCTCTCGGTAGGGGGCTTTACTTTCAAAGCACTAAGTCACCCTCTTTGATGTCTCCGGCCTTGACCTTTTATCAAACGCTCCGCCATTCGCCTCCGGTAGGCTCGGGTGTGTTCCATGGCTTTTAGCCTTCTCTCGTCAAGGTGGCTAACTCATCATGCCGGCCGCGCAACCATTCTACTTCATTGACACCAAGTTTTCCAGAGGACCCTTAATGACGGGATTTCCAACTCCACCGGTAACACCGCTTCCATCCCGTAAGTTAGGGCAAAAGGAGTTTCTCCCGTGGCCGTTCCGACAGACGCTCAGAGCCCTGAGTGCTAGGTGCAGCTTTTCGGGCCAATCACGACCACGGGTGGCCATCTTCCTGATGATCCGCTCGAGTGTCTTATTAGCAGCCTTCCACAGCTCCATTGGTCTCGAGGTCTCGTACGGGGACGACTTGTGGCGAGTAACTCGACTCCGATGCTAGCCTATCGCAGCCTCCTTCGAAGTGTGACCCATTATCGAAATGATCTCGCTGGGCACCCCATATCTCGCACATTATGTTTTCTTTGATGAACCGGGCCACTTTTCTCGAAGTGAGGACCTCAGAGGACTTGGCCTCTACCCACTGGGTGAAGTAGTCGATGGCTACCAACACGAACTCGTGCCCATTGCTTCCTGTCGGGGCTATTTTCCCTATCACGTCAATGCCCCAAGTTGCAAACGGCCAAGGAGTCGTCATGCAAGATGTGTCATGAGGTGGGAGATGGTTGAGGTTGGCAAACCGCCGGCACTTGTCGCAGTGTTCGGACGTGCCGAACGCAAAGCCTCCATGGAGATCCAAAGAGTAACCCATTCTCGAGGATCACTTGCATCGTGGCTCGGCATTCATGTGAGGACCGCAAGGACCATTGTGGACTTCGGTCATCAACTCTCTCGGCTCTTTCTTGAGTGACACATAAGAGGAGTGGTCCTTGATAGCGTTTCTTGTACATGTTGCCTCCTAGGATGACATAATGGGAGGCCAACCTTTTCGTGGCTCGCAAGCTTTTGGCTCGACACCTTCTTTTGGTCTACCTTCTTCGTCTCGAAAGCCGACTCTCCGTCTTTGAGGAATTGGTAACTGATTGTACCAAGGTTCCTTTATGGGCTCTGGTCCCGTGTCCACTTCACAAATGTAAGGTCAGCTTCTCTTCTACCCACTCAAGGGCTTTATGGCTTTTCCCTCGGGGATCTCTACCAATGAGGCTAGAGTAGCTAGGGCATCTCAAGCGACCGTTCTCTTTCCCTCGGCAAGTAGTGGAAAGTCACTTCTCCGAACCGTCCAAATAACTCCTCCATACGGGCATGATACCGTTGCAGACAGTGGTCCACGCCTTCCACTTGTTGGAGACTTGGTTGATGATCGTGGCCGAGTCTCCGTAAACTTCGAGCTCCTTGACATTTCTTTTCTAAGGCACTCTCCAAACCAAGAATGCAGTGCTTCATACTACGACATTGTTCGTGGCAGAAAGTTCAACTTGAGGGCTATGGGGTATGCTCATCTTTCGGATCGACCAATAGCATTCCTACACCATTTCCTCTTTGTTAGCGGCTCCGTCAAAGAACAATTGCCATCTATTCTCGTGCTCAACCGCAAAGATCCCTTCATCTCGGGAATTGGGGTTCGTGCCCTCTCGTCTTCATTATCGGGGAAATTCGCCAGTGATCTCGACAATGCTTGACCCGATGGCCTTTCTCGGTCACATAGTTGATGTCGTATTCTCGCCAAGAAGAAGGACCACTTCGCTAAACGCATCGAGAGGGAAGGCTTGTCAAAGATGTACTTGATGGGGTCCATTTTCGAGACCAAATTCACAGGTGGGCTTCGCATATAATGCTTCAATTTGCCGACTACCTGCACTCGCCCCCGCATGTGTCTTTTCACATGCCGAGTAATTGAGCTCACTCCCCGTAGCTTCCGCCGACAAAGTAAATGGCGTTTTCTACCCGAGAGTCTTTCTTTTCCCGAGCAAGCATAGCCCCAACCGCCGTGTTCAGGATGTTGAGATAGAGCAAGAGGCTTCGTCTATGTGGGGGCATAGTACGGGGATGTACTAAGTATGCCTTGATCCGGTCAAAGGCATCTTGGCATTCTTCGGTCCATTCTCGTGTCCACATTCTTCTTCATGAGCTTGAAGATGGGCTCGCACATAGTGGTCAACCGATTGACGAAACGGCCGATGTACCGCAATTTACCCATGAAGCTCTTGACTTCTGTCCTGGGTTTGAGGTGGCCTCATATCCATGATGGCTTTGATCTTTCGGGGTCAACTTCTATACCTCGCTCCGTGACCATATACCCAAGCACTTTTCCCTTGTCACTCCGAAGGTGCATTTGGCGTGGTTTAGTCTCATGGAATGTTGTCTCAACCTCTCAAAGAATTTTCGTAGGTCAACAAAGTGCCGCCCACCCTCTCCTTTGGAGTGGATTATCATATCATCTACGTAGACCTCAATCTCCTTGTGGATCATGTCATGAAAAAGCGCGGTCGCCGCCCTTTCGTAAGTAGCCCCGCATTCTTGAGCCCGAATGGCATTACCGTATAACAAGAGGTTCCCCATGGTGTGGTGAAGGCCGTCTTTTCTTGGTCTTCCTCGGCCATCTTGATCCTGGTTGTAGCTCGCAAAACCATCAACGAAGGATTTGACTTCGTAGTTGGCAAAGGAGTCCACCAGATGCTCTATGTTTGGCGTAGGGTAGTCGTCTTTGGGCCGGCCTTGTTCGCATCTCGGAAATCCACACAAAGAAGCGCACCTTCCCATCGCCTTGGTTACTGGTCACGATGTTGGACAACCATGCTCGGGTATTCAATGACTCGATGAACCCTACCCGCAAGTAGCTTCTCAATTTCTTCTTTGACCCGTAGAGACCATTCCGCTAATCTTTCTCGCCGCTTTACCGGCTTAGCATCCGGTGCTAGAGGGATTCTCGTGTTCTACTATCGAACCTGTCTAGCCCCGCATATCCTTGTATGACCATGCAAACACGTCGACGTATTCTCCGAGCAAACCTCGATCAATCTGTCCCTTTCAACCCCCGGAAGAAGCTTCCAATCTCGTGTCTCTTTAGGTTCCTCAATAGTACCCAAGTTCACACTTATCAAAACCTCCTCGGCACTGGGCCCGGTTTTCCTCTTTTTCTCGAAACCCGCTTAAAGATTTCTTTAATGTATTGTTCGTTTAGTGTGTTTGCATCTTGTTCAAATGATTCATTATTAACTGTTGTTAAGTTTTGAGTTAATTTATCATTTGTTAAGTTGGCAATAAGAGGATAATCGTAAAGATTTGTCATTTCATTCAAAATAAGGGGAAAGATGACATCGATTACATTTTCATAATCCTCAGCGTGAGGCCTTCGGATGACTCCGAGGACCGGAATTCAAAGATTCCCGACTCGACCGAATAGACAACACCGACTCGACCCTACGCTACTTATTGACTCGAGGGGGACTTGACAAGGGTTGGACCGATCTCACTCCTTCTTGTTGTTGCCCTGGGAGTAGCAATGAGCCTTGCCGCCGTTGTCATTTGATTGTGCACTCGCGGATCATTATTGCCTTTTTCAACACCAATTCCATAGGAAGTACTCTACCGATCCGGCGGAATCTCCTTTTCCGAACTTAACTTCATCCATTTATACCTCCGGGCAAGAGACCGGTTGTGCTTTCAAGATCCGAGATACGCCTTTCTTCATCCCAAAAGTCTTCCTCGGCTTGTTCATTCTTCTCTCTACCTTTTCCCAAACAGGGGTTTGGGAATGATCCTCGGGAGTAGTAAGAGCCATTACAAACACATTATGCTCATCATGGGTAATGAAGGGTTCTCGAGAGACTTTCATTAACATGGCTTGTTTTACTTCAAACTCGCAGCCTTCATAAGTGAGCCTTTCTTCGTAATCTTGACCATGGTTACTCGGTTCGATGTCGTAGAAAAGAGGCCGAGCTCGACAACATTAACGAAATCAGCTCCGACTATGGGTCCAAACCGTCCCTCCATGGCGGCGACATTAATCGTATCTTTCCATTTCCTGTAATTCAAAGCATAAGGAACATTGAATTTCGTGATATCTATGACCTCTGGATTTCCAAAACCGTTTCCATTTGTTCCTCCAAACTCGATCATGTTGACTCGATTGTTAGCAGGAAGAGGATTCTTGACCACATTGGGACCCCGAGGTGGTTCTAGCTTGCCTTCTTCAACTAGGCGAGAGATCAGGAACTTCAGTAGGTGCAATCATTAGTGTTATGGCCAATGATAATTGTGAAAGCGACAAAGTGTTTGGTCTCGTCCATTCTCGATACCGGTTCCCGGGCTTCCAGCTTTCCAAAGGTCTCGATGAGTCCTTGGGCTACCAAACCGTCGAAGACCTTTTCTAGTGGCATTCCGAAATCTTCAAGCAGATAGAAAGGGAGCTTTGGCTTTGCAGCCTTGGCCTCGCATTCTCGTCCCGCTTTCTCATTCTCAATGTAATTAACGCCGCCAATCACTTCTTTTCCTTTCGCAGCGGATGTACCGGGGCATTTGACACCGGTGCTTTGTAATCTGCAAGAAACTGGCCGCCTCGTGGCCGGGCCATATTGAAGGCATTCTCAAATTTGGTGCCGGCATTTACCATTGCCCGAAGGTCGTGATAGTAGTAATTGCCAATTTGGACTCTTAGTTGAGGTTTCAAGCAAGATTGGAAGATCTCCATCTGTTCCTCTTCAATGAGTGGGGTCATCATTTCACCGAGCTTCCAATTCCATCTCTTGTAGAATTCACTTACCGGCTCATCCGAACGTTGTAGGGTACCCCGTAGGTCATTCCTACTGGTTTCCCAATTCAAATTGGCCTTATACTTTTCTAAGAACGCTTCCTTGATCTCGGTCCCAAGTAGCTCGAGCCTCGGTTTCACATGCAGGAACCACCTAAGAGCCGAACCTTTTAATGATAACCGAAAATGATCGGCCATTTGTTGCTTTGTGTACAATCTTTGGCTCTCATGGCCAGAATGTAGCTTTCAATATGAGTCAGGGGACAATCGGTGCCGTTGAACTTTTCAATTTCGGCATTCGGAATTTTGGAGGGAGAGGGACAACTTTCTGGATCAGGTGATGCGGTATCTTTGTCCTCTTGGTGTCTATTTCCCCTAACTTCTCTTGCATGGACCTAACTTGTTCCATTAGCCAAGCCATGTCGGAGTCGGGGGATGGTTTAGGATTGCTCGGTTCCGGAGAAGGCTTATCTGCGATTTGGGTGGAAGGACGGTAGGTGGCACGGTGGTAGATGGTACCAAGGCTTGGGGATCTTTGGAGGGAAGTAAGTGTAAACTTGACCCGGGTCCCGTGTTCCCGTGAGATCGCCGGAGGCATAGGAATTAGGCTCATAATTTCCGAAGTAGGAAAAGGATACGGAACCTCTGGGGTCTGTTGGCAAAGTTGGAGGTGGAAGATCTGCTGTGGCGGGACATGAATTGTAAGGATCATTGGCTGATTTTGAGGCCTAAGGAATACACAGGATGGCCCATACCGAGGAGAGGGAGTGAATCCCATGGGGTAATGCGAGAAGGCTGCGTAACCGGGATAGGCGAGGCGTTTGCTTTCTGGTGATAGGGAACAAAGCCGGGTCTCATTTGAGGAGGTGAGGGTGTTGGGATCCTGATGGCTTGAGATGTTGGAAAGGATCAAGAGGGGTAATCTGGATAAGGGATCGTATGAGGATGGAGGAGGGCATTGGTTATAGGGTGATTGAGCTGAGAGGGCTGCTGCTGGAGGCTCATCTTCTATCATCACCAAGGAACCGTTGGGCTCGACCACTATTCGTACTCCATGACGACGAAGCGCTTCAATGAGCGTGGCTTGCTGTTCCTCATGGGCCTTACGATCGTTTTCCAGGGCTAAGGTTAGCTCTTCTTCCCTAGTCATCACTGTTACCCAAACCGTAGCCTCGTTCTCTATGGCCATTCTCCGACTCTCGAAACCGAGGATTCGCGAACTATACGAGGATTCTGCGCTAACAAGTCGGCCCGGCCGGTGTTCTCACCCACTTCTTTCTCATTGCGGGAAAGGGATAGGAAAGGTTTAGACTCGGGGTAGGTGTTTAGGTGAAGGCTCAAGCAATATGCAAATTAGAATCTTCAAGTTTACTTAAAACGGTGTCTTTTATTAATATCTATTTGGTTGGAAAAGGGATTACGCCCTTCTTTTTTATGACTACTCTAGATCTGGATCGGTGGGTTCCGTCACTACGTCTATAAGCCCCTCATATTCCACTGTATTTCGACCTCCCGGGGTGGGCGGCCCGGGCGAGGGTCCTATAGGGCACGCGGATCCCACCAACCGAGAGTAAAGAACGCTCCTTATCGGGTCTAGCGGGTCATAGGACTTTTCAACGCACGAGCGATGCGGATTATAGTCAAGGCAATACGGGAAAGTCTCGTCTCTCTGCCTTGACGGATCTTTGTGAGTTTCGCTTGAGCGAATGACGGTTTTTGACTTTCGGTAATGTCCGAGAGAATAATAGGCATGGATCGGGCGGTAAAAGCCGGATGACACGGTGTCACATTGAACTTCGTTGCATACGCGGCAGCCACAAGTAGCCTAATCGAAGTCAATGCCGGTCAAGATCTTGCCACTTTTTCCTTGTCAGAGCTTTGCTTGAGCGAAAGATCTTTTGATTTTTTGGCAAAGACTCGGTCTTGACTCTTACGCATTCCGTGCGGGTCAAGGTCAATAGTCAATGTCGGAGTCAAGATCCCACCGATTTTTTTCCTTGTCGGAATTTCGGCGGAATTTCGCTTGAGCGACAATCTTGGCTTCCATTATGAGCTAAGGCTTGACCTTTACGTGGGTATGCAAGCTGGGCTGTATGACACGGACTAGACCAAAAACCAACCAAAAGTCACGGTTTTTGAAACGTGTGACACGGGATTGTGCATTGGTCGACACTTTGTGCCATGGGGAGGTTGGGATGATTCCGTGCGCGCCCGGAGCATCGTAAGGCTGTCCGTGGCCGCAGTGGAACCACCCTCGGGTTTGAAGGACGTGCGTGCAAAAGTGTACGGGGATATATCAGTGCGCGTAGTGTGCGGTCTTCCTAAAAATGTTCCTTTTTGAGTTAAAACAGATTTTCGTAAATGTGTTTTAAAGGAATGATTTTCGGGACGGGAAAAATGCAACACATAAGCACTTAAATTTTAAGGAGCCCCGGTCGGTCATGGAGTGAATAGCCCCAAGCCGCTAGGACTCGCCCAGTTAACCATGATTTTTCCCGGTGGAATTGCCACTGAGGTCGCCCGGTCGAATCCAATGAGGATTGAGCCGTACGACCGCATGGATCAATTTTCCGGAGTTCCACTCCTTTTGCTATTTTTTTCGGGTTGTTTCCCGTTTCAAAGTATGCACATTCCAAGATGCAAATGATGCAATGCATGGTAAAGAAAGCAAGCACGATTAATGAAATTGGCGATGGGAGTCTAACCCGCTTCAAAGGGAAAAGCTTTCTTCTATTTTTTCAAAATTATTTTTTTCGAAAGGGATACCTTTAGTGCGTGGATTGTTAAACCACCGGTTATCCCAACTCCCACGTCGTGAGTGTACGGGAAGGGTAAGTGGTTTCCACCTATATCACCGAGTATCGATTTTTTGATTTGAAAATAAAAGCTTTTCTCCTTTGGGATTTCCCCCGCAGAGTCGCCAAACTGTGAATGTGGTGCCCAAATTTTGTGTTGGATTCACGCGAGTTTGAAGACATCCGAGTTATTTGAAAAACGGAGTCGCCACGCCATTTTGATTACCTCAAAACTTTGAAAAAAAGGTTTTATGGGTTCGGAGGTTAAGTTACCCCTTGGGAAGAACGTTTGGCGTTCACCCAAGGTGCCTTGCCGGAGCAAGTCTCCCAAGATTTCATTAATCGTGCTTGCTTGCGTGCTTTCTTGTGTGCATGTGTTTGAAAATAAGGGGGGGGGAATGTCCCAAGTTGTCTTCCGGACGTACAAACCATTTGTTGGTTGTCGCTCGGGATTCCTTGGAATTTTATGTATTTGGGATTATGATCCCGTCCTCACCTTATGACTTGTGATCATCGCATTTTAACCTCGGGACCCTCGGGACTTGCGTGATCGAGAGAATGACTCTCTTTTGGTCAAAGATGAGGTTCTTTAGGAAAGGAGGGTCCTTAGCCCATCAATCCTACGCTTTAAGACGGTCGAGCTCATATAGAGGCTTCATACTCTTTCTTAAGCGATAATCGGAGATATAGGGTTCAAGGTATCCCTTTCTAAAGAAATATGGAACCTTTAATGGAAGGAACGATGTAAAGATAGGATCTTTTACACCGGTCCGTTCCAAGGTTGGGGGAAAGGGGGAAATGCATGATGAAAAATGACACTTTAATGAAAAGATGACATTTTTAGGTTTTAGCAAATGATGCTTTTTGATTGAAAGAAATGATATTTATGCAAGTGATGCGTAAAGATAGGATTTTTATGCAAATGATGCATTGGAAAAGGTTTTTGAATCTAAAGGATGCATTTTTATTGAAAAGATTGGATTTTTATGTGCAAATGATGCATAAAAATGACATTTTTATTTGAAAATGGGGGTTTTAGGTGCAAAGGATGCACCTTTATGAAAAAGACTACATTTTTATGACAAATGAGGTCTTAATGCATGCAAAAGGGAAAGGGGGTGGTAAAGATGTGATCTTTAACTATGAATGCCAAGTCCCAAGCAAGATATATGAATGCAATGAGCAAGTATATCAATTAAAAGCAAGGTTAGGGCGTGCGAGGTTACCAATTGCTTCCTTTGCTTCTTTGGTCGGAGCTAGGAGGAGAGATTGGTCTTGGATCTTCAAGGAGGAGGGAGGGAGCTTCTTGGCCTTCTTCTTCACCTTCTTGAGCCTTCACCAATATTCTTCACGTCTTGGGAGTGACTGAGTGTATTGCTATGGATTGTGTGTATTGTTGTTGTGTTTTGAAATGGGTAGAGGAGGGCTCTATTTATAGGCGATGCGGATAAGGCTAATGAAGCCGTGCGGCCAGAGACCTTGGGCTAATGCAGCCGTGCGGGCTTATCCACAATGACTCAGCATTCTAGAACCATGCAAGGTGGCATTATTCTAGAACCTTCTTCCTAATTAAGAAAAACGTGTTTCTTAATTAGGAAGGCTCCCTTCAGCCCTTAATTTTAATTTGAGACTGCTCCAGGACATTTTCGGAACACTAGGAAGGTCAGGGGAATTACCGGGAAACTTACCGAAATTGCCGGGAAATTTAACCGGAAGGCATGAGCCAGATTTGGGTACTTACAGGAACGAGTCGTCCCTTAATGATCGCTCTCTGATACAGTCGTCCCTTCACAAGGCACGACTTGGGCCAGTACGGGACGAGTCGTCCCCTGAGCCCAGATTTCACCCTTTTAGCCATTTTCAATCCGTTCTTTTGTGTGCGACCCTTTAGGAATTATATTTTATGTTGGTAGTGAGTTTAAACATCAACCTCACAAGACATAAGTAACTTCTAGCAAATCATTATGCCCACCCAATTAAATATAACATCAAAGCTTGATTCCTTGATAATCAAATGTCACAATCCCTTTGTCCACGATGTCCTATTGAACATGAGTCATGGTCCATGTCAACTCACATGTTCAATGCTTTCTCGATTCCGAATATGTTGATAATCCAAATGCATTTGATCTCTATCAAATCACTTGAGTGTGGCCACACATTTCATCAACATCATTCATCGAGGGGTCCAAGCAAACATCTCTCTCAATGAGAGGGACAAATCCCATCTTGACTTATCATTCTTCCCTACAAGAATCCAATCATGCTAACATAGCCCTTATTTCTATCCGATTAAAGATAGTGTTAGACTATATCAAACACGATCTTCATCATGTGGAAGACGATGATAATCTCAGGTACAAAGGATTCAATAACCCGACTATCATGAGATTTATTCATGACACATATGACTATAGACCATGTTATAAATCTCATCGGTAGGTCATGTCCAATACTTGTTCTCTAGAAAGTATCCATAAGTGTAATGTGCATCATATGCAAATAATCATCTCCATGATTATCCATTACCAACTTATACTAGTTGTTCACAACAACTAGGGACGCATTTCAATATAATAAATATGCAAACATATAATGAACGAAATAATACTTTCTCTATAATAAATAATAAAGACGATTACATAGCGGTTTAGATAATAAGTCAAACATAACTAAACGCCTAGGGAACTACACCAACAAAAGCCCAACTCACTCAGATCTTGGAGGAAGCTCACTTGAGAGCTTTTTTTGGAGCCTGTTCAACGATGGAAAAATGCAGCCCATGGAAGGATATCGTCTAAAAAATATAAGGGAAGATTGGGCACAACACAAATATTTCTACTACCACAAATATAACAGTCATCACACCAACAATTGCTACAATCTAAGAGATGCAATCCAAGTCCTTATCGTCAACGACACAATCACCATCATCCCAAATGGAGGTGCAGTTTGGAAGACCAATTAGAGAAAAAAAGTATTTAGGAATAACTTCTTATTTAGTTTTCTTTAAACTTATGCATTAAGAACGGATGACAGTTTTATTTTTTTGAAGGTCCTACTCGTTCGGTAAATTGTGAACGAGAGTTACTTTCAGAAATATTTAGAGTTATTATATCTCCTATTTTCTCCACCAATGTGTGAAATTCAAAGACAACAACATGGTTGTAACGGTGCACATAGAAATGATAACTGCTAGTCCCATCCTAGAAATATAACATGGGGCTTCTGACCACTTGTTCACCGGTTTTGAAATCGAGAAATCAGACGCTATCCATAAGATAGAGGTTTGCAATGAGAATGATTATTCTAAAGCACCATGGTTTTCCGGAAACCTCCCAGTCCTCAGAAAGATGTAGGAAAAGGGCTATTTCTCAAGTTTGGGGCTTGACAAAAATCTTCAAGGGATATTAGAACCACCACCTGTCGTTCTACTTCACTCTAAACACGGTTAGGGATACAAACTACATGAAGAAGAATATGAATTCGATGACGAATGGACTCATAATGTGATCCAATGGAATGGGGTTCCTATAGAATTCCTAACGCTTCTAATCTCACTCCTTACCGAAAGACACTCAATGGCTATTTCATCAAAGAAGGGGAGGACGTCCCATATTTTATATTTCATGAGCCTTGGGTTGATGATAAGTGAAAGTGCCATCCAGGTTTTAAGATCTTCGAAGATTGTGATCCTTATTTTTTTTGAAACTGAGCCAAACCCTATGCTTCCCAGAGATTTATAGGGAACTAAAGCAGAAGTGACCAAGGAATGGGACTTTGTGTTGGGGGAAGACATGTTGCGCCAGTTTGAGAACCTATGCAATCTAGAGGAAAGTCAGATACATGCCATAACCAAGGGGGATATTCCCACTGAAGACTATACAAAGCTAATCAAGCTTTGCAATGAACCACTCAAGAACTGGCACACTATCGGAGGGCCCATTATTGACGAAGAATTCATGGTCAAAGAGCTAGGTTGTACACCTCATTCCCAAAGGGAGTTAGGCTTTTTAACCTTTAGCCTAGACTCTGAGTCCGCTTCTGATAACCTCACTCAAGAGGACAAATAAGTCATGGCAAAAATCATGTTCCCCTATGCTGTTAATGATAACTTTAATCTTTCTGAGTATCTTAAGATTGCTAACATCATTAATAATGAGTTAACTAATAACGAAGAATATAATGAATTTAATGAACAAGTTAATAACGATTCATATGATGAGATAGATCAAGAAAACTAACAAATCCTAAAAGAATTAGCAAAGCAGGTACGTCATCGTGGGGAGAATGGTTCTATTGACGATGAGGAAATGCAAACAATTAATTTGGGGATAAAGGAGGATCCAAAGAAAACCAAGATTCGAAACTTCTTCAAGGGGGAAGACAGAACGGCCCTCATAGCGCTTCTCAGAGAATTCATAGACGTGTTCGCATGGTCCTACAAAGATATGTCGGGGCTAAATCCTTCAATTGTCGAGCACAAGATACCACTGCTTCCAAACGTAAAGCCAGTCAAACAGAAACTTCATCGAATTAATCTAGAATGGTCAATGCAAGTTAAAGAAGAGATTATGAAGCTTCTCAGTGTCGGGTTCATCAAAGTAATAGAATATACCGAGTGGTTAGCAAATACAGTCCAAGTGACAAAGGTAAATGGAAATATAAGGGTTTGCGTGGACTTTAGAGATCTCAACAAAGCATCTCCAAATGATTATTTCCCCTTCCTAATATAGACATGCTCGTTAACACAACAACAACATGTTGGGTTTTAGGGGTCCATGTGCAGCGGAATTAAGCATCTAATAACATAAAACCCAAGAAGCCTAGGATCCGTTCTATACAATTAATTTGAATTTCCTATGAGATAGAAATAACCAACCTTGAACGCTTTCCGTTCTTGAGCTACCGAACGATGTATTGATATGAATCTGAATACAAGCTTCGAACTCTAGGCCTTGATCGTTGAACGAGCGAAGACCCTCTTTCGGTATCCACACTTTTGAATGAATCCAAGAACAATTTCTTGAAGATTGCTAGATCCTTTAAACCTTGAAGAATATTGAGAGTATTTGTTGTGATTTTCTTTTCAGAAATTCGGCTTGCTTTTTAGGGTTGACAGACCTTCATATTTATACTACATTAGTATGGTATATGTTTCCTAATCAAATTAGGAAGCCAGTCTATAAAAGTATATGTTTCCTAATCAAATTAGGAAACCAGTCTATAAAACCGCCTCAGGACCTGTTATGTCGCACGACCACACGAAGCACATGGCCTAGTTGTGTCGCACGACCATACAAGGCTGATGAGGAATTTTCAATCATTCTTCCTCTGGTTTAATCAATTCATTCTAGTTGTGTGTGACCCAATAGGATTATATTATGTTGGCAATGAGCTCGATCATATCGACTCTCATATGACATAAGCGGACTCTAGCAAACCATTATGTTGGCAATGAGCTCGATCATATCGACTCTCATACGGGTCAAGTCCAGACACTTGTTCTCTAACAAGTACCCATAAATTTAATGTGCATCTCTATGCATATAATCATCACATGATTATCCATTAACATTTATACTAATTATTCTTTTAATAATTAGGGAGGGAGATTATTACAAATAAATATGCAAAACATATAATAATCAAATGATAAACTTTTCATATAATAATAAATAATGTCAACACATAAGTCTATCAATCATAGGCCTAGGGCATAACACTAACAGTCTCCCACTTGCACTAGGCCCAATCTCCCATATATCGAATACCCATGGACCTAACATGACCATCATGCTTAGCTTGCGGGAGAGCCTTAGTTAATTAGTGTCTACTCTGCATATCTTTATGTCTTCCCTTTCACATATCTCTCGAATAATGTGGAAACGTCGAAGTATGTGTTTGGATCTCTGGTGTGACCTTGGTTCCTTTGCTTGTGCAATGGCACCATTGTTGTCACAGTAAAGTTCAATAGGATCTTTGATGCTTGGAACAACTTTCAAATCACTAATGAACTTTTTGATCCAAACGGAGTCCTTAGCTGCATCAGATGCTGCTATGTACTCAGCTTTGGTTGTAGAATCAGCGAAGGTACTTTGCTTGGAACTTTTCCAACTTACTGTAAGTACCCAAATCTGGCTCATGCCTTCCGGTTAAGTTTTTCGGCAATTCCGGCAAGTTTCCCGGCAATTTCGGTAAGTCTTCCGATAATTCCCCGAACTTTCCTAGAGTTCCGGAACAATTCTGGAAATGTTCCAAATCATCTAAGGGAAAAAGGGACTACTTGGATCCAAAGAAACACATTTTTCTTTTATATGGAATTCCTTCTAGAAGACTGCCACCTTGCATGTTTCTAGAAGGAACTGCATGTGGCTCCTTATGTCGTGCGACATAACCAGCCAGGGAGAGTTCTAGAATCATGCCACCTTGCATGTTTCTAGAAGAATCCAGAAGTGGCTACTTATGTCGTGCGACATAATAGGCCATGAAGACTTCTAGAAGCTTGCCACCTTGCATGTTTCTAGAAGGAAAACGGTTATGGCTTGTTATGTCGTGCGACATACTAAGCCCATGCAGGCAGCCTATAAATAGAGGCCTTCACCTCTCATTTTGGGCACCCCTTTTCCACCCCTCAGTCCCCCTCTATAGGGAATACGCCTAGGAAACATCCCCTCTCCTCACAATCCTCCCAAATCAATCCCACATATATTTCCCACACACACACTTCCACTCACATCAAGAAACCAAGGTTCTCACGGAATCAAGGCTTGACATCAGCTCTGGAGGAGGATGCTTGAAGGCTCCTATATCTAACTTGATATAGGAGTTGTGGATCTTCAAGGGTAACACTCCCTTCCTCCTTATTTCTCCCTCTTTTAAACATATGTAGTTTAATCCACATAAATGACCTCAAATGTGTTGTAATAACTGAGATCTAATCTTTGCATATCTATTTTAGTCTCAGATCTCATAGATCCATCATTGTTTTACACATCATTTCATATAATCAAACCATTTTGACATTGTTTTGCATGAATACTCGAGATGAGTATGGATTCCTCATATCCACACCCTTTTGAAGTATTCATTATTAAAATACGTGTTCCCTGAGATCTATGTGTGAAGAAACTTGGCCATATTGGTGCCTTGTTACCTCTGTAGATCCCAGCTGAAAGGTCTCTGCAAAGTGGCTAGTTATGTCACGCGACATAGGCAGCCTATGTCACGCGACAAACATAGCCAGTTTGCAGAAACTTCATATTTTCAAGCTGTAATATGATGTTAACCCCCATCATGCTATAATCTGATGTCTATCTGCAATTTAGATAGTATCTATGTACATAAAATGTCATCTTTTCATTAAAATACCATTTTCATACATAAAGGTGCATCCTTTGCACCTAAAACCCATTTTCATGCATTAAAATCATTCTTTTTGCATTCAAAATCTCTTTTCACATTAAAAATGCATCCTTTGCACCCAAACATCACTTTCATACATAAAATGCATCCTTTGCTTTCAAAATAACATCTTTATGCATCACTTGCACATAAAATGCTATTTTTCCCATAAAATGCATCCTTTGCACAAAATCATTTCCTTAAACGATCACTTCTTTAAACCAAAAGCATCCTTTGCAAACCAAAATATCATCTTTTTACTAAAAGTGTCATTTAAATCATGCATTCCCCCACGTCCCCATTAGCAACCTCGGAACGGACCGGTGTAAAGATCCTATCTTTACATCGTTTCTTCCATAAATGTTTCATTATTTCTTTAGAAAGGGACAACCTTGAACCCTATATCTCCGATTATCACTTAAGATGAGTATGAAGCATCTATATGAGCTCGACCGTCTTAAAGTGTAGGATTGATGGGCTAAGGACCCTCCTTTTCTAAAGAACCTCATCTTTGACTATAAAGAGAGTCATTCTCTCGATCATGCAAGTCCCGAGGTTAAAAATGCAATGATCACAAGTCCAAGATGAGGACGGGATCATAATCCCGAATATATAAAATCCAAGAAATCCCGAGCGACAACCAATAAATGGTTTGTACGTCCGGAAGATGACTTGGGACATTCCCTCCCTTTATTTTCAAACACATGCACACAAGAAAGTACGCAAGCAAGCACGATTAATGGGATCTTGGGAGACTTGCTCCGGCAAGGCACCTTGGGTGAACGACGATCCGTTCTTCCCAAGGGGTAACTTAACCTCCGAACCCATAAAACCTTTTTTTCAAAGTTTTGAGGTAATCAAAATGGCGTGGCGACTCCGTTTTTCAAATTAAACCGGATGTCTTCAAACTCGCGTGAATCCACAATTTGGGGCACACATTCACAGTTTGGCGACTCCGCTGGGGAAATCCCAAAGGAGAAAAGCTTTTATTTTCAAAACGAAAAAAATTGATACTCGGTATATAGGTGGAAACCACTTAACCTTCCTGTACACTCCCTGATGTGGGAGTTGGGATAACCGGCGGTTTAACAATCCCACGTACCAGTATCCCTTTTCGAAAAAATTTTTGAAAAAAAAAATAAAAGAAAGCTTTTCCCTTTGAGCGGGTTAGACTCCCGTCGCTGATTTCATTAATCGTGCTTGCTTTCTTTACCTTGCATTGCATCATTTGCATCTTGGAATCAGTGCATACTTTGAACGGGAAACAACCCGAAAAAAAAAAGAAATAGCAAAAGGAGTGGAACCTGGAAAATTGATCCATGCAGTCGTACGGCTCAATCCTCCTTGGATTTTGACCGGGCGACCTCAGTGGCAATTCCACCAGGAAAAATTGAGGTTAATCTGGCAGTCCTAGCAGCTTGGGGCTACTCAGCTCCATGACGGCCAGGGCTCCCGAGAAAATTTACGTGCTTACGTGCTGCATTTTCCCCATCCCGAAAATCATTCCTTTAAAACACATTTCATGAAAATCTCTGTTTTAACTCAAAAAGGAACATTTTTAGGAGACCGCACACTACGCGCACCTGATATATCCTGTACACTTTGCACGCACGTCCTTCAAACCCGAGGGTGGTTCCAGCGATCACGGACTGACCTTACGATGCTCCCGGGCGCGCACGGAATCATCCCAACCTCCCCATGGCAGCCAGTGTCGACCAATGCACAGTCCGTGTCACACGTTTCAAAAAAAAAACCGTGACTTTTTGGTTGGTTTTTGGTCTAGTCCGTGTCATATAGCCCAGTTGCATACCCTCGTAAAGGTCAAGCCTTAGTTCATAAGGGAAGAGGAACTCTGCCAAAATTCCGACAAGGAAAAATTGGCGAGATCTAGACTCCGACATTGACTTTGACCTTGACCCGCACGGAATGCGTAAGAGTCGAGACCGAGTCTTTGCCAAATCAAAAGATTTTTCGCTCAAGCGAAGCTCTGCCAAAATTCCGACAAGGAAAAATTGGCAAGATCTTGACCCGGCATTGACTTCGATTCTGACTCACGCCCGGCGTTTGCAACGAAGTTCAATGTGACACTGTGTCATCCGGCTTTTGCCGCCCGACCCATGCCTATTATCTTCTCGGACATTACCGAAAGTCAAAACGTCATTCGCTCAAGCGAAATTCTGCCAAAATTCTATCAAGGCAGAAAGACAAGACTTTCCCGGTATTGCCTTGACTATAATCCGCATCGCTCGTGCGTTGAAAGTTCCTATGACCCGCTAGACCCGATAGGAGCGTTCTTTACTCTCGGTCGGTGGGATCCGCGTGCCCTATATGACCCTCGCCGGGCCGTCCACCACTGGGAGGTCGAAATACAGGTGGAATACGAGGGGCTTATAGACGTAGTGACGGAACCCACTGATCCAGGATCTAGAGTAGTTGCGAAAAAGAAGGGCAAACCCCCTTTTCCAACCAAATAGAAATAAATAAAAGACATTGTTTTAAGTAAATTTGAACAATTAATCATAATTGCATGATCCTATCTTTGAAATCCCTAATCGAGACCTCCTTGGCCCGATTTCCGATTTTCCTATCTCGACCTTTCATGGTCAAATCCCTAATCGAGACCTCCTCGGTCCGATTTCCGATTTTCCTATCTCGATCTTTCATGGTCAAACCCCTAATCGAGACCTCCTCGGTACGATCTCCGATTTTCCCATCTCTCCCTCTTTCGCGGTCAAATCCCTAATCGAGACCTTTTCGGTCCAATCCCCAATTTTTCAATCTTGACCTTTCAAGGTCTCATCTTTTCCGATCAATTAGGATTAGGAGAAAATGTGTTTTGAGTAAAATTTAAGCGATAAGTGCATGTTACTTGAGCCTTTAGCCTAAACACTTACCTCCGAGTCTAAATCTTACCTACCTTCGAGTCTAAACCTTACCTATCCCCGAGTCTAAACTTTGCCTATCCCTTTCCCGCAGCGAGAAAGAAGTGGGCGAGAATACCGGGTCAGCGGCTTTTCAGTGCAGAAAACCTTAGGTTCAGATAGTTTGGCAGAATCGTTAGTTTTGTCAGCTCAGAGAGTCAGAATGGCAGATTTGACAGAAAACAGTGAGGGTGCACGAAATCAGATGGTTAGGAAGGAAGAGTTAGTCCTGGCTTTGGAAAGCGCCCATAAGGTTCATCAGGAACAGCAAGCCATGCTTATTGACGCACTCCGTCGTCATGGAGTTCAGGTCACCATTGAGTCGAACGGTTCTCTAGTAGTGGTCGAAGATGAGACTTCAGAAACAGTGATTTCAGTCCCTTCATCCTATAACCAAGACCCCCCAGCCTATAACCAATACCTTCCTCCATCCACATATGATCCTTTGTCAAGGACCACTTCTCCTCGGTCCTTTCCAACATCCCAGCTCATCCGGGCTCCATCAACCTCAGCTCCTCAGAACGGATTGGGCTTCACCCCGCCTGTCTCTCAGTTCCAGCAATACCTGCCAGTTTATGCTCCGGCTTCGCATAATCAATTTGAGTTATGTGGCTATGTTCTGAAGCCCCTATACCCACCTGAATGCAGTCATGAGTTGCCAAAAGAAAATATAGATGATTCAAGTTTCCAGCTGTCACCTACCGGACTTAATGAATTCAGCCATCAGTTTGCTACTGTGGTTCCTTCTACTGATAAAAGTCCTGTTTCGAGAGTCCCCATTGACCCCCATGTGGCAATATTGATGGAACAAGTGAAACAGATGCAAGAAAAGCTTGACCTCATCAATACTCCCTTGACCCCAGACGTCGAATCAGGCAAGGAAATGACTCCACCAAGCATAACCCAATGCCACCAGCACCAAACAGCAACCGTACCCATGTCAGCACCAGTTCCTCACAAAGGAAAGAGTGTCGTAGCCTCCTTCAGCCAAATCCATCAATGGAACCAACTGGACAATGGAAATCCGAGTCTTGAGAACAACAATGTCTCCCGAAAACTCCGCAATACGGATATGCCTTTAAGCAAGATGCTGGAAGAGCTAATGAAAGAAAAGCTGATAAAGCCACTGGAGAATTGGAAGCCCAAGAACCCCAACGTTCAGTTAGATGAGTCTAAGCATTGTCTTTTCCATCAATACCCTGGGCACGACACTGATGATTGCAGCTATTTGAGGCATGAGATCCAGAAGTTGATAGAAGACGGGAAGCTCGAGAACCTCCATGGGTCAAAAACAGAAAGTTATGGTAAGAGGTCAATTCAGGGGGTGCAAGGTCAGAAACGTCAGCATGATTTTGGGATGCCCATGAGCAAAATTTTTGGCGATTTGGTGAAACGAGGCCTTCTCACACCTCTCGAGAATTATAAGCCAAGAAACCCAGGAAGAGTTGACAGAACCAAGTTCTGTGAGTACCACAAGCATTATGGTCACGTGACAGACAAGTGTTTGGATCTGAAGAAAGAAATTCAATGGCTGATCTACGAAGGAAAGCTCAAGCTCCCTGGCAGTCCAACCAGCGAAGAGTAGCTAGTCTAGGGATTACCTATCCTTAAGCAAGATTAAGAGAATATAGTCTCTCAGTCAACCTTCGTAGGTTCTAGTACTTTTCTCTTTCAATCAAGTCCTCCACGGACATTGTAATTAATCTTTAATTTTCTATAAAAAAGTCTTCTTCTTTTCTTGCTAGACTTAAGACATTATTTGCATACCTACATTACATTTAATGAAATGGTTTTATTTTATATGATCACTTGCATTGCTCAACAAATAATCTCTCGAAATAATTAACGCTCTGATTAATCGGTGTGAGAAAGTCAACTAATGCCATCAAGCCATACATTTTCCTTACCTCACAAAAAGCCTTCATCAAGCCATACACCTCCCAAACCATGTCCTCACCTTCATCTTGACCAAGTCAACGACGGCGACAACATCAAGGGACAACCAGAGGCCACTCAGCTTCGAAAGATTGACCCCATGTCGACAACAACTTAGGGGCTTGGCTTAGACCTCAAAGGTATCAAGAATGTTCAAGCAGGGGCTCGCCTTGGCCCTCAGGTGCTTCAGAAAAAAAAAGAAAGAAAAATGTAGTGCAAAAAGAGTAATACCCAGCTAGGCTGAAAATCCAAAAAAAGGGCAGTCTAGGCAAAAAATAGGGTTGCACATAAAAAATAATATAAAAAAATCTTAGTGCAAAAAAGAGTAATACCCAGCTAGGCTAAAAACCTTGTAAAAGGACAGTCTAGGCAAAAAACAGGGTTGCACATGAAAATAAAAGAAAATGAGGCCAAGGACCCAGCACTGCCAATCAAAAGCTTGACGGACAAGCAAAAATCAAAGCTCAGAGAATGAAAGTTTTCGATAACAATGGGGCGGTCGAAGCAAATCCAGAAGCATTTCATAAGCCTGTAGGCACGTGCAAATCCTTTCTCCCCCAACGAAAGAGGAAGCAATCAGAAGCAGTCGTCCAAGAATGACTTGGTCAAGGAATCATCCCGAGGCCCACGCCTCATCATCCAGTCTTCTCATCCAAACCTTTTCACTAAAGGAACCACAAATCCCATTTTCCCAAAGCAATCCGGCCAAGGCCGAACTACGGCGACCTGAGCTCCTCACAATGAGGGGAACGTAGGCAACCAGAAATGGTCCGGTCATAAGCATATTCAAATTCCTGAAAACCCGGTCTCATCAAATGACCTTTCCCATAAACATATCCAAATTCCTGAAAACCCGGTCTCATCAAATGACCTTTCCCATAGACACAGTCAGATTCCAGAAAACCCGGTCTCATTAATGACCTCCCTATACACAAACCTTTCTTTCACACCAGCCAACCTTGATCCGCGACATTGGTTGACTTTCTTCTCATGATTAATAAGAATGTTTTTCTTCATATCAAGATTAATGGTTGAATAACCCGAACATTAATAAAGGGTTTTAAGCAATCTTGAGATCATTGTAAATAAAACAAGTTTTCAGATGTCTTGACAAGTCTTCTCTTTCTACATCTTAGGAAAGATAGTGCTAAACACTAATTTTCTGTCAGTAGGGGCTTCCATACACTTTTACAAACCTCTCTACGCTTATACTTTCCCAAAAGAGTCAAACCCAAGGCGAGTTTTGTGCCTACATCGAATAAGGCCATCGGAATAACACAAAATCGGGATCTATTCCCACCTTTCGAAAAATATGCCCCTGCTTGTATAAATTCTTCTCTTCGTCCACATCTCCTTAAGGTTGACTGAGCGACTAAAGGAAATAAGAAAGTAAGTACGAAAGGATAGGTCTTCCCTCTTCTGCTACAATTCGCATTAGGGCTGCCTTGAAACTCTTCAAGTCTGGGGCTTTGCCAAGCCATTTCTTTAGACTGGGGCTTCTTTAGTCATTTTTGGGGTTCGCATCGGGTTCTTCACTAGGTCCCTAGATGGATTCAGTTTTGTTCGGATCAACCTCAGGATCACTTCCGCAGTACCAATCATATTGGGATTTTTGCTAGGTCATCAGATTGGGGCTTCATTAAGTCACTTCTTCAAAACCTAAGACTTTGCCTGCTCAGTTCATCCAACCGGGGATTTGCCAGTAAAAGGATCTTTCATGGGGCTTTGCAGAAAGTTCTTCCTCAGACCGGGGCTCCAATAAGTTGCATCCATCCCTAGAAGAGAGGTTTGGTCAATTTGACATCTGCTTTAGTCTTTGGTTGCAAAAGCCTGTCAGCATCAGCTTCAAATGCCAGAGTGTGAGAAAGGAACATTCGTCGAGACTCAAGGTTTAAGCCCAAGAGGGAATTCTGGTCCACGTTTGCCACATCTCAACAATAACAGTAGTTCAGTCCGCACCCAAGGGATACGACCCCACCTGCTTGAAACCTGTCTTAAACAATTTCCAAACACATTCCATATGTACATCCAGACCCAGTCCATACCATGTTTTCAAGAAAAAAAATCACCCCTAGGCTCAAGTAACGTGTCAATTGCTAATGATAACGTTTTCTCCCAAAAGCGCCTCCGTTACTTCCGTTATAACGAGATAACGCCAGGCGACAGTTTCCTAATTGTCAAAAATCCAACTTTGGCTACCTCTATCACAGATTGAGAAGTATGCTCAAGTTTTCCAGTTATAGCTGCCTCTATCTACTCGATAGTGACGTAAGATTTAGCTTCCTCAGGTGACAACCTCCATTAATTGTCAAAACCTCAAGGATCCTAGACATCGTTCCTAACTGTCTAGATGAAGCTTGAACTACGATCAAGGCTTGATTCCTCCGGGATACGTAGGTAGCCTTTCATAAAAGGTTCAGCCATCCGACCACTTTGGTCATCTTCTCTTTCTCCATTCTCCAATGGTGCACAAGCTTTTCATAAAAGTCCAATTTTTTGACCACATTGGTCACCCCTTTTGATTTGGTACATTCCTAGTAGGATTGGCCGTTTGACCTCCTAAGGTCACCCCGTTTCCATCCTTATAGGGAGGGACCAATATCTCTTTGCCATTGTCCCAAGGAGGCCAGGTAGGTGACCTCTTTTGGTCACCCAATTCCAACCTGTGCCTGCAATTCCATGCCAGTTCATGTCAATTCATAGCACAGTCTAAAAAATCCAGTTCAAATTGATTTCACCCAAATCGAAAATTTTTCAAAAAAAACCTAGGTTTCTTACCACATCCTTCTTCCTGACATCCGAGGTATGCTCATCGAGCTGTGGGTAGAAATCTCCTCTTCGTGCTTCTGGAAGAAAGGGCCTTTGATTCCTCTGCACCCCCTTCCTCCTAGTAGCTAAGTCGGCGTGTTGAGGAGCCCTTTTGGTTGGATAGAGCCTAGGAGGCATTTTCCAAGTTGAATCGAACTAAAGATTTGTTTGATTTCTCTCGATCCCTCTCAAATCTCCCTCTGATATTGCTCTCTCTCTCTTCTCGGTGTCGCCTCCCTCTCAATTTCAATTTCAATTGAGTTTCAAATGGCGACTGTGCGAATTTTTAATGATTCTATCCACAGGGCCTGTTATGTCGTGCGACATACTAAGCCCCTGTGGCTTGTTTTTACAATTTTGCCCTTAAAGGCTCCATTTTACAATTTTGTCCCCCGTAGGCTTCTTTTACCCTTTGTGCCCCTGGAATTTCCAATCATTTTCAATCAAATTTTCCCTCCAGTGCCCCTGTGGCCTATTTTACAAATTTACCCCTGTGGCCCATTTTATTCTAAAAAAAAAATAATCAGGGTACGTCCCGTTTCTTTACAAAAAAAATTTTCAGGGTACGTCCCGTTTCTTTACAAAATTTTTTTTATCAAGGTACTTCCCGTTTCTTTACAAATTTTTTTTTATCAAGGTACTTCCCGTTGCTTTACAGAAAAAATTATTATCAGGGCACGTCCCACTTTCTTTACAATAAAATTATCGGGTACGTCCATTATCGAGTCTTTCTTACTTCTTTACAGAACCCGTTCTTTCTCGCGATCTCCGTATATTCCAAGATGAAGGAATAACATTTCACTTTTCTTTCGATCTCAGTTATTCCAAGGTGAAGGAATAACATTTCGACCTCTCTCGCGATCTCAGTTATTCCAAGGTGGAAGAATAACATTTCGCTCTTCTCTCGCGATCTCAGTTATTCCAAGGTGGAAGAATAACATTTCGCTCTTTTCTCGCGATCTCCGTATATTCCAAGATGAAGGAATAACATGTCGCTTTTCTTTCGATCTCAGTTATTCCAAGGTGAAGGAATAACATTTCGACCTCTCTCGCGATCTCAGTTATTCCAAGGTGGAAGAATAACATTTCGCTCTTTTCTCGCGATCTCCGTTATTCCAAGATGGAAGAATAACATTTCGCTCTCTCTTTCGATCTCCGTTATTCCGAGATGAAGGAATAACATTTCGACCTCTCTCACGATCTCAGTTATTCCAAGGTGGAAGAATAACATTTCGCTCTTTTCTCGCGATCTCCGTTATTCCAAGATGGAAGAATAACATTTCGCTCTCTCTTTCGATCTCCGTTATTCCGAGATGAAGGAATAACATTTCAACCTCTCTCGCGATCTCCGTTATTCCAAGATGGAAGAATAACATTTCGCTCTCTATTTTTCGATCTCCGTTATTCCAAGATGAAGGAATAACATTTCGACCTCTCTCGCGATCTCAGTTATTCCAAGGTGGAAGAATAACATTTCGCTCTTTTCTCGCGATCTCCGTTATTCCAAGATGGAAGAATAACATTTCGCTCTCTCTTTCGATCTCCGTTATTCCGAGATGAAGGAATAACATTTCGACCTCTCTCGCGATCTCAGTTATTCCAAGGTGGAAGAATAACATTTCGCTCTTTTCTCGCGATCTCCGTTATTCCAAGATGGAAGAATAACATTTCGCTCTCTCTTTCGATCTCCGTTATTCCGAGATGAAGGAATAACATTTCAACCTCTCTCGCGATCTCCGTTATTCCAAGATGGAAGAATAACATTTCGCTCTCTATTTTTCGATCTCCGTTATTCCAAGATGAAGGAATAACATTTCGACCTCTCTCGCGATCTCAGTTATTCCAAGATGAAGGAATAACATTTCGATCTTTCTCGCGATCTCCGTTATTCCAAGATGGAAGAATAACATTCCGCTCTCTCTTTCGATCTCCGTTATTCCAAGGTGAAGGAATAACATTTCGATCTCTCTCGCGATCTCCGTTATTCCAAGATGGAAGAATAACATTTCGCTCCCTCTTTCGATCTCCGTTATTCCAAGATGAAGGAATAACATTTCGATTCAGTCAAAAGTTCGAACTACGACCTGGCTTGATTCCCCCGAGATACGTAGGTAGCCTCCTGTAGGTTCAGCCAATTTGTCACATATGACGCCCCCTTTCCCCAGTGGATTCTGAACTACGATTATGGCTTGATTCCTACTCGGGATACGTAGGTAGCCTTTCATAAAAGGTCCAGCCACTCGACCACTTTGGTCACAGAATCCATCTCGGCATTCGCCAGATTGGATCCTTTTCTATCGACAACCCCACTCGCCCTGCAAGTGACGTTGCCGAGGGGCTTCTGTAAGTACCCAAATCTGGCTCATGCCTTCCGGTTAAGTTTTCCGGCAATTCCGGCAAGTTTCCCGGCAATTCCGGTAAGTCTTCCGGTAATTCCCCGGACTTTCCTAGAGTTCCGGAACAATTCCGGAAATGTTCCAAATCATCTAAGGGAAAAAGGGACTACTTGGAGCCAAAGAAACACGTTTTGCTTTTATATGGAATTCCTTATAGAAGGCTGCCACCTTGCATGTTTCTAGAAGGAAGAGGCATGTGGCTCCTTATGTCGTGCGACATAACCAGCCAGGGAGAGTTCTAGAATCATGCCACCTTGCATGTTTCTAGAAGAATCCAGAAGTGGCTACTTATGTCGTGCGACATAATAGGCCATGAAGACTTCTAGAAGCTTGCCACCTTGCATGTTTCTAGAAGGAAAACGGTTATGGCTTGTTATGTCGTGCGACATACTAAGCCCATGCAGGCAGCCTATAAATAGAGGCCTTCACCTCTCATTTTAGGCACCCCTTTTCCACCCTTCAGTCCCCCTCTATAGGGAATACGCCCAGGAAACATCCCCTCTCCTGACAATCCTCCCAAATCAATCCCACATATATTTCCCACACACACACTTCCACTCACATCAAGAAACCAAGGTTCTCAAGGAATCAAGGCTTGACATCAGCTCTGGAGGAGGATGCTTGAAGGCTCCTATATCTAACTTGATATAGGAGTTGTGGATCTTCAAGGGTAACACTCCCTTCCTCCCTATTTCTCCCTCTTTTAAACATATGTAGTTTAATCCACATAAATGACCTCAAATGTGTTGTAATAACTGAGATCTAATCTTTGCATATCTATTTTAGTCTCAGATCTCATAGATCCATCATTGTTTTACACATCATTTCATATAATCAAACCATTTTGACATTGTTTTGCATGAATACTCGAGATGAGTATGGATTCCTCATATCCACACCCTTTTGAAGTATTCATTATTAAAATACTTGTTCCCTGAGATCTATTTGTGAAGAAACTTGGCCATATTGGTGCCTTGTTACCTCTGTAGATCCCAGCTGAAAGGTCTCTGCAAAGTGGCTAGTTATGTCACGCGACATAGGCAGCCTATGTCACGCGACAAACATAGCCAGTTTGCAGAAACTTCATATTTTCAAGCTGTAATATGATGTTAACCCCCATCATGCTATAATCTGATGTCTATCTGCAATTTAGATAGTATCTATGTACATAAAATGTCATCTTTTCATTAAAATACAATTTTCATACATAAAGGTGCATCCTTTGCACCTAAAACCCATTTTCATGCATTAAAATCATTCTTTTTGCATTCAAAATCTCTTTTCACATTAAAAATGCATCCTTTGCACCCAAACATCACTTTCATACATAAAATGCATCCTTTGCTTTCAAAATAACATCTTTATGCATCACTTGCACATAAAATGCTATTTTTCCCATAAAATGCATCCTTTGCACAAAATCATTTCCTTAAACCATAAAGGTCACTTCTTTAAACCAAAAGCATCCTTTGCAAACCAAAATGTCATCTTTTTACTAAAAGTGTCATTTAAATCATGCATTCCCCCACGTCCCCATTAGCAACCTCGGAACGGACCGGTGTAAAGATCCTATCTTTACATCGTTTCTTCCATAAAGGTTTCATTATTTCTTTAGAAAGGGACAACCTTGAACCCTATATCTCCGATTATCACTTAAGATGAGTATGAAGCATCTATATGAGCTCGACCGTCTTAAAGTGTAGGATTGATGGGTTAAGGACCCTCCTTTTCTAAAGAACCTCATCTTTGACTATAAAGAGAGTCATTCTCTCGATCATGCAAGTCCCGAGGTTAAAAATGCAATGATCACAAGTCCAAGATGAGGACGGGATCATAATCCCGAATATATAAAATCCAAGAAATCCCGAGCGACAACCAATAAATGGTTTGTACGTCCGGAAGACGACTTGGGACATTCCCTCCCTTTATTTTCAAACACATGCACACAAGAAAGCACGCAAGCAAGCACGATTAATGGGATCTTGGGAGACTTGCTCCGGAAAGGCACCTTGGGTGAACGACGATCCGTTCTTCCCAAGGGGTAACTTAACCTCCGAACCCATAAAACCTTTTTTTCAAAGTTTTGAGGTAATCAAAATGGCGTGGCGACTCCGTTTTTCAAATTAAACTGGATGTCTTCAAACTCGCGTGAATCCACAATTTGGGGCACACATTCACACTTACAGTGCCTCCATTCAGCATAAACAAAAATCCAGACTGCGATCTGAAATCATCCTTGTCGGTTTGGAAGCTAGCATCTGTGTAGCCTTTTACAACAAGATCTTCTTCCATTCCTCCAAAGACCAAGAATACATCCTTAGTTCTTCATAAGTACTTGAGGATATTCTTGACTGCTATCCAATGTGGTTCGCCGAGATCCGATTGGTACCTACTCATCATGCTTAGAGCACACGAGACATCGGGTCTAGTACATAACATAGCATACATGATAGACCCAATTGCCGAAGCATATGGAATACCATTCATTCTCTTTCGCTCATCATTAGTCTTAGGACTTTGAGTCTTGCTAAGAGATATACCATGCAACATTGGCAAGTTTCCTCTTTTAGAATTTTCCATTTGGAATCTTCTAAGAACCTTGTCAATGTAAGTACTTTGACTTAAACCAACCATCCTCTTAGATCTATCTCTATAGATCTTGATACCAAGGATATACGCAGCTTCGCCCATATCTTTCATTGAAAAGCACTTTCCCAACCAAGACTTGACAGTCTGTAGTGCAGGAATGTCATTTTCAATGAGTAAGATATCGTCGACATACAACACTAGAAATAGTGCTACGCTCCCACTAATTTTCTTGTATACACAAGGTTCATCTTCGTTCTTGATAAAGCCAAACTCCTTGATTGCTTCATCAAAACGTAGATTCCAACTCCTAGAAGCTTGCTTCAATCCATAAATGGATCTTTGCAACTTACACACCTTGTTAGAATTTTCTGAATTGACAAAACCTTCAGGTTGTATCATGTATACATCCTCAAGTAACTTCCCATTTAGGAAAGCTGTCTTGACATCCATTTGCCATATCTCATAGTCATAATATGAAGCTATGGCAATTAAAATTCTAATAGACTTAAGCATAGCTACAGGCGAAAAGGTTTCATCATAGTCGATGCCATGAATCTGCCTATATCCCTTAGCTACAAGCCTAGCCTTATAGGTGTGCACCTTCCCATCCATGTCGGTCTTCTTCTTGAAGACCCATTTGCAACATATGTTTTTTACACCTTTGGGTGGATCAATCAAGTTCCAAACTTTATTATCAGCCATGAATTGTAATTCGGACTTCATGGCTTCTTGCCAATTTTCCGAATCAGGAGCGGATATCGCCTCTTGATAGCAAGTAGGTTCATCATTTTCGATTAACTCCACTTCATCACTTTTCGTAATGAGAAATCCATATCTCTCGGGTTCGGATCTTGATCTACCACTTCGGCAAAGAACTTGTGCATCTTGAACCGGTTTCACAACTCCTTATGAATTTGGTTCAGTTTCTACCATTGGTTCAATGTTGTTTTCGGGTTCTCGAATTTCTTCGAGATCTATTTTACTCCCACTGGTTCCTTTGTGAAGAAACTCCTTTTCTAAGAAGGTACCATTTCGAGCAACAAACACTTTGTTCTCGTTTCGGTTGTAGAAATAGTATCCATTGGTTTCCTTAGGATAACCCACGAAAACACATTTATCAGACTTGGGTGCTAGCTTGTCAGAAGTTAACTTCTTGACATATGCATCGCAACCCCTAATCTTAATGAAAGACAAACTAGGTTTTCTTCCATGCCACATCTCATATGGGGTCTTTTGAACCGATTTGGTAGGAACTCTGTTTATAGTGAAAGCAGCAGTTTCCAGTGCATGTCCCCAAAAGGATAAAGGAAGCTCAACTTGACTCATCATAGAACGAACCATGTCCAACAAGGTTCTATTCCTCCTTTCAGATACACCATTCCATTGTGGTGTTCAGGGTGGAGAGAGTTCTGAAACAATTCCACAACTCTTAAGATGATTGCCAAATTCTTGGCTTTAATATTCGCCACCTTGATCGGATCGAAGTACTTTAATAGTTTTGCCAAGTTGATTTTGCACCTCATTTTGAAATGTTCAAAATATCTCAAACGATTCACTTTTATGTTTCATTAGATAAACATATCCAAATCTACTATAATCATCAGTGAATGTTATGAAGTATCGAAATCCTCCCCTAGCATCGCTACTCATAGGCCCACATACATCGTTATGTATGAGTCCTAATAAGTCGCCCGCCCTTTCACCAGTTTTGGTAAATGGGTCCTTGGTCATCTTGCCAAGTAAACAAGATTCGCATGTCTCATATCATTCAAAATCATGTGAGTCTAAAAATCCATCTTTGTGGAGTTTAGAAATGCGTTTCTCATTTATATGGCCAAGACGACAATGCCATAAGTAAGTGTGGTTTACATCATTGAGTTTAGATCTCTTTTTAATGTTATAGACATCACTATCACGATTTTCAACATCAAGGATATAAAGGCCATTGAATGAAATAGCAGTACAATAATGCATATCACTCTTGTAAATAGAAAACTTCTTATCACATATAAGAAAATTAAAACCTTCATTATCCAAACATGAAATCGAAATAATATTCCTACTTAAAGCTGGAACGTAATAACAATTGTTCAAAAAAGTATTAGTCCACTAGTTAAAGTAACTTCATAAGTTCCTACGGCTAATGCAGCAACTCTTGCTCCATTCCCCACACGTAGGTCCACTTCACCTTCCTTAAGCGTCCTTCTGTTCTTTAGACCCTGCACATTTAAACAAATGTGAGTTCCACATCCGGTATCCAATACCCAAGAACTAGAAGTAGATAGGAATATATCTATAACAAAGATACCTGAAGTCGAAGCAACTCCTTTGCTCTTCTTCAGTGCTTCCTTGTATTTTGTGCAGTTTCTCCTTCAATGTCCAATCTCATTGCAATGGAAGCAGACTGCGTCCTCTTGGGACTTAGGCTTAGCCTCTTTGGGTTTGGCACCCTCTTTGGGTTTGACAACATTTGCCTTAGGATTAGCAACCTTTGGCTTTCCCTTACCCTTGAAACCCTTCCCCTTGTTAACCATCAACACTTGATCGGTTTTCTTCTTGACAATATTGGTTTCCGCAGTGTTCAACATTTAAACTAACTCGGAAAGGTTCTTATTCATGCCCCCCATGTTATAGTTCATTATGAAATTACTAAAACCTTTGGGCAATGAATTCAATATCATGTCAGTAGCCAACTCTTGGCTAATTGGAAAACCGAGCCTTTCAAGATGCTCGATGTGGCCCTTCATCTTTAAAGCATGAGGACCAACAGCTTGTCCTTCACTCATCTTGCATGAGGTCAAGGCCTTAACTGTGTTATATCTTTCTTACCTTGCTTAAACTTGGAACATTTCCATCAGTCGATTATTTAGATCAACTGTCCCCAAGTGCTCAAGATCCTTCTGAAGGCTCTTGCACATGGCGGAGAGCATGAGGCAACCAACATCACTAGAATCACGCTTGTGCTTCAAATATTGATCCCTCACTGCCCTAGTAGCATTGGCAGCAGGTTTAGGTGGAATAGGTTCCTCGAGAACGTACAATTTCTCCTCTTGCCTGAGAACAATTCTCACGCTACGGATCTAATCCATATAGTTTGTACCATTCTCTTTCAACTTTTCCTTCTCAAGGACAGATCACAGTGACAAATGATGATTATTGTTTGATGCCATTTATTCTACAAAAAGATATACATAAAATATGAACACATATAAGTAAACATATTATATGAAAAGTATAATGCATTTACATGAAAATAAATGCTCCCACTAAATTATACACCTTCCAATGCAAATAAGCATAATATACATTTAATGGGCTAAGATCCAACTTTAATTTAATTTCAAGTTTGCTATGGCAAACCACTCAAAACTAAATTAATTAGGTAGAAACATCAATCATATCACATATATGACTCTTAGATCTTTTATGAGATTTATTCAAGACATCATATGTCTAAGCATATTTTAATCTCATCTTATGCCTTGGTTCCAAAACCATTTTGATAACCCAATTAAGTTCATTCACTTTAACGTATAGGAACCACCATTTCCTCATCTTGCTCGCATACGAATAGAATCAAAGTACCTTGCTATGGCAAGCCCACCCAAAACTATCCGAATGGTCTCAAGTGTTTTAATCATGAATTGGCATAAAGAACTTAAAAGTTAAATGAAGGTTCTTTAAAGTAGATTATAAGCACATCAGCAAAGATAGTCATAACTGTGCACCAGGTAAGTTCCCAGGAAGATAGGTGAGCCACAAGGACTACTTAAGTACCAAATCTCTCCTTCGACAGAACTCTCCTAGACATGCACAATCAGAAATCAGCTCTGATTTGCAACATAATCAACACTTTGAATAAACAATCAGTTTCCTTTTAAATTTTGCGTAATATGACTTGTTTCTCATAAACAATCATAAACCAAAATTTCAATGTTTCAATCTAAACATTCAGGAAATTATAATGCAATGTTTCAACTAAACATCTAAAATTTTTAACACGTAAGAACACATAATTCATGCATCGCAACAATTAATAAAATCATATTTTAATTAACTAAGCATGCATAAACAATGAATTAATCTAGCATAGCCCTATAAACTTAATTTCCAGAAATTTATAGCATCCAGATTAATACATAAACATATCAGATTGTAAACACATTCACAGATTAGCAGGATTGTTCAACAAACTGATTATGCCCAGATTTGGCTTGATTTGTCGCACGACCGAGAGAAGCCATCAGCCACGCTCTGTCGCGTGACACAGACATGGTTTGTCGCGTGACACAAGGTGACAATTTGCAGATTTCCAGAATTCAATCAATTCTAAATCACAGAGCAATTAAATCATGCAAACAACTTTTAACAGATTTAATTCAATATCAATAGAACATGATTTAGGCATATTGTTTCAAAAACAATCAATCTATCGCATACATAACATGCAAAAGAACATATAAACGATTTATATTACTTTTCTAGCATGTTAATTCAAACTTAATCATACGAACGAGGCTCTAATACCACTAGTGGGTTTTAGGGGTCCATGCGCAGCGGAATTAAGCATCTAATAACATAAAACCCAAGGAGCCTAGGATCCGTTCTATACAATTAATTTGAATTTCCTATGAGATAGAAATAACCAACCTTGAACGCTTTCCGTTCTTGAGCTATCGAACGATGTATTGATGTGAATCTGAATACAAGCTTCGAACTCTAGGCCTTGATCGTTGAACGAGCGAAGACCCTCTTTCGGTATCCACACTTTTGAATGAATCCAAGAACAATTTTTTGAAGATTGCTAGATCCTTTAAACCTTGAAGAATATTGAGAGTATTTGTTGTGATTTTCTTTTCAGAAATTCGGCTTGCTTTTTAGGGTTGACAGACCTTCATATTTATACTACATTAGTATGGTATATGTTTCTTAATCAAATTAGGAAACCAGTCTATAAAACCGCCTTAGGATCTGTTATGTTGCACGACCACACGAAGCACATGGCCTAGTTGTGTCGCACGACCATACAAGGCTGATGAGGAATTTCTCAATCATTCTTCCTCTGGTTTAATCAATTCATTCTAGTTGTGTGTGACCCAATATGATTATATTATGTTGGCAATGAGCTCGATCATATCGACTCTCATAAGACATAAGCGGACTCTAGCAAGCCATCATGTCTACCCAAATAATATAACGTAAGAGTTTACGTTTCCAATGGTACACTTCCATTTCTCCCTTTGTCTCATGATGTTATATTGAACACAAGTCATGGTCCTTGTCAACTTATCTTTGTTCAATGCTTTCTCGATTCTTGAGTATAATGATAATCCAATCGCATTGGGGTATGGCCATACACTTTCATCATTATCACTCATCGAGGGGCCCAAGCAAAACATCTCTGTTTCGAGGGACAAATTCCATCTTGACTTATCATCCTTCCCATCATGAATCTGATCATGCCAAAGATAGCCTTTATAGATATCGTGTTAAGATATCGTTTGACTAAAATCAAACATGACTTTCATCATATGTAAGGTCATGATAATCTCAGGTCTAGGGACTAAATGAAGTGACCTTATGAGATTTAATTATGACATTTGACCATGACATAAATCTCATACGGGTCAAGTCCAGTCACTTGTTCTCTAACAAGTACCCATAAATTTAATGTGCATCTCTATGCATATAATCATCACATTATCCATTAACATTATACTAATTATTCTCTTAATAATTAGGGACGGAGATTATTACAAATAAATATGCAAAACATATAATAATCAAATAATAAACTTTTCATATAATAATAAATAATGTCAACACATAAGTCTATCAATCATAGACCTAGGTCATAACACTAACACAACTTATGAAGTTCGCTCATTTGTGGATGGATTCACCGGGTACGATCAAATCCTCATGGCTGATGAGAACAAACATAAAACAACATTAACCACACCTTGGGGAACGTTCTATTATACGGTCATGCCATTTAGACTCAAAAATGCCAGAGCCACTTATCAGAGAGCTGTAACTGTGCTATTCCATGACATGATCCACAAAGAGATTGAAGTATATGTGGATGATATGATAATCCACTCAAAAGTCTTTGATGGCCAACATATGATTGATCTTTGAAATTTCTTCGAGAGGCTAAGGCTATAAAAGATGAGATTAAACTCGGAAAAATGTGTATTCGAACTCGTAAAAGACAAAGTCCTTGGATATATGGTCACAGAGCGGGACATAGAAGCTGACCCCGCTAAGATCAAGGTCGTCATTGATATGCCTCCACCTAGAACTCAGAAACAAGTGAAAGTATTTATGGGATGATTACAATACATTATTCGCTTTGTCAACTAGCTCATGACAATGTGCGATCCCATCTTGAAGCTACTCAAGAAAAATGTGTCACAAGAATTAACTTGCCCACCTATATTGGTCCATCCACACAAGGCCAAGCCACTGCTACAATACCTGACAGTCAATGACAATGCGTTAGGGGCTATGCTAGCTCAAAAATAAGCTGACTCGTGTAAGGAAAATGCCATATACTTTTTCAGCCGAAGGTTCCAAGGAAGCAAACTCAATTACTCAGAACTCAAAAAATAATGCACAACATTAGTTTGGTTCGGACAACGTCTTAAGCTATACATGGAGGCTTACCCTGTCCATCTCATAGCAAGGATGGACCCCATCAAGTATATCTTTGAGAAGTCCAACATGTCCTCACGAGTAGCCAAATGGTACTTCAGGCTCGCGGGATACGATATCACTTACGTCATACAGAAATCATTCAGGGGGAGAGTATTCACTGATCAGTTAGCTGAATTTCCATGTGACAAAGCGAAGGGGGAAGACCCGTGATTCCATGATGAAGACATCATGCATATAGAGAATGAAAATAAATGGCAAATATTTTTTGATGGCACAACCAATAAGAGAGGTTATGGTATTGGCATGCTACTAGTCAATCCAACTGATTTATACACTCCACTTGCCACCAGTCTTGACTTTGGAGCTACAAATAATACCGCATAATACGAAGCTTGCATAGTAGGGCTTAAAGCAGCTTTAGAAAGAAATGTGACCGAACTTGAAGTGATTGGGGACTCACAATTAATCATCAATCAGACACTGAAATGGTGGAAGATCCAAGATCTCACACAATAGAAATGCAATGCCCATCTCCAAGACTTGGTGCAACAATTCAGAGAATTCACTTTTCACTATCTCCCGAGGGATAAGAATCATTTTGCAGATGCTCTAGCCATGCTAGCTTCCTTAGTCGAGATCCCTGAAGGGAAAGCAGTTAAGCCATTTAAAGTAACTCAGCGAACAACTCCCGCCTACTGCTCAGTCATTGCCCTACATGATTATAGGGATAATTGGTCTTTCAGATACGCAACAATATACTCCGCTGATGACCAAGACAAAAAGGCATGGTATTATGACATTTAGCATTTTCTTCTCAGTTGTACGCTCCCTTCTGACACTGAAAAGAAGGCTCAGTTGGCTCTAAAAATATTGGCTATGCAATTCGTCATCATAGGGAATCGTCTTTACAAGAAACTTCATACGAATGACCTCTTTTGTGCCAATAAAGAAAAAATGCGAGAGGTTATGGATCAAGTCCGCCAAGGAGTTTATGGCACCCACATGAATTTCAACATGCTTGCTAAGAAATGTATTCGATTATGGTACTTTTGGATGACAATGGAAGTCGATTGCACAAATATGGTCAAGAAATGCCACACGTGCCAAATTCATGCCAATCTATAACAAGCACCAACATTCGTGTTATACATGACTTCACCTTGGCCTTTATCGGCATGGGGAATAGATGTCATTAGTAAGGTCACACTTGCCGGCACTAACAGACATACCTTCGTCTTAGTAACCATTGACTACTTCACAAAATGGATCAAAGTTGCATCCTACAAGGTTCTCAATGCCAGAAATTTTTCCGAGTTTATCAAAAATAACATCATCTGCCGATATGGTGTTCCATACGAGTTCATCTCCTACAAAGGATCTCACTTTGAGAAAGAGACTGACCAACTCATGATAGAATTCAAGATATATAGGCACAAATCTTCACCCTACCGACCTCAAACCAAAGGAGCAGTTGAGGCCACCAACAAAATGATTGAGACCATCATTAGAAAAATGGCGGTCACTGGCAAAGATTGGCCGGATAAATTACCTTTTGCAGTTTGGGGCTATCGCACAACCGTTCGAACAGCCACCGGAGAAACCCCATATGCCCTAGCCCATAGGATGGAAGCAGTGTTACCAATCAAAATAGAAGTGCCTTCACAAAGGGTTATCCTTGAAAACCAAGGGAACAAAGTCGAATGGTTGAGAAATAGATATGAAGAATTGGCTCTGCTAGACGAGAGAAGGCTCAAGGCTATCGAACATGTCCAACCATACCAACGAAGAATGGCTAGGGCCTTCAACAAGAAATTCAAGCCAAGAAACATCAAGGTAGGAGACCTCGTACTACGCAGACATCATCCTAGACCTTTCAACCCCTAGGAAAATGGGGACCTAGATGGGTCGGACCCTACATTGTCAATAAGATATTTTCCGAAGGAGCGGTTCAACTAGCAGACTTAGATGGAGATTAGGTGCCGAAGCCTATCAACATGGACAAGCTCAAGAGATAGTACGCATGACACCGACCTTCTGCCTACAAATAACTGACATAAGAAAATAAGCCCGCTAGATTGAAAAACTGAAAGGGCGGTCTAGGCAGAAAAAAGGGTGTGCTAAAAAAAGAAAAAAATGTCTTTAGGTTGGAATCTCGTGCGAGACACCTTGTCTCGCGCGAGACATTCCCTCAGATAGATGAATAAAATCTTTTTTCTCTTTTACCAATGTGAACTACGGTGATTTGAGCCTCTTATTTAATTATTGTAAAAGGGGAACGTAGGCAGCCATTGGGTTCAGTATAATCAATAAATAAAATCCAATCATGTCCTTGAATTAATTGAATGACTTGTTTATAACAAAAGGAAAATTCTAACTACTACGACATACTTGCTAATGCTAAAACTCTTGAAATAAAGGCATAAATAAATAAACTATTGATCTATCTAAGGCAACCTCTTGATACTTGATGGAGGATTTCTTCCTCAAATTATAATTTACCTAGCAAGTATACTAGTTATCACTGTAGTAATATGCACACATATAAGGGTCGAATCCACAGAGACTCATGTGGAACAAGTATATTTTAATAGTGCAATAGTAACCAAGAAATGGGTTTTGATTTGGTTGATTTATTATTATCCTAAGAAATAAAAAACTAAATAACAAGAAAGAAATCAAGGAAGCAAAGGATTCATGGATTGGGGATCATAACAATTGTCACTTTATGCTATTTTAAATCATGTAAAAGGAATCAATCTCATTCAAGGGTTCGTTCACAAAAGATTAGGGTTGCGAAGTTTGGTGTTCGGATTGAAACGCTAATATCTCTATCTTGTTTATACCTTCCGGTAAGTTAATACAAACATTCAAGATATTCAATTTAAATCATAAGAACATTAGAACCTAGATTCATTTGATTTAATGGCCAGTCATCAATTGAATCTATTCATCTCAACAATGGTCAATGAATAAACTATCCACGTGAGTGCAACAATTTATACCCAATTAAATTTAAAGGCCAAAAGTATCTTAACATACAATTGAAACCCAAGAATGATAATTAAGAATGTTGAGAAGAACAAGAATGAGAAAGAGATAGAAAGAATTAAAACCTTAGCATAAAGATCCAATTGTTAATCGCCCAATTCACGAATCAAGAATTTAGCCGCTAAGGGCCATAAATTAAAAGAATAAAAACCTGGAAAAAAACCCTTAAATCCTTGTCTTATGATGGATGTGTTGTTACACATCTAAATTAGGTACTTCCGGACTTATTTCATGCTAAATCCTCGGGTTATTTGGTATTTTGATATGGTTTTGTAGTATTTGTGTAATGTAGGGAATTAAAAAGAAAAACATGAATTTTGAACTAATTAAGGAGAAAATGAGGGCCAAATGATGAGCAGACAGTCAATTGCTACAATAACTCGGGCATAGATACATTGACCATTATTTTACTACTTAGATCTAATTGAGGACGTAACTGAATTCAATTGGATCTAGGTTCATTTATTCTTTTGATCTTCGTGAATTCTTCAATTATTATATATACGTAACTGGAAGTATAATAAAAGGAGAATATTTGAGTTGCAAATCGCACACCCAACCTGTTGGTGTTAGTACCCTAGGCCTATAGAGATAGACTTATTTGTAATGTCATTATTCATTTATATGAGAGATTGTTATTTTGATTATTATATATGTTTGCATGTTTACTTTAATAATCGTGTCCCTAGTACTTATGAAGCACTAGTATGAAGTTTAATGGATAATCATGTGATGGTTATATGCATGAGATGCACATTAAATTCATGGGTACTTGTTGGAGAACAAGGTACTGGACTTGACCCATTATGAGATTTATGTCATGGTCGTATGTCATAATTAAATCTCATATAGTTATATCATTGATATCCTTTGACCTGAGATTATCATTGTCTTCCACTCGAGGAATATTGTGTTTGATATAGTTTAACGTTGTCTTTAACCGTATAACAATAAGGGCTATTATTGGCATGATAGGATTCTTGTTGGGAAGAATGATAAGTCAAGATGGAAATTTGTCCCTCGTAAAGAGAGATGTTTGCTAGGCCACTCGTAAGTAAGATTGATGATGTATATGGCCATGTCCAAATGAATTAATGTGATTAATTACATTCGATTGATCAATTTACTTAGTAACGAGAAAGCATTGAACAATATGAGTTGACGTGGACCATGACTCATGTTCAATATAACATCGTGAGACAATGGGATTGTGATATGTTCTATGTAGGAAATCGAACTTAATGTTATATTATTTGGGTAGGCATGATGGCTTGCTAGAGTCCGCTCATGTCTTATGAGGATCGATGTGATCGAACTCATTGCCAACATAATATAGTCCTATGGGGTCACACGCATCAAACGAATTGTCAAAAATGGGAATTATGGAATCTGGGCTCATGGGCGACCGCCCAAGTATACCATGGGCGACCGCCCACAAGTCAATTGTTGACTTGGGCGACCGCTCAAAGGGTATAGGTAACCACTCACATGTTATTCAAAATTGTGCATTAGTAGTTGTACAGATGGGCGACCGCCCATGCCCATGTGGACGACCGCCCATGTGGAATTTCGAATGAGGTTTTAAGCGTTGTACTCATGGGCGACCGCCCATGACTTGGTGGGCGATCGTCCATGACCCGGACTATGCTAAAACCATTTTTAATTAGGGTTTTCAAAGGGGAATAATATTTATAAAGCATAAATACTATCCCTCTTCAGCCCTAGCAGCCAACCCACGTTTTTGAGTTTAGAGAAACACAAAATTGTGATTTCTCAATTGAGAATTGAGAATCAAATCACACCAATTCCATAATACTTCATAGATTGAAAGGAGTTTCAATCAAGGGATCTAGCAATCCACCTAGAATTGTTCTAGGGTTCGTTCAACGCATGGATACACATAGAGGATCTTCGCCATTCAAGATCTCAAGTTCGTGATTGAAGGATTGTTCATCAAGGATCCACAAGGTCATCAATCTGGAGTTGGAACGCGTTTATCAAAGACAAAGGCACACAAGGTTGGTAATTCTATTTCATACTTCTTAATTAATCATCTAGAACGGATCCTAGGCTCCGGGTTTTTTGAGTTAATTTGCATTCTTTCGCTGCGCATGGACCCTCAAAACCCAACAGTGTCCCAACTCATGATTTTGTGAATGAACCCTAGAATGCAATTGATAACTTCATTAATAAAATATCATAAAATGATTGTATTGTGAAACCCAATCCGTGAATCTCTTTGTCAAATTTTGTGATCTTTAATCATTAGTTTAATTTCTTTGCAATTTCAATTTAGTTTAATCAATCAAAAACAAAAACTCCCTTAGTTACTTTACGCTAAATAGATTCGCCTGTATTCACTCAAGTCTCTGTGGTTTGACCCTTACTATTGTACATTGCTACTTCGGTGACTTGTACACTTGCAAGGTTTTTATTACAAGAGGATTTTTATCCATCAAGTTTTTGGTGCCGTTGCCAGGGACTTGTTGTGAATTACAAGTTAATTTAATCGGTGTATGTTTAGTTGACATTCCTTGGATCCCGAGTTGGTCCCTGTGAACGATAATATTGATAAGCTTGTTAGGGGCATTCCCTCTATACAAGAGTCAGAAATAGATTATGAAACTTCTGTCACCGAGACATAGGTAGTATTAAGCAAACTAGAAACTTCTTACACCGAGGGAGAAGAATGAGTAGGGGATAGGGCAGATCCCATGGTGAATGAATATGCTAGGCCCATGGTAGACACATCGGTGTCTTGCATTGTTTTGGATGATGCAGCTAAGGCATATTGTTGGTCCCAAATAGATAAAATGAGGTTTGACAAGATTAACTCTAAACACAATTCACAAATCTGGAGAACCTAAATAAGATCAAACAGATAAAGACAAATTAGTTTGTATGATGAACAGTAAAGAAATATGCAAAAATTAAAGAACACAATAATTGGAGTGGTTCAATATTAAATGATCCACGTCCACTACCAAAATGGTTAGTCTGGGATTTTCTAAATGCTAGATTTGTATTAGATTGTGAGAGAGATTACAATGTTACAAGTAACAAACTCAAATCTAAAATCTTATCAATGAAAGCAAATCCTAGACTATAACCGGTGTATCTCAAATGATGTAATTTATGTGATTAATCAAGTGAGGTGTGTGTGTGCTCAACAAGATTCAAGGCTCTTTAAATCTGTATGATATAGAGCTCAAGAAATCTTGGGTGTTACAAGGCTTGAATTTCTGGGCTAGGAAATTTGTTCTTGAAGGATGAAGGTTAAAGATGAAGATTCAAAGGAATATGAATTTCTGGGAAATAATCTTTAGATCTTCAAAGGACTATTTTCTCAAGAAATATTCAAATGATGAAGAATGGGGATATTTATACCCAAGCACCAAAAAGTAGCCGTTATGGTACAACTGTGCAAGTACAGTGCTAGTGCGGCTGATTGGTCCACGTGTCTACATTTGTCCTTTTGTACAGAAGTTGTAGATAAGGCTGATCAGACCTCAGTTGACTTTAAGGAATGAATGACATCTATCACCTTTTCAAAATCCTTCTAGATATGAGTGTTGGTCACGTGATGTGATTTTGTGGTTGACTTAATTAGCTGATGTGGATTTCTACAGTCAAAAGTGGTCCAAATCTTCAAGTCTTCAATCATTGGATGTGGTTGGTGAAGTGCGGTTTTAAGGCGTGCGGTTTCACCAATGAAGTTTCTCTTGCGGTCTTCAAAGTGCGGTTTCAAGATGAGAACCACACAAGCGGTTTGCATTGTGCGGTTTCATAGAAGTGGTCTGCACTTGAACTGCGGTTTTGCATATTTTCAAAAATCTCTTGACTCGAAACCTCCTGTCCAATGAATTTGTGCCAATCTTCAAGCCTAAATAAACCTATTCTATAAAATGGACTTGTACTAAAAAATTGAAGTCTAAGCTTCATTATATATGGGCCTAAAGTCCAGAAAATAGAGATGAGGTTATGGTATCAATCAAATTAAATCTAAGGCAAAGAGGGTTAAAGTATGTATACCCAACAATCTCCCCTTATTTAATTGATGCCATTACCTAGTATAACAAAAACAAACATTGTCCTTGGTAAAAACATGTCCATAAGAATTAACATGGTAAGTCATGTCTCAAGTCAATGCACACACTAGCCTAAGTTATAGATTTCTATACTATTGAGGGAATTAAAACTTACAATTTGAAAGTATAGAAATGCATTCAGTGCATACATAAAAATATGAGTTTTAGTTTAAGTATGCAGTTTAAAGTGAATGTTTAAACTTCAATTTCAAAGTATGATTTTTAAGTTCAAGTATTTGAATGAGGTTTAAAATAATGCATTCATTGTTCTACAAACAGGCAGTTTGAATGAACAAGGTTTTGAGATTATCAATGATGTTTCTTTTTCATTACTATCCTCAAATGAGGTTTGAGTTACATTTACAGATAGGAATGAAAAATAACAACAACAAACAAATACAAGCAAAAAGAGTTAGACAAAAAATTTACAAAGAGAGTGCGGTCTAACTAAGGATCCGCCTGAGCATCTAAGTTCATGAAATTTGGTGCAGGCGGTCTATTGACAATCTCATCTGCTGTTTGTGGTCCTGGGTTGTTGAATGCTGAACTCTCCATTCTCAAGGATCTTCTCAGTCTTCTGGCCTCATCTGCGGTTGATCTTTGAGCAGCTTCAACTTCTCTCAAGGCATTGACTGTATGAATTGTCGTTGCATTATTGGAACCAACTGCTCTAGAGTTGGCTACAGTCTCTTCCTTGAGTTCATTAATTTGAAGATGGATGGAGGAATTGAGAGTATTGTAAAAGGTATGAATCTGGTCCTGAATTTCTTCAGAATGTGCGGTTTGACTTTCTTGAAGGTTGGCCTCTATTTCATTTATGCTCCCCCTCAAACTATTATCTAACTCCTGGAATTTATACCTGAGTTTGTCATTCATGCTCTCCTTCAGATTGTCCATTCTATCCATGACCTCGTCAGTAAGACTAGCCAACCTTGCGGTTAGGCTATCTTCCATCATATCTACCTTCATCTTCAGCTCCTCTCTCAGAACCTCAGCTTCATTCTGTAAGTTGGCCTGCATGGAGTCCAACACAGTTCTCAAGTTTGAGTCTTGCTGCGGTCTGGAGTTCCTTAATTCTTCCATCAGCTCACCCTTGAATCTCCCAATTGTATTGTCTACTGAATCACAAAATACATTGGAGAGATGATCCATCATTTCCTTGAGTTGATCCTTGTTGACATAGTCTCCTAAGAACTGAAGAACTACATCAGCAAGTTCTTGTTTGAAGGAATGAAAGTCGGTCTCTGCTGTGGTTTTGACTATGTTTGCAGTTGAGGTTGAACTCTCCCCCTTAATTGCATCAAGCTTTAAAAGTAAACTCTTCATGGAAGATTTATGAGTTGCTACATTTGAGTATTGAGATGGTGAGACTGGGTATTAACCTGATTTTAGAGGGAGCGGTTGGAGGCTTCAAGGGAGGAGTTGGAAGCAGTGAGTTTAACCATGTGACCTTGGTTTGTATGGAGTTGGCCTTGAATGACATGAATGACTGAAAGAATCTGGGAGTAGTCAGTTGGAGGGGCGGTTGAAGAGGAGGGAATGCCTGAAAAAATGAAAGAAGGAGGCGGTTGAGGAAAGGTTTGAGGTGCGGTTTGGGTTATGGGAGGGGTTTGGATAAGGGTGAGGTTTGAGGGAGTTGGGTGTTGAGGGTTTGGAATATTTGGATGATTGGAATGGTTTGGGGTCAGGCTGGGTGGGAGGAATGGTTTGAGCGATTTGAGTTGTGGTTTGGATGGGTGCGGTTTGTGTTTGAGGAGGAATGGTGGAAGTGGGATGGATTATAGTTTGAGGAGGGGATTTTAAGGGTGAAGTGGATGGGGTAGCAGTGTGAATAGAGAGATGGGAATGTTGCGGATGGGATTGTTGCGGTTTTGGAGAAGGATGCGGTCTAGGTGAAGGAGGAGGTGTAGGAGTTGTCATTTGGGGTGGAGTTTGATTGCGGTTTGAATGAGGAGGAGAAATGGGAATCCGAGCAGGCTCATCATCATCACTAGGATCTCTTCTAGTAGATGTGGAAATTGCTGGGCCTCTTGAGGATATAGGGGACCAGGCTTGGAAGGCTTTGGGTAAGGGAGAGTCATTTTCTGAGGGTAGGTTAAGGCTGGATTCTGAGGAGGAAGGTGAAGAATCTCCATCAGAATTGGGTTCCTTAGCCATTTCTACAATAGTTTGGGCCAACCGTTCGTGAAAACGTTTGGGCCCTTTTAGTAGTAGGCCTTTCTTTGAGGTCTTCCTCACAGTCATCTTAAAACGTTTTCTTGGGGTCTCCCCCTGAGCAGTTGCATGAAATAGGGGTTCAATTTCTTGCGGTTTGGTAGGAGATGGTTGCGTTTTGATTAGGGCATTGGATTTAGAAGGTTGTTGTTGGGCAGTAGGTTGTGGTTAGATTGGGGATTGAGGTTGAGGAGGTGGATGTGGTTTGGTTGTTGGCTGCGGTTGAGGGGGTGAAGCAGTTTGTTTTCCCTTTACTGCTCTCCTCTCAGCAGCTCTCCTCTCCAACTTCTCCATCTCAGCCCTATAAAATTGGAGTAGCTCCTCATCATTTAAGATTTTCTCCTTAGCAACTTTGGTAGAAGCTGCACGCTTAGAAACTAAAGGTACTTCTGCATCCTCCATGTCAACCTCATCAGCCAATTTTTCAACTTCTTCAACAATCTCTTCATCAATAGGTTCATTGGCAGGAACATTTTTCTTGAGATTCTTTGGTATACTTGGACCAGCATTTGAAATAGCACGCAGTTTGGGTGCTTGTGCAGTTTTGGCTCTCTTCTGAGGTGGTAGAAGTTTTGCTCTTTCCCTTCTTAGCAAACTTGACTGCTTTGCCAACCGCCTGATCTGCGGTCTCAGGATTCATGGCTATATAAGGCTCTTTGGATGGAAGGTGGTCTGCATCCCAAAGCTCCTTGTACAGAGCATATCCATTTTTGAATCTGAACAAATGGCATATACTTAGGCCAAATGTTTCTTCCCCACTAGACCAATCCACCATAACTTCTGGATTTGCTATTCTGAATTCCTCCAAATGTTGGTAGTCTGCAAAAATTGCGGTTAGGAGCCTACAGAAGGGTCTCCATCTTTAATCAACTCCTCTTTCCTTGGAATGATAGGAGTCTTTGTGGGCAGACAATTTTCTCATCAGAATCTTTGGCCAATGTAGAGGCAGTCCATTGTAGATAGCACAGCAGTACATCCACTGCTGGCTGGTGAAGTTGTTGTGGTTGCCGTTCTTCCCACAAACTGACTTGCCAACTAGAAAGCAGAGGTGGTTCATCAATTCACCAAAATCCTTCCTGGGAACCGCCTTGTATTTTCCAGTTAAGGTTGGGATTCCAGCTGTAGTAGATGCGGTTGTGATAAATGGCTATTTTATAGTCATTTATAGCATTCTATTTATATCATTTACTTAGATTTTATTACTATTTAGTTTTGTTTTTAGCTTCTTTTTCTATATATCTTTGATTTTACACTTGGCTGGTACTTTATGTATTTATATAGGTTTTAGGATCATTTGTATGAATATAAGGAGCTTAAGGATCAAATCTAAAGAAGGGACAACTTCAAACTTGTCATCCAGGCCTAAACTCAGCTGGAGCGGCCGTGCAACTGCATCTGTCAAGCCAAAATGGCCCAAGTCCTATGGAGCGGCGAAGCAGCAAAAGTGGAGCGACTGTGCATTCAAACCAGTTCAAAATGGAATTTGGCACCAAGGCTTGCATGGTCGTGCAAGTCATAACGCACGACCGTGCACTTACTGTAACCAGGCTGAAAAGGCACCTCTTGAAGACAACTTTTTGAAAAAACACAACCTTAGCTTAGGATGCCTATTTAAAAGCCCATTTGTATCAGTTTTAAAGATCGAAAATTATCTGAATATACATAGAAACACATAGCAAAAACTCTCTAGTATTATTATTTCAAATCTCTCGAAGATTCAACCTTTGTTCTTGGAGTTATTTGGAGTATTGAAGCAATAAGATATCAAAGTTTATTCCCAGCCTTCGTTTTCCTACAAGCAAAAGTTCTTCTATTCCTATCTTCTATTTATTTCTTTATGTTTGTTTTAAATATGGGTTGTGAGTAATCCCCTAATTCTTGGGGTTGGAAACTCAAACGTCTTTATTCATCATCTTTATAAATGATGTCATCTTCTCTTCATCTTAACAATTCTCTTCATATCAAACTCTAAATGACTTACATTTTGGAGACGTCCAATTTGTATGATTCTAGTTAATCGGGAGAAGTACCTAGCGGAGAATCTTGATTAACGGAACCATATGAAGGAACTAGGTTTCATTGATCACGAGAGTAGTTTAATGGCCTAGGGATGTTCCTTAAATGGAAAGTACGTGGATTTCCGAACATTAATGGATCCTTACTAATTATGGGCCATCGAGAGATAGGGCATAATTAGTGAAGGATACAAACACTACTTGCTTGATCGTGAGAAGTAGCGTAAGCTTAATGTACCATCCTTGATTTTGATGAACATTTCTATTTTCAAAGGCATGAATAATTGATGAATAAATGACTATATGAATTCCAATCCCGAGAATGCTTCCGTATTATAAGAGTTTAACTAAATTATTTATGTGTATGTTTTTATCATTTTCTTAACTCAAAACGAAATCCTCCCAATCTTATTTTCATAAATTCTGTAAAAACAAATATTTCCCAAAGTAAACCCTGTCCTCATGGGATCGACCCGTACTTGCATTAGCTATACTATTATAGTCCGTACACTTGCGGTATTTAAAAGAATCGTTAGGTTTGAAACGAACAAGTTTTTGGCGCCGTTGCCAGGGACAACAATTTACTTTTATATTTATCTTTACTACATATTTCTGTCTTTAATTTCTGTTTAAAATTTCTTCCAAAAATCTGTTGCATTTAATTTCTTTGTTGAGTGTTCTTTACAGTTTATGAAACGGACTCGGACCTTCCTTGAAGATTTTGATCCAGAACCCGAGAGAAGCTTTCACGAAAGGCTAAGAATATTCAAAGAAGCATTAAATCAACATATAGCGGAAGACGAACCAACAACACCTCCTAGGACCCTAAGGGACTTCGTCAATCCAAGTACCTCGCGAACTAGATCTCCAATAGTTGTGCCGAACGCTAATGCGGCCAACTTTGAAATAAAGCCGCAACTACTTCATATGGTTATGAATAACCAGTATAGCGAAACAGCTTTCGAGGATCCACATCTTCATGTCCAAACATTTTTGGAATATTGTGACACCACTCGCATTCAGGGTGTCACACCGGAAGCAATTAGAATACGCCTTTTCCCATTTTCTCTAAAGGACAAGGCAAAACAATGGTTGAATTTGGTCCCCCAGAACTCCTTAACAACATGGGACCAAGTTCAAAAGGCTTTCATAGGGCGTTTCTTCCCACCAAGCAAGACCGCCCAGATTCGTACAAAGATCACAAATTTTTGCCAAACAAGAAGCGAATCATTGTATGATGCTTGGGAGCATTTCAAAGAGATCCTAAGGATGTGCCCCCACCACGGGCTAGAAAAGTGGTTGATTGTGCACACCTTCTACAACGGTCTCACATTCAAGACAAGAGAGACCATTGATGCCGCTGCAGGAGGGGCACTAATGAACAAAACTGTGGATGAGGCATACGACCTCATCAAAAACATTGCTTTGAACCACTATCAGTGGCCGAATGAGAGGGAGCAACCGCAAGGGACTCTAGGTAAGTATAATGTAGATGTCGTTACTCTCCTCTCATCAAAAGTTGACATGATATTGAAAAAGTTTGAAAATCTTAATGCCAATCCCGTAAATAACATTAACGTTGTTTGTGAATTATGTGGGACTAACTCACATAATACGGAAAGTTGTGATCTACTTGAGGCTACTTCTAGCGATCATGTAAATTTTGTTAATTCTTATGGTCAAAAGGGGGGTATGTATTCAAACACATACAATCCCGAATGGAGAAATCACCCCAACTTCTCCTATAAGAATAACAACGCTTTAAATCCGCAACCTTCCACACAACCTCCGGGATTTACATCAAAGAATTTCAATACTAATTCAAATTCTTTCCCTCCCCTAAATCTAAATTAGATCTTTTAATGGACTTTATTGTTGAAAGTAAGAATGCTCAAGAAAAGACTAATAACGAATTTAGGGAATGCTTTAAATTATTAAATGCTAGGTTCTATAATCTCGCCACTCATAACAAGATGCTTAATGAACATTCTAAGGCGGTAGTGACTAGGAGTGAGAAAGAATCCATAGATCCTCCCCCTATAGAGAATAGCAACCCTATTGAGGAGAATGTTAGTCCAACCCCGCCAATGATTGAGACTAATAAAGAGGTCGAGAAGGGAACGGAATCCCCTAAAATAGCTAGAAATTTTGATCCGCCAATACCTTACCCTCAAGGTTGGTAAAGGCAAAGCTTGACAAACAATTTGCAAAATTTTTAGAAGTTTTAAAATCTATTTACATCAATGTACCTTTTACCGATGCTTTGCAACAGATGCCTTCTTATGCTAAATTTTTGAAAGATATCCTTTCTAACAAAAGAAAGCTAGAGGAGTATGAGACCGTTGCATTAACGGAAGAGGTAAGTGCCGTTTTGCAAAGAAAATTATCTCTAAATTTAAAATATACCGACACTTTCTCTATTCCTTGCAACATAGGTAAGTTTGATGTAGATAATGCCATGTTAGACCTCGGGGCAAGTGTAAGCCTCATTCCACTTTCAGTTAGTAAAAGAATTGGTGTGGGGGAATTAAAACCTACCACCATATCTTTGCAATTAGCGGACCATTACATTAAATACCCGGTGGGCATTAGGGAAGATGTTCCTTGTCAAATCAGGAAATTGATCATCACGGTCGACTTTGTAGTTCTTTAGATGGAAGAGGACAATCAGATTCCCGTAATTCTAGGTAGACCATTTCTTGCCACCGCGGGGGGCAATAATAGATGTTAAAAATGGTAATCTATCATTAAATGTAGTGAATGATAAGCTGGAATTTAATTTGTCCAAATTTATGAAAAGTCCTAATCTTGAGAACCCTTGCTTGGACATTAACATGTTAGAATCTATTAGCAAGGAGTTAGAGAATCCCCAATCTAAAGACCCGCTAGAAAAAAGTCTTATACTATGTTTTTAGATGCTAATCATGCAGCGAAGTTTAGTGGCAACACTAAATTTGAAAAGTTGGAGATTAAGGCGGAGCCATCCAACAAAGATGAAAAAGAGGCAATTAAGGCGCATCAAGTTGAATTGAAGCCTCTTCCTCCTAATCTAAGGTATGAATTTCTTGGACCAAATTCTACTTATCCGGTGATTGTAAATGCAAAATTAAGTCCGCTTGAAACTGAAAAGTTATTAAGGGAACTTATATTGCACCAAAAAGCCCTAGGATATACAATTGATGATTTAAAAGGGATTCATCCTAAGATTTGCATGCATAGGATTGACCTAGAGGAAGATCATAAACCTTCCATTGAGCATCAAAGAAGGCTCAATCCTAACATGAAAGAGGTGGTTAAAAAGGAAGTCCTTAAGTTGCTTGACGCGGGCATTATCTATCCAATTTCAGATAGTAAATGGGTTAGTCCCGTACAAGTTATCCCTAAGAAGGGACGTATGATGGTCATTCGGAATGATAAGGATGAATTAATCCCAAGTAGGACCATCACGGGTTGGCGTATGTGCATAGATTATAGAAAGTTAAATAAAGCCACCGAAAAGATCATTTTCCCCTTCCCTTTATAGAACAAATGTTAGAAAGGTTGGCAAAACATTCTCATTTTTGTTACTTGGATGGATATTCCGGATTTTTTCAAATACCTATCCATCCAAATGACCAAGAAAAAACAACTTTTACTTGTCCTTATGGAACTTTCGCTTATAGGAGAATGCCTTTTGGACTATGTAATGCTCCCGCCACCTTTCAACGTTGTATGATGGCCATATTTTCTGATTTTATAGAAAATATAATGGAAGTTTTTATGGATGAATTTTCTGTTTACGGTTACTCCTTTGATGAATGTTTGCAAAATTTATCCAAAGTTTTACAACGTTGCAAAGAAGTCAACCTTGTTCTTAATTGGGAAAAATGTCATTTTATGGTCAATGAGGGGATAGTATTAGGGCACATGGTGTCTAAAAAAGGGATAGAAGTAGATAGGGAGAAGGTTGAAATCATTGAAAAATTACCTCCGCCCACTAATGTTAAAGGGATAAGAAGTTTTTTGGGTCATGCCGGTTTTTATCGGCGATTTATAAAAGATTTTTCAAGAATTTCTAAACCTTTGACTAATCTACTAATGAAAGATGCTCCATTTGTGTTCGATAGTCTTTGTATCGAAGCTTTCAACAGGTTAAAGGAAGCATTGGTGTCCGCTCTTATCGTGCAACCACTCGATTGGGACTTCCCTTTCGAAATAATGTGCGATGCAAGTGACTATGCGGTAGGAGCAGTTTTGGGACAGCGAAAAAAACAAGAAAACTCATGCTATATACTATGCTAGCCGAATATTGGATGAAGCACAAGTGAATTACGCCACCACAGAAAAAGAATTATTGACCGTGGTATTTGCCATAGACAAGTTCTAGTCATATTTGGTGGGATCAAAAGTTATAGTATACACGGATCATGCTGCGATAAGATATTTATTGGCAAAGAAGGATGCCAAACCAAGATTAATAAGATGGATCCTTCTTCTCCAAGAATTTGATTTGGAGATCTGTGACAATAAGGGGACGGAAAATTTAGTTGCAGATCATTTATCCCGTCTTCCCAAAAATTTGGAAATTTCCAATAAAGAAGAACTTCCTATTGATGATTCATTTTCGGACGACCATCTTGTTGCTATAAGCAATGTCGAAACCCCTTGGTTTGCGGTCATTGTTAATTACTTAGCATGTAGGATTCTTCCTCCGGAAATAAGTTATCAACAAAAGAAGAAATTCTTATCGGAAATTAAACACTTTTGGGAAGACCCACTCCTCTTCAAATAATGCGCAGACGGAATCATTAGGCGGTGTGTACCTAATGAAGAGGTTAATGACATTCTTCATCATTGTCACTCCTCTCCTTATGGCGGACATGTAAGCACAGCCAAAACCGCCGCCAAGATTCTTCAATCAGGTTTTTATTGGCCCACGCTGTTTAAAGATTCTCGAAATTTTGTTGTTACTTGTGATCATTGCCAATTTCCTTAGGATAATGTTTTTCCATTTCTCTTCATTTTTTCTATAAACTTAGAAATTATTAGGAAAATAAACTTAGGGATATTTTTAGGAAGTAATTAAAGCATCATAAATTAGTATAGCATTATATAGGATTTTATTAAGAAAAAACAGTATTTAGATCAATTGAATTCTTCTTGATCATCTTAAGCTCTTGGTTGTTTAAAATTTTGTGAAATATTGTAAGTTGTTTCTTCAAATGTACACTTTAAATTTTTTGATTTTTATTCCCTCCTTAGAATTATTCATATTGTTTTGCAACTTTTGAATCACAACCCTTCATAAAAATACATCTTTTCATTTCCACTAAATCAAGACAATAAAATTTAATCTTAATGCTCAAAAGTGACAGTGTCACTAATTTTTAAAAAAAGGCAAAAAGCAAGCTATTATTTCCTTAGTAACTCGGGGCACGGCGTTCGCTGTGACGATGCACTCTTGCCAAATGGAAATAGTATATAAGTGTGTTTTGAACTAAGTATTAGGAACATGGGGTTCGCCACCACAATGTATCCTACTTGAAAGGTTCAAAATCATTTAAGTCTTTTGCAAACTTTAACATGTATACATAAGATAATTTGTTAGCCTTGATAAAATTTTCCACTATCATCCTCCGTTTCCATCTTTGTGATTCAAAAACTACATCTCGATTCCTATGAATACTTCTAATTTGTGAATAAATGATCATTCTTCTTAAATTATACATTTCAAGCAACAATCCCTTTTCGTAAAACACTCTAAAGAGTGAAAATGTCTTTATACCAAGCTTATGATCCAAAGGTTCATCCTTCTCTACATTATGCTTTGCTTAGTCAAAATTCTATTTATGTTATAGTAATGTATTATTCTCAAGGTTACTCTCTTAAAAATCTTCCTAAAACACTCTTTCTAAATAATCTCTATGGTTATAAAAAGTTTGAATAGGTAGATAAAGACAAAAATCTTCACGGCAATATGGCATGTAACACTTATTTATTTTCTGAGGGATACAACTTTAGATTTTTATCATTTGCATTTCTTCTTCTCCATCTTTTTATCTTAAACTTACTTGGGGACAAGCAAGGATTTAGTGTGGGGGAGTTGATAAATGGCTATTTTATAGTCATTTATAGCATTCTATGTATATCATTTACTTAGATTTTATTACTATTTAGTTTTGTTTTTAGCTTCTTTTTCTATATATCTTCGATTTTACGCTTGGCTGGTATTTTATGTATTTATACAGGTTTTAGGATCATTTGTATGAATATAAGGAGCTTAAGGATCAAATCTAAAGAAGGGACAACTTCAAACTTGTCATCCAGGCCTAAACTCAGCTGGAGCGGTCGTGCTATATAAAGTGGAGCAGCCGTTCAACTGCATCTGTCAAGCCAAAATGGTCCAAGTCCTATGGAGCGGCCGAACAGCAAAAGTGGAGCGGCCGTGCATTCAAACCAGTTTAAAATGGAATTTGGCGCCAAGGCTTGCACGACCGTGCAAGTCATAACGCACGGCCATGCACTTACTGTTACCAGGGTGAAAAGGCACCTCTTGAAGACAGCTTTTTGAAGAATCACAACCTTAGCTTAGGATGCCTATTTAAAGGCCCCTTTGTATCAGTTTTAGAGATCGAAAATTATCTGAATATGAATAGAAACACATAGAAAAAACTCTCTAGAATTATTATTTCAAATCTCTCGAAGATTCAACCTTTGTTCTTGGAGTTATTTGGAGTATTGAAGCAATAAGATATCAAAGTTTATTCTCAGCCTTCGTTTTCCTACAAGTATAAGTTCTTCTATTCCTATTTTCTATTTATTTCTTTATGTTTGTTTTAAATATGGGTTGTGAGTAATCCCCTAATTCTTGGGGTTGGAAACTCAAACGTCTTTATTCATCATCTTTATAAATCATGTCATCTTCTCTTGATCTTAACAATTCTCTTCATATCAAACTCTAAATGACTTACATTTTGGAGAGTCCAATTTGTATGATTCTAGTTAATCGAGAGAAGTACCTAGCGGAGAATCTCGATTAACGGAACCATATGAAGGAACTAGGTTTCATTAATCACGAGAGTAGTTCAATGGCCTAGGGATGTTCCTTGAATGGAAAGTACGTGGATTTATGAACATTAATGGATCCTTACTAATTATGGGCCATCGAGAGATAGGGCATAATTAGTGGAGGATACAAACGCTACTTGCTTGATCGTGTGAAGTAGCGTAGGCTTAATGTACCATCCTTGATTTTGATGAACATTTCTATTTTCAAAGGTATGAATAATTGATGAATAAATGACTATATGAATTCCAAACCCGAGAATGCTTCTGTATTATAAGAGTTTAACTAAATTATTTATGTGTATGTTTTTATCATTTTCTTAACTCAAAACGAAATTCTCCCAATCTTATTTTCATAAATTCTGTAAAAACAAATATTTCCCAAAGTAAACTCTGTCCTCGTGGGATCGACCCTCACTTGCATTAGCTATACTATTATATCCCGTGCACTTGCGGTATTTAAAAGAACCGTTAGGTTTGAAACGAACAGGTTGCATCAAGGGTTTCTTGAGGAAGTCTTTCTTCACCAGCTGGGACATTGAAAGCATAAACATTTCGGATGTCTATGTAATCTATGGATACGTCCATTCCTTGAATATTGGCGGTTAGGTAGGGAATTTTCTTTCCATTGTGCAACTCTCTTAATCCAGGAATCACGCCAGAGAAGAACTGATCAACGAAGGAGGGAACAATGTAGTTCTGCTTCTTGTTGAAGAGAGGGAGGATTCCAGAGTCTCTCATTTTCTTTATCATGTCTCTTCCAAGGGCATCCTGCATAAATTTATCTTCTCTTATCTCCCAGCCTGGAAGAAAGAAATGTGGATCCTACAAAACAAATTTTACCAAGTTAGATCCATTTTATGAAGTCACAGTTCACATGCGGTTTAAGCACACATGCGGTTTAGCAATAGTGCGGTTAAGAAAATAAAATTTCTCAACTCCAAGTGAACTATGAATTTAAACCAAAGAAATAAACTTTAGGATTTAAGAGTATATTTACTAGTACGTGGCACTGTTAAACCAAATTTATCCCACACTTCAATGAAGTGCCTATTAGGGAAGGTTATGGTTTCTAGTCTATATACTAAGTAAAAACTCAAGAATGAAAAAAGACAAGTGAGAAATAGCATGCGGTTTAAGATGAAATGTGGTTTAGATTAACATAAACATGAGCAACATAACATTTAACACTTAGACAGAAAACAGTATGCGGTTTCAAATAATAGACTTATGCGGTTTCCTCATGCGGTTTTAACATCTAAAGGTAAACATGCGGTTTCACACTAGTAATTTCAACATGTGGTTTGACCTATGCGGTTTAACCTAAGGAGGCATGCGATTTTGAGATATAAAGTTCTAAAGCATATTTAGATACAAAATTTTCAAAAACTTTATAAGTATATAAAAACATAATTTGGGAATCATGCAATCCAACATATAAAGTATTTTTTGAAAATAACATGAACAGATCATATGAACAAATGAGAACACGAAGAACAGTTATGAAAATCAAGAACAGAGTTAACATGAAAGTTCATCAAAATCAACAAATAGCATATCAAAATGATCCTAACAAGTTGTAGATCGTTAATATAACAATAAAAATTCATCATTTGTCCAGAATCATCATGAAATCACTAAAAACATGAAATGGGTTTCGAAAACCCTTAAACTATAACTTCTAAAATAAGTAGCCTAAATGTGTATGGATCATCAAATAAATTACATAATCTGAATCCTAACAACATTACGAACAAAAACCAACAAGAATTACTTAAAATGACTAAGAAATGAAGAATTTATTAACACGTCATCCATAATGCCCATGGATCTCCTAATAGAGCGATCTACTAGATAGAGGGTCATTATGGTGGGCTTTAGCTCAGACAAGCCCAATTTCAAATACATGGAATATGGTAATAAATTGATGCTAGAACCAAGGTCTAACATCGCCTTCACCTTCTTGAAATCCCCCAAATTAATAGAAATCGTGAAAATTATGGGATCCTTTTGTTTAGGTGGGAGGTCTTGTCGGACTATGGCACTAGCACTCTCTCCCATGATCAACATCTCATCATCTCCATCCTATGCTTTTTAGAATTAATTTCCTTGAATTTTTTTGCACAGGAAGGAATGTTTTTAATAACTTTAAGCAAAGGGAGATTAATGCTAACTTTGGAGAACATCTCTTTTGATGCTCTATCATGTGTCTCATCAAACGACCGTTAAAGGGCACCAGTGGTACATATGGCTTGGGGGTATGTAAATATCTTTGGGATTTCTCCCTAATCCATGTTTACTCTTTTTAGCATCTTTTTCAGAAATAAGAAGAGGAGAGGAAGAAGATGAAGGAGAAATAACATCTTGGCTTACCACATATAGAACAAGCATCTTGCACAATATTGGCACCAAGAGTGTCCCTTTAGCATTAAACATGGCAATTAATTGAGATACTTGCTTAGCGAAATTATCATTAGCTTCCAACTCATGTACTCCCCTAGCCTTACCCCTAGTACTCTTTTGTTGGGAATTAGCACCCAACATCTCAAACAAATCATGAGTCTCTTGGGGGGGGGGGTTTGGCTCCTAGTGTGCCCCCCGCTGCATTATCTACCATGGCTTGATTAACATGATTCAAGCCATCATAAAAAGTTTGATTTAGCAGAGGCAACATAAAATTATGATAGGGACATTGAACTAGCATCATCTAAAATCTGTCTCATGCCTCATAAAATGGCTCACCCACATCTTGGGCAAATCAAATAATCTTTTGCATCATGTTAGCCAACGTGGGATGGGGATAATACTTTTGTAAAAACATATCATGCAATTGATCCCACGTGCTAATACTCCGAGGTGTCAACATCAAAAACCAAGTCTTTACCGCCCCTTTTAGAGTCTAGGGTGTCTTTACCGCCCCTTTCAGAGTCTAGGGTAAACATTTTAATCTAATTTGCTCATCAGTTACACCTACTTTACCAGAAAAGTGAGACACAATCATCATGTACTCACGCAAGAAGGAAAAAGGATCCTCGGTCGATAGGTTTGATAAACGGGAAACATATTGAAATATTGACCATTGACTTCAAAATTCTTTGCTTCTTCAGTTAACACAATACAAGATGTAGAAGCATCAACTTTAGGACGACATATGTCCTTCATAGTTTGAACCGGTGGGATTGCCATCGCGACTTTTTCATCTTCTACCCCATTGGTAGAAGGATCTAGGTCACTTTCAAGGGAATTGCCCTCTTTTAATTCAGCTATTTCAGACGCTGACCTAATTTATCAATGAAGTTATTTCAATGGCTCCAAAATAGGAATCAAAGAACATCGACCAAGCATACACTAAGAAAATTAACTTATTTGCTACACAAGTCCCCGGCAACGGGGTCAAAAACTTAATGGAGGATTTCTCCCTCTAATTATAATTTACCTAGTAAGTGCACTAGTTATCACTGTAGTAATATACACACATGAAAGGGTCAAATCCACAGAGATTCATGTGGAATAAAATATTTTAATAAAGCAATAGTAACCAAGAAAGGGGTTTTGATTTGGTTGATTTATTATTATACTAAGAAAGCAAGAATTAAATAACAAGAAATAAATCAAGGAAGCAAAGGATTCATGGATTGGGTATCATAGCAATTGTCACTTTATGCTATCTATAGTATAAATGAAGGCCCCCCATGAACAGTTCTATGAACAGTTCCGGGGGGTGAAATTCCCATTTTGCCCTCACTATTTTGTCTCTTTCCCATTTTGCCCTTAAAAAAAATTGTTTTTTAAATTAAAAAAAAAAAAAATTCTTTATGAAAACAGGTTAAATAAGAAGACGAAATCGAGAAGATTGAGTTTTCATTTGGATCACGGATGGCGGTTTCAAGATCAATGAAAGAGATGAAGATCAAATGGCGGAGACGACAATGAAGGAAGTGGAGTACCGTTCAAGATGTGGGTTCTAGCTGGGACGAAGAAAGATATGGGCGTCCAGCGAAAAAGACAGTGTCGGAGATGATGGGAATGGGATGAAATAGGTCGGCAACGCAGAACTGGGTTTAGTCGGGTTCGTGAATAAGTAAGAGAGGAGGGGAGGGGTATGGCGATCGATCTGGTGGGTCTAAGAAGAGAGTTTTTTGGGGGATGTATACGCTTGTGACAGATTGGGTTTGGTTGATAGAGCACCGGCGATGGTGAATTGAAGGAGAGGAGAAAGAGGGTTTGTAGAGAGGGAGAAGAGAAGATAGAAGGCTTATTTAGGGGTATTAGTGCTTTTTTTTAATGGGAGATCAAGTTTTCCTTGGAATTGATAAATTTTATATTATTTTTTAAAAAAACTCGGAACACTATAAATAAGGTTGGAGATAATCTATAGTATAAATCACAATTCCTCCGTGAACATTACAATGAACAGTATCACATGCCAAATTTCCCATTTTGCCCTCACTAAGTTGCCCCTTTCCCATTTTGCCCTTAAAAAAAAATTTAAATTAAAAAAAAAAAAACCTACGACAAGAACTTGGAATGGGCATAATAATAAGGTAATTATTATTTTTTTTAATTATTATATTGTTAATTTAATAAAAATATATTGATTTCATTTTTATTTATTTCAGGTGCTTTTACGTAAACGTACCTGGCCAATGTCTGTTTCAATTGAGAGAACATCTTTACTTCAACTGGTTAAAAATTTATATGTTAATTAGATGTTAATTTATGTCTTATCTTTTTGTAAACAAGGGCATAATGTTATGTTCATAAAAATCTATATGTTAATTAGATGTTAATTTATGTCTTATCTTTTTGTAAACAAGGGCATAATGTTTATGTTCGTACATCACTATAATTTGTAACTATAATGTTTATGTTAATTAAAAAAAAAACACCCATGTCCTCGGACACGGGCATATGTACTAGTTTTAAATAATGTAAAAGGAATCAATATCATTCAAGGGTTCGTTCACAAAATATTAGGGTTGGGAAGTTTGGTGTGTGGATTGCAACCCTAATATCTCTATCTTGTTTATACCTTCCGGTAAGTTAATACAAACATTCAAGAGGTTCAATTTAAATCATAAGAACATTAGAACCTAGATTCATTTGATTTCATGGTCAGTCATCAATTGAATCTATTCATCTCAACAATGGACAATGTATAAATTATCCACATGAGTATAACAATTTATACCCAAGTAAATTCAAAGGTCAAAAGTATCTTAACATACAATTGAAACCTAAGAACGATAATTAAGAATGTAGAGAAGAACACGAATGAGAAAGAGATAGAAAGAATTAAAACCTTAGCATAAAGATCCAATTGTTAATCATCCAATCCATGAATCAAGAGTTTAGCCGTGAAGGGCCATAAAATTAAAAGAATATAAACCTGAATAAAAAAGCTTCAATCCTTGTCTTTGAAACTTGTAAACCTAAGACTATGATATTGAGAATAATCTATCATAAAAACCTAAACTAGGGGTGTTTATATATTAGGGGAAGAAGGAGAAGGGATTCCTTATGCAGCCCCACTTCAATTCTGGCCAATTCCTTTTCAAATCCGGAGACTTTGGTTCAATTCCATCGTAATCCGCCACGAGCGCGGTCGCTCTCTTCTGGTCGTGCGGTCGCGTTAAACGTCTGCTCTTTCAGTGCGGTCACTCCACTTTACCGCACGTTCGCTCCCCACCTTCTGCCAAAAGGGTACGACCACTCCCATTAGAGGGGTGCATTTTCCCCCAGCCTTTGTTCAGCCTAATTCCTTCCTTTTCCCACTCTTTTGCATTCTAGCCCATGTACTTACAAAAACACTAGAATTACATCAAATTCCCAAGGATTAAGCACCAAATAGGTTCAAAAGTATATCCTTTGGATGGGTGAAAACACATCCAAAGGTTATACGTGTAGATTATACGTGTTGAGAAGATCTGAGACATGTTTGGCCGACAACCTTTATATGATTTGAACATCCAAAAAATATTTTCTTTTGTTTTAGTAGTTTATTATTTTTTTTTTAGTTTAAGGGTATTTGATGGTTGTGTTGTGACGACCCCAACCCTAGGCACTAATTTTAAATATTATATTATATGCTTTTAATATTTATGTTAGCTTTATGTGTTCAATTATGTCTTTAAATTCTTGATTTAAGATAAATAGGGTGAGAAGTAAAATTAGGATCTTTTAAGAATTTATTGGATATTAAATAAAGAAACTTGGGAAATAATAAAAATGGAAACTTGATAAATAATAGAAGGAGGTTAAATGGGTAGGATGATGTATTAGGATAAGGGTTAAAATTGGTTAAGGTGAAAGCCTTTTTCTAGATATTTTGGGTGGGGGGGGGGCCATTTGGGTCTTACTCTCTCTAAGCCCTCCAAGTGGCAACCTCCCCTTACCCTCCTTACTCTTACCCTCCTTCCTCCTCACTTCTACCTTCTCCTCATACTTCCCTAGAGAAAGACTTAGAACCTCCATGGAAGCTCCCAACTCCTTTTCTTGAAGCTAAGCCATTCTCCACCATTTTCAAGTTCAAGAGTAGTTTTGAAGTTGGATCATCTAGAAGAATCAATCAAGTTAGAAAGATCAACTTTCCATTCTAAAACCCTAAGGTGAGTTATTATGATTTCCTTCCCTCTAAATGTTCATGAACTTCTTAGTGTGGTGGTTGTGTTGTGATAGTTGTTTTATGTTTTGGAATCCTCCTTGAAGTTGAGAATTGGGTAAATAACATAGGATGACATTATGGTTCATGGAAGTGAATTTAGAGTGTAAGATATGGGTGGAATTAGTTTAGAAGATTGAGATGGAAATGTATTATTAAAATGGGTTGGGAATCTTGTGATGAATAATTTAGATTTATATTATTTTGGGGTTTAAATGATTTAGGGTGAGAAATGGTAAAGTTAGAGATCCTCTTGGTATTCTTGAATATTGGGTTAGAATAAAAGAAAAGGAAATGAAACTTGGTAGAAGAGATGAAATCTGGAGAAGTCTGAATGGGCACTTGGGCGGTCGCCCAAGAGGGCATGAGCGGCCGCCCATGCTGCCAGAAACTAGAGTGCCTTAGGAAAACCTCTTGGGCGGTCGCCCAAGAGGAGTTGTGCGGTCGCCCAAGAGGGCAGCAACTTGGGTTGTTCTTGAGAACCACTTGGGCGGTCGCCCAAGTGGCATGGGCGGTCGCCCATGGTGCCAGATCCTCCTTAGATACTTTCTTGCTGATTTTACCAACAACCTAGTGGCATGAATCCTAACCACTATAAATTAATGGAACCTAATCACATTCGGATATGAATCAAACCTTCTCAACTTAGATTAAAGTAGAACTTGGGCCACTTAAGCATTGTGACTACAACTTAATAATTTAACTTGAATCTCTATCGGGACCTTGTAATATGGATCATTGTCCGGAAAACAATTGTTAAGTTTGATTAGTACTTCACCGATATGGTTCGAACTTGGGAAGTAGATCGTGAACTTTTATCAATGTTATCTGAGGTTGTGTAATGACTTTCACTTGGTAAAGTTAACTTAGATTCTTATAAGAGATCACTTATTATTGAATATTCTCTAAGTGTATGTGTAATCGTTGATACTTTATTACTCCACTTGAGTACATATTCATGGTTGGTATTATGCTCGGTGTATTACATAAATCTTTGCACTATGATATTGGTTGAACATGAGTATATTTTACCATGTTGCTATGTTGTTTATCCCCTTTGTGGATTTTATTTCAAGTAACTATTATGTGCTTGATGATGTGTTTAATCACTGATATTGGGGTATAACATAATACGATCAATTATGGAAGTGTGACCTAATGTGATCGGATTATGTTATACTGTGGACCGTCCCCTTACGTGGCCACAGTTTGGGGTATAGCATCTGTATTGAGCCAAAAGCCTTACAGAGTTGCTACTATCTTATTTGGTTCCCTGAAAAATGGGTCTTATAAGATGTGAGTATTGCTTAAGCAGCTCACTGTAAGATTGGAGTATTATTATACCCAATGTTGTACGACTATTGTTCAGACGGGAAAAGGTAAACCAAGGTAATGTAAGGTGTTTACAGCTTTTCCAATGTGTTATATGCAACTTGTTATGTGTTGCATCTTATATGGCATATTGCTGCATTCATAATAGCTTGCTGAGATTTATTCTCACCCCTCTCCCTTTACTGTTTTTAGATTCCGAGACAGGCGGACCGACCAAGTAAGGGCGGTGAGGAGTTTGGAAGTTATATTTTGGGAATTGTCGGGGTATGATTAGGTTGGCGTAGAAAGTGTATGTTAGCATAATTCTTTTAAAGGGTTTGCATCCATAAACTTTAATTCTATTTTGTATTCAATATCTTTTTGTAACTAAAATCGTTTATTACTTTCAAGGTTGGTCAACTCTCCCTCTAATGTGGAAAGGAGTAGGGTATTTTGAAATGGTTGTGTTTATGTTTGAAAGTTAAATCAAGTTTTCTTAAAGTTTAGGTTTTAATTGGGTTGAATTGAGGACGCTCCAGCTCGGGACACGTGTAGGTTCCGGGTCGGGGTCCTCACATGTGTTTTCACCCATCCAAATGATACATCTTTATACCTACTTTATGCTCAACCTTGGGTGTTTTAATGAATTTTTGGAGTGTTATGAGTACAGGGAATGGAAGGAAAAAGTTGTAGATTATGATCTAAAAGGATAGAGAAAGGAACGATCAAGAGTGGAGCGGCAAAGGAGGAAATAATAGAAATTACAAAAGGATAAATTGGATATGACCTTTATAATTCATTACCATTGGATATTACTCGTCGAGATCTTTCCAACGATAAGTGGCACGTCCCAATCGGAGTCCGTATGAAGAAGTTATAACCTCCGGAAGTTTGTCAAAAGAGGTACAAGTCAGCGAAGCACGAAAGAGGGCCCCCACACACATTCAAAGAGGGTGACCGCCCAAGTAATCTGGGAGTTTTGGCGGCTGCACACCATGGCTTTGGGCGGCCGCACACCCCCTCATGATAGCCTTGGCTGTTTTCCTATTTTGACTCGGATTTGGCCCTCGTTTCCTAATTTCGACCCTCCTCTCTCCCCCAAGTATATATAGAACAACTCCAGCCATATTTTGAGAAATCCAAGGTTTTATTATTCTCTATTTCATGTCGTAAACAAGGATTCAAGATCCATATTTTATGTATTTTATTCTTTTCTCTTTTATGGCTATTTGTAACTAAATTTTTGGTTTGTGGATTGGGTAAATAACTATTTGATCTTTATGCTAATTTTAATTCTTCCTATCCAATCCTCATTCTTGTTCTTCTCAATATCCTTAAAGATCATTCTTGGGTTCAATTTTATGATTAATATACTATTTGATCTCTTGAATTTACTTGGGTATAAAATGTTGCACTCGCGTGGATAGTTTATACATTGACCTCTATTCAGAAGAATAGATTTATTTGAGGACCTAGAGAAAGTCAAACAAATCTAGGTTCCTTTGTTCTTATGATTTAATTGGATCTCTTGAATTTTTATATTAATCTAGCGGAAGGTATAAACAAGAGAGAGATATTAGGGTTGCAATTCGCACATCAAATGTCCCAACCCTAATCTTTTGTGAACGAACCCTTGAATGAGATTGATCCCTTTTATCAACTTGAAATAGAGCATAAAGTGATAATAGTTATGAATCTAAATCCATGAATCCCTTGTCTTCTTGATTCTTTCTTGTTATTTAATCCTTGCTTTCTTAGGATAGTAATCAATCAAACAATAAAAACCTCTTTCTTGGTTACTTTGACACTACTTAAATATAATTGTTCATCCACGAGTCTCTATGGATTCGACCCTTACATGTGTGCATATTACTATTACAGAGCATTAGTACACTTTCTAGGTAAATTATAATTGGAGGGAGAAATCCTCCATCACTCCTTAATTGAATCTATTCATTTCAACGATGGTCAATGTATAAATCATCCATGCTAGTGCAACGGTTTATCTCCAAATAATTTAAGAGATCAAAGAGTATATTACTATCATACAATTGAACTCAAGAATTAACTTTAAAGATGTTGGGATGAACAAGAATGAGAATGAGTAGGAAGAATTAAAACCTTAGCATAAAGATCAATAGTTATTTACCCAATCCACGAACCAAGAATTTAGCTATGAATAGCCATAAAAGAGAAAAAAATAAAATACATAAAAACCTGGATTGAATCCTTGAAATCCTTCTTGAACAATTGTTAAACCTAAGTTGATTAAAACATGATTACAAAACCTAAATATTGCTTGTATATATACTAGGAAGGAGAAGGTTTCCTTATTGCATCCCTATTCCCCAAATCCTTCTGAAATTCGGAGAACCCAGCCACGAATCCGTCCAATCCGGCTTGGGTGCAGTCGCACCCTTTAAGGGGTGTGGTCGCGTTCTTATTCTGTGAAAATGGCGCATTTGCCCTGATCTTGCTGCGCGATTGCCCTAAGTTTTTGCCTAAAGGGTGTGGTTGCCTCAGTGGAGGGGTGCGGTCGCACCCTAGGTCTTTTCAGCAATGTTTTGTCCTTTTCTGCTCTACTTCACTCCATCCTGTTTCTTAGCTCCCTTTTAAGTCTAAATTACTCCTTTTTCAATCCTTTCCCTGTACTTACACAAAAACTAGAAACACATCAAAATACCCAAGGTTCGAGCATAAACTAGGTCTAAAGGTACATCATTTGGATGGGTAGAAACACACCCATCGGTAAGTCAATTGTTCCCGGTACTGCGCGGGTCATTGAATCATATGCTTTGATCGTCTGTGAGGAAGGTCGGAGATATAAATATTTTACCCTGAGTACGTCCATCATCTACATATGAAGAATATTGAGTGTCGAGCCATTTTCCACCGGGAACCACGACACATATTTTCCAGCCATTTCTATGGTGATGTATAATGACTCATTGTGGTCCCCTCCAAACTTAGGTAGGTCAAGGTCAGTGAAGGCTAATATATTGTCATAATGAATGTTCATATCGTCCGTGTGAGATCTTTGGGAATAGTATCAATGGGGATTGAAGTCTGAGCCGAATTCATGTAGAGCATCTGTCGGTGATGTTGGGAAGAACAAAGTAAGCCCCATATGGAAATGTTGGCTTGACTTTTCTTTAGTTGTGTCAATATGGGATCTTCCTTTTCTTCCACGGGAGAGGGTTCTTTAGGAGGGTTGTCATTTTGGATTCTGGGATCTTTAAGTTTGGCTTTATCGATCTAGCTCCGTAGGCTTTATTTCTGGGGATGGGGTGGATTTGGCTTTAGCTTTATTGCCTTCCTCTATATCTCCCAATCCTTCTACAATCGTATCCCAAGACAATATATAACAAGGGAATCATTCTCATTAATGGCAACTTTACTCTTAGCCTTATTGGGTATTACCGACTCTTTAACATTTATTGGACCATCAACCACATAAATAAGTTTGGCCGAATTGGTCAAACTCTGATCTAGACCTATGGCATTGACATCATTATTAGGGAGGGGGTTCTTAACAGTGTTGGGAACCTTTGGTTTTTTAATCTTCCTAAGTTCAATCAGATCTTGCACGGTGTGCTTTAGGATGTAGCAGTCATTGGTGGTGTGGCTGATGTTGGGATGTGGAGTCAAAACCATGGATAAAGGAATTTGAACCGCGGTCGGAGGAGTTGGTGAGATCAAGGAGGATTCTTCTGCAGCAGATTTGTTTCCTATTTTGATTAGATCTCCTCTTGCATTGGTGATTCCTTTTGGTAGTAATATTTGGAAGGACTTGTGAAGAAAGAAGATTACTTTCTTGAGTAGGAATCCTTTTATTACTAGGATTTGATTTATTGTTCCCTATAAATACATGTGATAGCCTAGAGACAAATTGTAACATCTGAAAATATTAGAGAGAATATTTTGGCTTGGTAGCGCCCCCGGACGTAGTTGTTGTTGCAACGAACCGGGTTAACAATTCTTGTGTGTTCCTTTGTGTGTGATTTACTTTTCGTGTGTGTTGCCCTTATTTTTCTTCCTAGCTTCGGTCCGTTTTTCCGCCGCGTATGGGCGTGATTTTTACAACAACTGGTATCAGAGCTCTTGGTTTTGTCGAATCATTGCTTGGGGTGTCTTTTGCTATGGATTTCTTGGGAGCTTTGGAGGATGGGAATAAGGTGGTGTTGATCGAAAAGTTTGATGGGACGGATTTCAATTTTTGGAAGACGCAGATCGAGGATGTTTTGTGGAACAAGGATTTGTATCTACCATTAAAAGAAAAGCCGGATGACATAGAGGAAGCAAAATTCGAAATCTTGGATCGGAAAGCGTTAGGGCTTGTTAGGCAAACGTTGACCAAGGATGTCGCGAAGAATGTTTTGGAGGCGAAGACTACCATGGAGATGTTGCAGATGTTGGCGAGCATGTACGAGGCACCATCGGCGGCGAACAAGGCTCATCTGATGAGGAAGCTGTTGAACATACGGATGGTGGAGGGCATGTCGGCAACAAAGCATATAAGTGAATTCAAATCTACTGCGACCCAACTGTCTTCCGTGGCTGTTACTCTTGATGACGAGGTACTAGCATTGATTTTACTTTCTTCTTTGCCGGAAAGTTGGGATACGACTGCGATAGCAGTTAACGTTTCAACAGGAAAAGTGAAGCTGAAGTTTGCGGATGTCGTTGATGTGATTCTTGGCGAAGAAATTCGTAGGAAGAGCAAGGGTGGGACATCGGGGCTAGCACTAAATGTCGGTGAAAAGAGTAAGGGCAGCAAGAAGGTGATTACTTGCTACGATTGTGGGGAGAAGGGGCACTTTAGGAGAAGTTGTCCGAAGCGGTCGGGCGGGCGAAGGAATTGAATGTTGCGGAGGAGTTAGCGGATGTATTAATCTTGGGTGGGAGCAGTTCAACGGATTCGTGGGTTTTGGATTCGGGCTCGACGTTTCATTCATGCACTAGTGCAGAAAGAATGGAGCAAGATGTTCCGGTGATTTTGGGGTTGTTCGCTTGGGAAACGAGCATCCTGTCAAGGTCATTGGAAAGGGGGTTGTTCGGGTCAAAGCAACGGATGGAACCGTTTTACGGCTACGTGATGTGCGACATATTTCGGATTTGAAGAGGAACTTGATTTCCATAAGGCAACTTGATGAGGAGGGTTGTGTGGTGACCTTCGGTTGTGGGACATGGAAGGTAAACCGCGGAGCTAGCTTGGTGGCTCGTGGCGGCGTGGAAAATATGTTGTATACCACATGCAACATGAGTCGTTGGGGGAAACGAAGGCGCATCCCAATGGTGAATGGTGGTGGCCGAAATCGCCATGGTGGGAGAAATTTCACTAAACGGTATGTTGATAGAAAATTGGGTGATGAAGTCGGCCGACGGAGCCAATTTGGTCAACATGGGAGGCGGAGATCTAGAACGGTGATGCGATGGGTTGCAAAGAACACACAAAGGTTCCAAGCTTGTGATTGTGTGGGGCACGTGGATTCGCGGCTGTTCGGGATCGATAGTTAGCAAGCAAGTGAGCGGGGATGTGCGGGGAGGATCATTCGGAATGAAGACTCGGAGCATGGTAGAACCGACAGCTATGTTGAAGCGTAGCTCGGCTTCAACTCACTTGGATAACTAGACAAGAGGCCGGGCGCTACCAACGCAATAGCGGCCCTTGAAATTTGTTTCAAGAGAGGTGTCATGGATGGTTTGTCTCCGGGTGGGAGATTGTTGGGATGTGGAGTCAAAACCATGGATAAAGGAATTTGAACCGCGGTCGGAGGAGTTGGTGAGATCAAGGAGGATTCTTCTGCAGCAGATTTGTTTCCTATTTTGATTAGATCTCCTCTTGCATTGGTGATTCCTTTTGGTAGTAATATTTGGAAGGACTTGTGAAGAAAGAAGATTACTTTCTTGAGTAGGAATCCTTTTATTACTAGGATTTGATTTATTGTTCCCTATAAATACATGTGATAGCCTAGAGACAAATTGTAACATCTGAAAATATTAGAGAGAATATTTTGGCTTGGTAGCGCCCCCGGACGTAGTTGTTGTTGCAACGAACCGGGTTAACAATTCTTGTGTGTTCCTTTGTGTGTGATTTACTTTTCGTGTGTGTTACATCTTATTATTCCTCCTAGCTCGGTCCGTTTTCCGCTGCGTGGGCGTGATTTTCACAACAGCTGATACCCTCGTGATACTGGCTGTAGTTGTTGCGATCATCATAGGGACCGATGTTTGGTTTACGTCCTGTGAAGGTTCCCAGGATCCTGTTTTTCATGAGTACGTGGTAAAGTTCTGAAAGAGTACAGCCGAGCTCATCGAACTTGTGGTTATTTTCCCATTTAATTATTGGCTGGGAAGGTTGACTGACATTAGCCGAGTTTATTGAGAAATCGCAGACCATTTGAGCAAAGAACTGACTTGCACATAGTTCACATGGGTGGAGGATCCCCGTGATTCTTTTCCTTTGCCAGTTCTAGCAGGAGATTTGTAACGATATCCGGTTGTGGTTGTTTCTTTAAAATCCTGGCCGTGAGGTTCTCTTCAATCCTGGTACCAGCATTTACCATTTCCCTCAGGCTTGGGTATTAGCCATGTCCTATTACTTGCTGGAAGTGTGGCCTTAAGCAGCTGAGAAATATTTCTTTCTGTTCTTCCTCATTCAAGGGGTTCCATGATCTCAGACATCTTTCGGTTCCATCTCTTAGCAAATTTGGTAATAGGCTTGTACTCCTTTTGATTTGTACTTTGGAAGTCTTTCTTGTTGGTAATTTAATGAATGTTGGCCTTTTACTTGGTCATGAAGGCTTTAACAATCTGGTTCCAGTCGAACCTTTGCTTTTTGGGCAGAGTTAAGAACCATTGGAGGGTAAACGTATCAATCATGTGTTCCAGAGAGGCGCCGCGTGCGTGCATGGCTAGGGTGAAACCGTTCATATGAGTCTTGGGACAACTTTGACCATTGTACTTTTCCATTTCTGGCATTTTAAATTTGGTTGGCATGGACCGAGACAGTAGTGGGTTGAGAGTGACACCGGTGGCATCGGTTTTATCCGGCTTACCCAAGCATTGATTGATGTCACCGATCATCGTGAGGATGAGATTCTCCGTATAGGTTATCCAGATGGGAAGACTTGCGATCTCGACTATGGCGGTAGTCGGAGTAATATCGGTGAGCAGTCGCAGGATATCACTTTAAGATAGCTGACTAATGGTAATAAGAGCCCCAATTGTAATGGTTGCCAATGGTTGTGGTTCCTTTGGCAACGTGGCCTGAGGGAGACCCAGTAGCCCCAGGCGGACAAGGCTTTCATGGATACTTTGTAGCTCACAAGAGCTAGGCAGATGTGTCGTTGGCTGAGGAGCCGGTGCAGCATGGTCGGCGCCTACCACTCCAAGGGTTTCTCTCGATTCTCTCGAATGTTAAGCTAGTTGGACTCGGTTAGTATCTCGATAGGTCCGAACCTGCCGGTGCGGCCGGGTGTGGAATGGCCGCTAAATTCGGAATTTTGACTGAAGTTCCGGGCTAAGAGGTGCGGTCAATTCAAGCATGAATATTTACAGTGTTAGGGGCTGCAGGGCTAGGCCAACAATGTTTCCGTCTTGAAACTAGATGTTAAGGCCAGATTCCCCTACTTTCTTAGTGAGGGCTTCAAGAAGATCTTGGAGCCTCTTGAATTCCTCCTGTTTAGGGATACCATAGACTAGATTTTTGTGGAGGTTGTCGAAGCTACCGCTGTCTTGAGACATATTGACTGAGATGATTGGCAAAAGCTGTTTGGCTGGAGGATCAACTCTGATTAGTCTGGTATCGGGCGGACGAACACAAGCTACTTTGGCTAACTCTGACGTAATATGTACGGAAATCAATCCAGGTTCTCTTTACTCTTCATGGACGGAAAATTTTGAATTTTAGGGTTTTTTCTTCCACTTTCTTTTGTTCGTTTTCGAAAAAGTATCTTATTAGTCCTAATGGTTGGACGAGACGAGCCCGTTTTGCATGCAGTTCTGTAAGTAGAGATTCATCGTTCTATAACGTTTGGAATCCCCGGGCCAACCTTATTTCTCCGCCTCAAGGCGGACTGCCTTGGGTAGAGATTCCACGTCATAGTCAGAATCTATTTAACCAAACCTAAGGACTTTTATCATTATTTAAATTAAATAATTTGTTTGTTGATTTGTTCTTGTGGCGTCGCACCACAAATCATTCAAGGCATTTAAGGCCCGTAAGAGTGGTTCGACAAGAGTAGACCATCAAAATTATTATGTAATTTAAATATTAACATTGGTTCAAACCAACCCGTGAAGGAGTTTTCTTAGTATAACTTAGAACTAAATGAGGTGTATCTAGGTGAGTCTCAAAGGTTCCCCAGTCATCAAACCAAGGTACTCGTGGTGGATGGAGCATCCGGGTGCAGAGATTAAAACCCCAACAGAAGTAAGAATCCAACAACTACCGAGGATTCCCAGGACAGTAAACGGTTGTGGTATGCACTGCAAGAAGATATGCAACAGTAGTGCAATATGTGTGGTTTTAAAGTTAATTCCTTTATAACAGAATTAAAAAGAAAATCTTTTTGATTTTTCTTTACTAGCAAGTAAACACTAGCAGTCAGAAATATGTACAGAAAGCGAAAAAAAAAAAATATGCAGCTGAACGGTATAAACCGAAGATACGAGCTTGGACTAGTCGGGGCAAGGCCCAAGTGGATTGGGCCCTAAACATAATCCTAAGTATGATGTACAAGGAGGGGAATGGGCTTCTCTACCTTCCTCGAACCAAGCTTCCTCATCATTCCCCTAGGTCGACCTAGACTTAGTAGGCGAAATGACTAAGTCTCAAGTACGAGGTGAGCTCCCTTAACGACGAGGAGACCTCCCTCCAAGTACGACGAGGAGAGCTCCCTTGACGACGAGGTACGAGGTACGAGGAGGTGACCTCCCTTAACGACGAGGAGACCTCCCTCCAAGTACGACGAGGAGAGCTCCCTTGACGACGAGGTACGAGGTACGAGGTACGAGGAGGTGACCTCCATTAACGACGAGGAGACCTCCCTCCAAGTACGACGAGGAGGTGACCCCCCTCCAAGTACGACGAGGAGACCTCCCTCCAAGTACGACGAGGAGACCTCCCTTGACGACGAGGTACGAGGTGACTTCCTTGGTTATGATATCATCACGACGGGCTCCACTGATTCCTCATCTCTTCCCCGGCTCATCATGGACCGACATGGCCATGAATGACGAGGATAGGAATACTCGCACCTCGGCATATCTTCAAGTGACGAGGAGAGAAAAGTTCTTACCTTGGCATATCCTCAAGTGACGAGGAAACAAAATCATTCACCCCGGCATATCTCCGTGTCGGCCAATCATCAAATGACGAGGAAGAAGAATCATCTACCTCGGCCTATTTCCTAGGGCTGAGGTAAAACATTTATGTTCCTCGGCGTTCGCTTAGCAAGATACACAAATCCTTATCAAACAAGGATTCTACAATCATTATCCAATCAGGATTATGATCACCAACATCAATTCAAGTCAAACAATGACTCCTTAACAGATATAATTCTCTTAGGATTATATCTTATCTCTTTACAAGTTCACTTCAACATGGATTCTATCAATCCATCCCTATAAATACAAGCCCCATGACTCATTATTTGGTACGTTACTTTTTACCTTGGGAAAACTCTGTCCATTTGTTTTCTCATATACAAACCGTGAACTTACTCTCACGCCGGAGGGCCTTTAGCCGGATCCGCCCCGGCTTAGTTTACGTGTTTTCTCTTATTTTCAGGCCTTGCAATCATCGGAGCAATCATCGCTTGAATTTGGGCTGTTTTGACGATTTTGGCATCATCAATTGGTTCCATTACCGGGAAATCGATTCAAACACCCATTGTTTTGGCCTGGAAATCACTGTTCACCGAATTACTGTTCACCGGAATTACTGTTCACCGGAATACTGTTCACCGAAGTACTGTTCACCGGAATTACTGTTCACCGCCGGAAATTTTCTAGTTTTGAACGGAAATTTCTGGTCCGTTTTAGATCTGTTTTTGATTCGGCCGGAATCTGCAAATTTCAGCCGTGAATTTGCCCAGATTTGGTTGAAATCGTTTGGCGTGGAATTTTGTCCCAATTTTGTCCGGAAAATTTGGCGTTGTCAAAGTTGCAAAATTGCAGTTTCTTAGTTTGCATCAAATTCTGCTCTGAATTTGGTTGGAAATCGTGATTTTTGGGAAATTTGCTTAATTGTTAATTTGTTGTTGATTTGCAATGGACGGACAATCTGCAAGTGTAACTGCTGAGGACCAAACCCAAGTAAATGGGGTGAACACAGGAGCCGAGGAGCTGCCTCCTCCTCCTCCTCTACCTCAGCCAGACGCCCCTCCTCCCCTCGCCATGACGCTGCGTTCCAAGGGTCAGGCGAATGCCGAGGGAGAGGGTGCTGAGCTTCCTCGTCCTACTCGTGCTCGTGGGAAGCAAGTAGGAAGGAAGAAGACAAAGAATGCCGACGCCGGTCAAGCAGGAGGAACCCAACCCGTTGACCGACGCTCTTTGTTACATAAACAAATGGAGACATTGCAAAGGATGTATGAAACACAGGCTGCTCTTTTGTAATTGGACCCAGATCATTCCATGGCTGAATTCATTAGGCCATCTATGGACAATCCTCTTGAAAGGGAAGAAGGTGAGCAACGAGCTCCTCCCCTCAAGACCGCTGAGCTGCCGAGGCAAGCCCCCTGAGAACCTCCCCGTCCTCGGCATGATAGTAAGAAGAAGGATCAAGTGGTTGACCTGAGAAGCCACTTAACTCCGAGGGAAGAGGAAGTAAACTCCAGGGACCTAAGGACAAGACTCAGTCTGAACATGCGAATGTCACCACCTCGTCTAGTCATAGCACCTCGGCGTCTTGATTCTCCTCGTCCTCGTCGATCTCGCCATGATTCTCCTCATCCTCGGCATCGTCGTGATTCTCCCCGTCCCCGTGCTCGTGAATTTGCTAGGCCGAGGACCCCGGAACCATATAGGATGATACTTGGTGCCCAAGACCTGGAACCAAGGCGTGATAAAGCCCCCTCCCAACGGGACAGCCACCGACATGACGCGGAGCACAGTAGGGTGAATGATCGCTCCAAGGATAAATCAGTCAGAAGCTCCCAACGAAGCACCCGCTCAAGCAGCGACAAGGGAGTGGAGACCAAGCAATGGGAGCTGTTGAAGCAAAGATTAGATGACATGGAGATGGGAAAGAAGTCCAATGACGATGACTACGACTGGGCAACTCGTCCGTTCTCCTTGAGGATAACTGCGGCACCACCCAATCCTCACTTCAAGCTCCCGAACTTCGAAAAGTACAACGGAACCACGGATGCAAAGGACCACGTGCAAAGTTTTGAACAAACCATGAATCTCCTCACCACTGCTGATGACATGCTCTGCAAAGCTTTCGCGAGCACCTTCTCCGAATGACCTTGACCCGGTTCCGTGAGCTTAAAAGGTTGCATCGATTCTTTGGAGGGGTATGAGGAGAATGTTCTTAGACCACTTTGCCACTACCGGGTAAGAGGAAGATGAGATTGGCCGACCTTGCCAATATCGAACAAGGGAAGGAGAAACCACCCTCAACTACTACAACCGCTTCCGCAAGATGGCAGATAAGGTAGAAGAAAGCCTCACAGACCGAGAGGTCATTGTTTGTTTCAACTCCGGACTAAGATCCGGACCCCTCATTTACGAACTCTCCGCCAGGGAGCCCAAGTCTAAAGCAGACTTATTCAATGTAGCGTATGCCATCGCCATGGCGGAAGAGAAGAGCAAGAAGAAGTCTGACAAGACTGAAACTGAAGAGAAAGCAAACCACACATCCTCCAACGGAAATGGTTATAAAGGCAAAAACAGGACGCGAGGAACTGAGAAAACTGAGATCTTCACTCCTCTTACCAAACCAATTTCTGAAATCATGCAATTGGTGAATCTTCCGAACCCCCGTCCAATCAGTGACCACACAAAGTATCCGCGTGACCCGTCCAAGCACTGTGATTTCCACAAAGACTATGGTCACAACACTGAGAACTGTTTTGCCCTCAAGAAGACGATTCAGAATTGGGTTGATGAAGGCAAACTAGATCGTTATATCTTGAAGAAGGACGGCAAGCGAAAAAGACAGGAAGCCAGCGAAGACAACGATACAGATGGAGACGACAGGCCTCCTAGGGCCAAGCTCCACTAATTTCTCCTATACACGCTCGTCCGTTCTAGATATAGCCCCTAGTCTCGTCATACGGCCGTAACTCGGGGGCCGGATCATGACTAGAGATAAGGAGAGTGCGGGACATAGATGAACTAGTGGAAGTGAGACGAGACAAATCAAGGAAATTTAAATTCAAATTTTAGCAAGGATATAGTACTTTCATTAAGTCCAGTTTATTCCATTTTTATGTAATAGATTAGTCAGTTTTACTTTTCTAGCAAGGTAGGGTTGCAGTCTGATGAATCTTTTCAATTTATGAAATTTACTTCTTCAACATGCAAGTCAACTACCAAGCACGTTTTCTCCTCGTCAAGGATGGGAGAGGCCAAAAACATCTACGACCTATGTGCGAGTCATCTTCCTCGTCATAGAGAGATGACAAAGAAGTAAGCCCAACGCCTAGACGGCTAACGCGGCAAAAACCACTTACGACCTATGTACGAGTCATCTTCCTCGTCATAGAAAGGTGACAAAGAAGTAAGCCCAACGCCTAAACGGCTAACGCGGCAAAAACACTTACGACCTATGTACGAGTCATCTTCCTCATCATAGAAAGGTGACAAAGAAGTAAGCCCAACGCCTAAACGGCTAACGCGGCAAAACCACTTACGACCTATGTACGAGTCATCTTCCTCGTCATAGAAAGGTGACAAAGAAGTAAGCCCAACGCCTAAACGGCTAACGCGGCAAAAACACTTACGACCTATGTACGAGTCATCTTCCTCGTCATAGAAAGGTGACAAAGAAGTAAGCCCAACGCCTAAACGGCTAACGCGGCAAAACCACTTACGACCTATGTACGAGTCATCTTCCTCGACATAGAAAGGTGACAAAGAAGTAAGCCCAACGCCTAAACGGCTAACGCGGCAAAAACACTTACGACCTATGTACGAGTCATCTTCCTCGTCATAGAAAGGTGACAAAGAAGTAAGCCCAACGCCTAAACGGCTAACGCGGCAAAAACACTTACGACCTATGTACGAGTCATCTTCCTCGACATAGAAAGGTGACAAAGAAGTAAGCCCAACGCCTAAACGGCTAACGCGGCAAAACCATCTACGACCTATTTACGAGTCATCTTCCTCGTCATAGAGAGATGAAAAAGAAGAGAGCCCAACGCCTCTAACGGCTAACGCGGCAAAATCATCATACGACCTATGTACGAGTCATCTTCCTCGCCATAGAAAGGTGACAAAGAAGTAAGCCCAACGCCTAAACGGCTAACGCGGCAAAACCACTTACGACCTATGTATGAGTCATCTTCCTCGTCATAGAAAGGTGACAAAGAAGTAAGCCCAACGCCTCTAACGGCTAACGCGGCAAAACCATCTAGGACCTATGTACGAGTCATCTTTCCTCGTCAATGAAAAAGAAGAGAGCCCAACGTCTGAACAAGGAGACCCCTCGACTCTAAATGACTAAAGCGGCACATCGGTCAAGACCAAGGAATCCTCCTCGGCCTAATGACTTGAAACAGGCGAATTTGACAAAACATCTAAAAATGAGCTAGCCTCCACCTTCTACAATATCAAAGGTACGAGATGATCTTCCTCGACTTTCCCAAGTTTGTACTGGCATTCAAGCAAAGCAGTTTATACTAAAGCAATAATTGAAGACAAGGAAGTCCTCCGTGCCAGGATCTGGGATGATGACTTACTGGGTTTGAGCTTGCTCCTCGGCATTAGTCTCCTCGGCCTGCACCACGGCATCCGCCTCATCGTCTTCCTTCGTGCCAGGATCTGGGTTGATGACTTGTTGAGTTTGAGCTTGCTCCTCGGCCTGTACCACGGCATCCACCTCATCGTCTTCCTCCGTGCTAGGTACCTCATCCTCAATCAATTCAATAATGGCATTGATATTTTGATGATCAACGGAAGGAGGGATCCAAGCAGGATGACCATCTTTTAATATACCCTGGTGGGTATCCAAGACGTCAAACATCGTGCTCCGCAATCCATCATTGCTTTATCAGCCAGCGGACAATTGAAGCGACACCTGCCACGTGACGCCTGTTCGTATTCTCGTAAACTGAGGTAGAGCTCACTTCCTCCTCGGCATAGCCTTATGTCGAGCTAGGAAGTCGGGGGCCACTGAACGGTATAAACCGAAGATACGAGCTTGGACTAGTCCGGGCAAGGCCCAAGTGGATTGGGCCCTAAACATAATCCTAAGTATGATGTTCAAGGAGGGGAATGAGCTTCTCTACCTTCCTCGAACCAAGCTTCCTCATCATTCCCCTAGGTCGACCTAGACTTAGTAGGCGAAATGACTAAGTCTCAAGTACGAGGTGAGCTCCCTTAACGACGAGGAGACCTCCCTCCAAGTACGACGAGGAGAGCTCCCTTGACGATGAGGTACGAGGTACGAGGAGGTGACCTCCCTTAATGACGAGGAGACCTCCCTCCAAGTACGACGAGGAGAGCTCCCTTGACGACGAGGTACGAGGTACGAGGTACGAGTATGTGACCTCCCTTAACGACGAGGAGACCTCCCTCCAAGTACGACGAGGAGGTGACCCCCCTCCAAGTACGATGAGGAGACCTCCCTTGACGACGAGGAGACCTCCCTTCAAGTACGACGAGGAGACCTCCCTTGAAGACGAGGTACGAGGTGACTTCCTTGGTTATGATATCATCACGACGGGCTCCACTGATTCCTCATCTCTTCCCAGGCTCATCATGGACCGATATGGCCATGAATGACGAGGATAGGAATACTCGCACCTCGGCATATCTTCAAGTGACGAGGAGAGAAAAGTTCTTACCTTGGCATATCCTCAAGTGACGAGGAAACAAAATCATTCACCCCAGCATATCTCCGTGTCGGCCAATCATCAAAAGACGAGGAAGAAGAATCATCTACCTCGGCCTATTTCCTAGGGCTGAGGTAAAACATTTATGTTCCTCGGCGTTCCGGCTAGCAGTATACACAGTCCTTATCAAACAAGGATTCTACAATCATTATCCAATCAGGATTATGATCACCAACATCAATTCAAGTCAAACAATGACTCCTTAACAGATATAATTCTCTTAGGATTATATCTTATCTCTTTACAAGTTCACTTCAACATGGATTCTATCAATCCATCCCTATAAATACAAGCCCCATGGCTCATTATTTGGTACGTTACATTTTACCTTGGGAAAACTCTGTCCATTTGTTTTCTCATATACAAACCGTGAACTTACTCTCACGCCGGAGGGCCTTTAGCCGGATCCGCCCCGGCTTAGTTTACGTGTTTTCTCTTATTTTCAGGCCTTGCAATCACCAGAGCAATCATCGCTTGGATTTGGGCTGTTTTGACGATTTTGGCATCATCAGCAGCTTTCTTATCCTCCGAAATCATGCAACTCCCTATACAGAAAATCCTAACCACTTGAAGATTTTTTTGTTTAAAAGATATTCTTAGGGCATATTGAGGGGACAATTTATGGAAAAAATGACCCAAGAACTAGATAAAAATGGACTGCTAAGGAGCAATTTTTTAGAAAGAAAATGTAGCCGATCGGCCATAAAGGTAGCCGTCCGGCCAGGCATAAGTTTGTTGAAAAATGGCAAAAAACAACTTGGCTAGAAAAAAAGTTAGGGACCTTATAAGTAATTTTGAAAAAAAATATATACATCCTAAATGAGCATTTTGGGACAAGAGACTATATGAAAATTGACACTTATAGTAATGAGTAATACCAAAGTTAGAAAAAAATATCACGAATAGTGATTTATGAATAATGTGGTAATTCCCCTAGGACCCATTAAACTAAGCATAATGCCATAAAAGGACTAAATATTTTCAAGAACCGTTTTATTAACATTAATTCCCTTAACCATTTAATTACGCATGTATGCTCTCATGTTTGGTTGACTACTAATCATCTCTTATACTATTACAACAGGGAGATTATATCCATGTTTGTGCATACTAATACAACAGTAACTAGTACACTTGTTAGGTTATTTTATTACAAGAGGGAGATTATATCCATCAAGTTTTTGGCACTTTTGCTGGGACTTGTTGTGATTAAACAAGTAAATTTAGACAGAGTAAATTGTCTTCTTGTATTATTTTCTTTTTCTTGTAAATAATTTTCTTTTATTATTTCATTTTTCTTATTTATATAAATTTGTATATGTGAAATCAAGGATGTATGGAATGAACCATTATAGCATGTATGAGTCGTGTCTGAATTGTGGGTCTTATTCTCATGCTACTAATGCTTGTCCGTCTAGGACATATTTTTTTGAGTATTATCCACAGGTCCAAGAAAGAAATTCTTTCCAGTCTTGGCAACCTCCATATGATACTTTTCCTGACTCTTATGATCAAGGGTTGGAAAATTATTCAAACATGACTTAGAATAATCAAGAGCCAATTTACTATGACCCGTCACCTCCACAACCTCAAAAGCAATTCTAGGAGGAAAAATTGGAAAGGATGAGAGAACAGAGAATGGACCAACAAAAACAGAATGAACCAGTATTTAGTAGGATAGATGGACACATTGACAAAATATTAAAGGCATTGAGTAATCAAGAGCCAGATTCACTCCGATGCAGCCTCAACATTTTAAGTCAATCACCACACTTCAGGATGAGAGTTCCATAAGCTATGAGGTACATCCTTCTCTTTGCACTATTGATCTGGTCTATATTCCTGCTATTAGCTGTTACTTTGAAGAGCAACCTCAGGAGGGTGCAAAGGAGAATTTTGTCGGAAAAATCTCCAATGTTGACTCTAAGAAGGAATCACCTTGTGACGGTACAAGTTGGTGCATAAAGAATGTGGAGAATGCAGAGAAAGTAGAGAAAACATGGTTCGAGAAAGCCATTGAGGATCTTGAGTTGGCTCTATTTGATAGTGAGAATTGGGTCAATGAGGTTGTTCAAGATGGTGTGCCCATATCTGACAAGGCCAATAAATGTTGTCTTATGGACAACTCTATCCATCACCTTGGCAATATCAATAAAAATTTGGCAATATTTCCTGCACCCCTCATTCTTGTGATGGTGGAAAAAGTGGTAAGAGGCTACAAGTTTAAAAGCCCAAAAAGCACAAACGTGGAAAATTCCCTTAGGGGCTAAATGATCTTATATCTCGAGGAATTTATATGTGGCTTCATCTGAAAGTAAGAACCTGTGAAACTATGAAGTGGGCTAAAGGAAGGTGAAATTCAAACCCTAAGTAAAATTGGGGTCATAATCGGACTAACGATTCTAAACAATTGCGCTTGTTGGGAGGCAACCCAATTAGGTAACATTTATTTACTTTCATTTATTTTTGTTGTGTCATGTCATCCTTTGAAACCAAGGCATGCTTCCATTCCTTATGCTCTTAGGACATAGCATGTTTTTAGGTTGGGGGTAGCACTAGTACAATTAGATCTTAGGAAATGCAGCTTAGATAGCGCTTTTAAAAAGCGCTATCTAAGATGTACACTTACATAGCGCATCCACAACTTCAAATTTAATAATCAAAACAAAAAAAATAAAAATAAAAAATACTAACATAGCGTATAGTACGAAAACGCTATTCTAGGTAAAGCTTTCATAACGCTTAACAGAAGCGCTACGTAAATAAACACTTACATAGCGCATCCACAACTTCAAATTTAATAATCAAAACAAAAAAAATAAAAATAAAAAATACTAACATAGCGTATAGTACGAAAACGCTACTGTAGGTAAAGCTTTCATAACGCTTAACAGAAGCGCTACGTAAATAAACGGTTCATAAGTATTATTTACTTCGGTTTTGTCTTCCATTCTATCTCAAAGATCGAAAATAAATAAAAAGAGTAAGAAATTTATGCCCCAATTCAACCAAATTCAGCCGCAGCCCTAGCCGGACTTTCCCCGTCGTTCAGGCCCTTCCATCGTCGCCGTCATCTTTCGTGCTTCTCCGGCGTAACTTTCAGTCGTCTCCGGCTTAACTTTCAGGCGTCTCCGGCTTAACTTTCAACCGTTCGCGCCTCCGTCACCGTCCCAAAGCCATACTCGTTTACTCCCCTCCGGCCTATGTCTCTGTATGACCTTTCAATTCAACGAAATTCAGCCTAAGCCGCAGCCCTAGCCCGACTTCTCCCGTCGATTTCTCTTCTGAGCAGGCCCTTCCATCATCGCCGTCATCTTATCGCTTCTCCGGCTTAACTTTCAGGCGTCTCCGGCTTAACTTTCAACACTCTCCGTCCAAAAACTAACATAAAATTGCACACAAAGGGGAAATTCTAAAGAGTGGCGGGTCTTTTCCGAAATCGGAAGCCATTATCATTTCTTTAATCAGCTAAGCTTCAACAAATCTGAGGTGAATTTCCTCCACTTTCTTACTATTATTATGATTTTCATACTTCCTGTGAAACCCCTTTTGCATTTCTCTGTTGTCTCTGTGAATTAATTTGCGTTTGCTAGTCTAGGTAAAGTTTGGAAACCCATGATAAATTTGACATTAAATATTGATTCATGAACTTTGGGTGTATCCTTGAGATTGTGTTTTGATTTCTGTTATAAAAGATAAAACAAATTTAGGTTGCTGTTGGTGAAGTTTCTTGTAAATGGTCCAAACCTGTTTGTTAAAATGCCGTAGTGAAGCAGAAGATTTGTATTGGCCTGAATGAGAAATGGATGCTTGTTCTAGGGCCTTCATTACTCTGACTTACCCCTTTTGAAGAAGTGCCGACCATCTGAATGTTCTGCATGCTCGAACAAATGCACTTGTGAGGGGAAGTCAGTATCTTGGTAGTTGTCAATTAAGATTGAATGTTCAAAATTTGGTCCACAATTTGGATTATCATCCTTTTTCTCGAGGCTACAAAGGTAATCACTTCCAATTCTTCTTTAATATTGTTGTCTTTTGAGATCATTGGTGTTATAAATTGTTGTTATTGGCTTACTCTGACTTGGGATTATATTGGGGTAATCTATAGTGGTACTTTGGTGTGGGGTTGGTATTATAAAATTGCTATCATGGGTCTACTACCTTGCAGTAGGTTATTTTTCTAGGAGTGTAATTTAATTGATATCATTAATCTATAATTTCTACACCTTTAGAGCACTTTTATGTTAATTGCCATGATCACCGGAAGACATAGAGAGGACCATTATAGGGTTAAGTTATCCACTACATTATCGGGAACATTAAATGTGACTGATCCATTGGGAAGAACTAGAATTCAGTCCAATGCTTTGAGTTCAGGAGCTATTCTGCAAAATCTGGGTGCTTTTATGCTCGAACTTGGTCGCACAACTATGACACTACGGATGGGCCAATCACCGGTCTGTTTATCTTTGCTCCATCTTTCTTATCAAGCTTATTGAGTTTTTGTGTTCACTTTTTTTTAAGTCTACTTATTAGAAGTTTGAGGTGAACATCCATTCTTTATCCCTTATTTTTATTGGGACAGTGGCGATTTGTCTTGGATAACTTAGTCCCCTTGACTGTGGTATATACTTTTTCCTACGACAGACTGATGCTGTGGTTAATGCCGGGCCTGCTCTGTTTATATCCACATCTGGTCTAAATCCTATAATGGTTCAGGTAATGCCCTGGTCTAGTGATATCTCTTGGTATGAATTATTCATTTATTTTCTTTTGTATTTTTCTATCTTCTGAAATCGATCTTTAAGCAGCCATTACCTTTTCAACCGGGTTCAAGTTTTGGGGCAGCGCCTACGGGAAACATGCAACCTAGTCATCTGATGTGTGAAACGAACATACTTTGCTATGCAACATTTTGGAGGACTCCCTGAATGAAAAAGAGAAAAGGGATTTTACGGGGCTTTATCATGTTAAAGATCTGTTAGTTTCTCTTTTGGGATCATGTAAAGTACCTTAATTCTCTGCATTTTCCTTTCTTCTAGCCTGCATTCTTGGGACCTGAAAGAAAATTTAGAATCCACAATTTGTTCAAGTAACCAGTTTAACATTAATTGGCACTTCCATTTGCACTTCTTTAGATTTTATTTCAGCTGTACTGTTCACGTGTAATACAACTATACTGCAAGTGAAGAAGATATATAGGGTACTCTTTGAACTTCTTTCAGAGGTTTGCCTTATTAGTATATCGTTTCAAATGTGGGTGCTTGGGATGTCAGGTCAGAGATTGTTAAGTTGCTTCCTAAATACTTGTACTCCCTCCGTCCCCAAAAAACTGTCCCATTTGACAACTCAACGCTATTATGGACAACACTTTACTTGCTTGTACATTGTTACTATTGGACTATAGTTATTGCTATTACAACACTATTTCTATAGTTGGTATCGAGTTGTGCAGTTTTTTCTCTCGCAGTTACTGAAATTTGTAGCTCTAAACACTTTCTTGTTTGTAGTTATTAGACTGTGTCATTGGTTGGGACAAATTACCCAAACATTTCCATCTAAACATCACCAATTATCTTCTCTAAACCTAGACTATACAGTGTACATGTTTGGCACTTGAGCTATCCTTGTTCGGTGTCAATGCTTTCTGACTTCCAGCTTTATCGCCATTAATAATAATTCCAATTTTGATATAAACCAGATGTTTTTGTGCACATGCATTTCTATTTTTCTATCACTACATAACAATGCTAAAATATGATTTATTTATTATTTTGAGCAGGAAGCAAATCATTCAGTCTTTTCATTATCATCCGACTCCGAATCTGGTCCTGCAACCAGTCCTCTAAGGGATGACAACCATGAAGAGTTAGATTCAGAGAAACCACAAGACCAATCAAAGAATGAGAAGAATAAGGAATCTGTTCTTACAGAAATCTCCTAAGAAGAAGGCACAATTAGAAGATCAGGGACCTACGAAGACAAAAGTAAACATCCACATGAAGAAAGGTATGAAGTAAACTTTATAACAGGGTCCCAAGCTCCCATGGTGCTTTCATATAGAATGACAAAGATATCAGATTATGAGGAGAACCCATCTCTCTCTCTCTCTCTCAAATGCGCACACAAATTTTTACATTTTGATTCTTGTCCTAATCTGGTTTAGATGTGCTGTTTGATGATGGTATAGATAATGATGGTGACATGGAGGTTGTAGAGGAGGAAACAACTGAGAAGCCAATTGGACCGTATGTAAGAAGATTCAGCAGTAATTAATTTAAATTTGTTTGATTAATGCTTGCATTGTTGATTTATCTTTATTTTCCGTGAAAAATTGCAGGTCTCATCTTCAAAAGTGCCATTGGTACTTTCTGAGAAAGTCCAACTTTCAAAAGTAAGCTCCACATCAGCTACCATTTACTGTCAAGTAATTTTCCATATCTTGAGAAATTCTCCTCATGGCAGTGAGTGAAATTTCGAAATTTTATTGGCTATAGTAAAATCCAAAGAAAATTTTTGCTATATACAGGTTTCTTCTTTATAACGATCAGTTCATTACAGGCTTACAGGAAGGATTATAAATCATTCATTTAGACTTGTGCACAACAAATGCTTCATTGATTTTTCATTAAAGCCTAACCTGTATGAGTGTGCAGGTTATGACCTAAAATATATATGAAATCTATGACAAAAAAGCGATGCATGTGAAATTGATATGTTTGTTCCTTGCTTCTGTTTTATCAGCTTACTTCTGTAGGTTTCTCACTTGTCATATATATTATCTTTGAATTGTGGACCTCTAGCTATTAAATTTTTTGTATTCTGGGCAGGCACTTGTTGAGTGTGAAGGTGAATCCATAGATTTGAGTGGTGACGTCGGTTCTGTTGGACGAATAGTTATTTCAGATAACCCATCCAAAGATCACGACATGCTCTTAGATTTGAAAGGTATGCCTGGTTTTTAATTTGATTAGAGCGATGAGCTCACTTTCTTTTGTGTGGCTCCACATACTTTCTTTATCCTTTTGTCGCATCCGCAAGGAAGAAAGTTCTGAAACATAAGCATGGTGCTAACTCAAGTCCCACATGAAGTCAATGTCTCATAGAATTATCTATATGTTATCTAAGGCTTAGATGCTCTGATATCTTCCTCTTTATAGCTTGTATCCACTTCTTCTGTTTCAGGAACTATATATAAAACAACAATAGTACCTTCCAGAACATTCTGCGTGGTATGCATTATTCTTCAAGTCCATTCCTCTATTCACCCTGCCATGCACCTCTGAAATAATTTAATTTGATGTGATTTAAATTGCTTTCTTCCTCCTCCCACAGGTTAGTTTTGGTCCATCAGAAGCAAAGGTTCGTTTCTTGGTACTTGTTTTCTCTTCAGCTTTAGCTTTTGTCCCCCCCCCCCTTTGTCCAAGGGGTTTTACGTCACAACACATGGGCATCAAATAGTCTCCTACCATTGAAATTTTTCGCTTTAGAATGAAAAAATAAAATAATCGAGTGAAAAAACCCTTCCTACCTACCCTTTTATACTACATTTGAAAGATTACATATTAGCTTAGAACGGTTCTTCATTGATCAGATAGAGGCAATAATGAATGACTTCATTCAGCTGGAACCACAATCTAACGTTTATACGTATGAAACCATAGAAATCATCTCTATGTTTCTTATGTTGCTCCTTATCTGCCCTTTGCAACGTTTGCAGTGGGTCCAGCAGGAATAGATTCGTCAAGAACGTACAATTTTGCTTAAGAACACTTCTTGAGCATCTGATCAAATCAGAATAACTTGTACCGTTCTTTTCGAACTTGTCCTTCATAAGGACGAATCGCAATAATAAGGATTAATTATAGTTTAATGCTATTTCTACAACAAAAAATATGCAACACATATGAACACATATAAGGACTTCTTCTTCTGTTTTCGCGGAGGATTGCTCCGGACCATATTTTGAGACTCGTACTCCAGGCAGGCGGAGCAGTCACAAACATCGTAGCTGATGTGGACATTTGATGAGGACCCGACTGGAAGAGGCGGAGAAACTGGTTCTGTGACAATCTTCTTGGGCACCCACTCAATGGAATTCACGCTGTTATTGTTCGGAAAAGGGTTTCCGATTGTATTGGGCCCACGGGGGCGCTCCAACTTGCCTTCTTCTATCAAGTCGACTCGTGCCATATGGCACGACTCGTGCCTTTTCTCCCATGTTACTCAGAACGACTTGGACCATTTTTCACGACTCGTTGTCACGAGTGGCAAGAAGGGCACGACTTGTGCCCCTTGACACGACTCGTGCCTAGGCCAAAATCAGATACCAGATCGCAGAACATCAGCAATGTTCCACCCAATCCCATTTTTTTTCACTTTCCTCTGTTTTTCCAAGGCCAACACCACTCCCAATCATATCAAAACTAGTTTAAATACCATTTGTAACTCATAGCAACACTCAATCCATGATTTATAACATTTATACTCCACCAATCCCAAAGGTGACCCACTATTCCATTACCCATTTAATGTTCTTCAACTCCAACTCTTTGTTAATCAATTTTTCTTAAGCCAAGAAGGAAGAAATCAAGTTCAACAAAACTTTTAACACCTTTGAGACATCAATCAAAGCATATGCTCAACATAGAAAGGAAAACCATAATAAGCTTGGTGACCATGTTATTAAGAACTACCTCGAGAAGAAACGTGCAACCCTTGACACTTCAAAAGGGTCATTCGTCCCATTTGATCCCGATGCTCTTCAACAATCCATCACCAAGTTTCCTCGCAAATACAAGACACCCGATATTGCAAAGTTTAATGGCACTACTTGTCCTCGAGCTCATGTTGAGACCTACACTTGGGCTATGCTTCTAATGGGTGTTGATAACACAATCTTGACCCAATGCAAACAAAGGCTTAAACTACTCTATTGTGAACTTGATATGATCCTCTTAAATAACATTACAGGATAAAAATGGTTTTTGCAGGATGATTTCAGGTTCTTCGACAAAGAAAAAAGATAAAAAGCCCCTGTTCACCACTGCACCCTTAACAAAACTTCCCATTTGTATTCCTGAAAAAATTACCAAAAATGAAAACAAATTCGAAATGTTATCACCTTACAAAAACCCCTTGTCATCCTCATCTTCACAAACTAATGAACATATGCTCCGAAATAGGTCAAAGATTGAAGAAGACCGCGCCTTCAAGGATAGTCTTGTGAAAAGGAAAGGTTTACCGTAATCTAGGGGAGCACCCGACTGGGAAAGGATTCGAAGAGATTTGTTACTACTATTAACCATCCGAGAAAAGGGCGGTTATAGGCTTTAAAGCCCACTATGACTCAACAACTTCCATTCAACCGTCGCAAACCTACTACGTCAATAACTCCCTAAGCAAAGATGAGGCGACACTTGGCAAACATTAAGTCTTTTCGTATTCAGCCTGGAAAGCCCCAATATTTTGGGGGCAATTGTTTCACCCTAAATATTTCACTCAGCATGTTCTACGTCTTAATCATCCACCTCGAGGTAACGTCTTGTTTTACATCTTGGACTAACGCCTTGAATTATTTGTTGTATACTTCCTATTTTTCAGGAACAAAGTTATGGATAAATAATCCTCCCTCATGACCGTTTGAGACGCAGTCAAATGATGCCATAACCACCATATCATCAACCAAAGGAGTAACGGATGTCCATCATCAACAAAAGGCGAGATTCTAGGCGAAGGAAGGGGGATTACATTTATGTTGTTACTTCCGTTATCTTTTCAAATATATAAGCCCTCTAGAACGCACATGTATTCAGGTTACACACTCTACTTTAGCTCATACTGCACTCTTGTACTAAAAACAGCAAATATCAATAAACATTTTCTTGGTTAAGGTAGGCATTTCCTAAAGCCTCCAGAGGTTTTTTCCGGTAAACGATTGTTCAAAGGTTTTCCTCGTTACATTCTCGTGTTCATCTTGTTTGAGAGTTATATTCCATTTGTGCCCAAACATCCTTGATAGACAAATTTACGCTCGATTTTCCTCTTTCCGGACAACCTGCTTAAAGATTTCTTTGATATATTGTTCATTTAATGTGTCCGCTTTTTCATCTAGTGAATCGTTATTAACTGTTTTTAGATCATTAGTTAATTCATCATTAGTTAAAGTGGCAATTAAGGGATACTCAAAAAGGTTCGTCATTTCATTGAGAATAAAAGGAAATACAGTATTGGCTGGAGTGGGACGGAGGGAGTATTTTTTTTCAAATTTTTTGTTGAATTCTTTTGATATCACTTTAATTATATCATATAAAATTCTTATTTAGTATTTAAATTAATTTTATTTTTTTTACCTTGGATTTAAAAAAAAACATCTTAGTAATTTTTTTTTAAACATCACTTTAACTGACATTAATATCAATTTTTTTACTTGTTCATGACATAACCTTTCTTTTTTCAAGTAAGCTATTACAATAACAAGAAAATTATGAGTTAGAAATTAGTAGATGCTTAAACAAAACTTATGTTTAAATAGTTATTCTTTATTTTTATGTTGGCGGAATTCAGAATAACCCGTCATAAGTCATCTCCCTATAGGCCCCAAACTAACGGAGCCGTCGAAGAAGCAAACAAGACCTTGGAAAACATCATTCGGAAAATGGCTGTCCGAGGCAGAGATTGAGATTGGCCTGACAAAATTCACCTTGCTCTCTAGGGATACAGAACATTCGTCAGAACGGCAACCGGGGAAACACCATTTGCTCTCACCTACGGAATGGAAGCCGTGCTCCCAGTCGAGCTAAAGATCTTATAAGCCGTCCGGTAGGCCCACAAAGCATCATCAAGTCTAAGACTCCAATCCTTCCTAGATGGATTCACAGTTTTCTTAAGAATGGACTTGATCTCATCTCTGATAACGGATCCCATTTCGAAGGAGAGACCGATCGGCTACTCACTGAGTACAGGGTTAAGCGCCATAAATCATCGCCGTATAGACCACAGACAAACAGTGCTGTAGAGGCTGCCAACAAAAACCTTGAGCGGATTATCAAGAAAATGGCCGAGCGAGGACGGGATTGGCCGGAGAAACTTCACCTAGCGTTGTGGGGCTACCGCACTTCAATTTGGACTGCTACCGGTGCAACTCCATACGCCTTAACTTATGGAATGGAGGCTGTCATGCCCATTGAGCTAGAGATTCCATCCCTCAAGGTATTGCTTGAGAATGAAGTCAATGAGATCGACTGGCTCCAAAGCCGATATAATGAGTTGGCACTGTTGGACGAGCGCAGATTAAAGGCTATGGAGCATAATCGGGCGTATCAGAAAAGAATGGCTCGTGCTTTCGACAAAAAGGTGAAACCTCAGGATATCAAGGTTGGTGACCTAGTCCTCAAGATGAAGCCATTAAATCAGAGCAGTGCATTGGGCAAATGGGCTCCTGTCTGGGTTGGGCCGTTTTTGGTAAAGAAAATCTTCTCCGGAGGAGCTATGCAGCTGACAGGTTTGGACGGCAATCCGTTCATGCACCCAGTCAACGGCGACAAGTTGCGGCGGTATTATATCTGACCGAGTCTTCCCCTCTGTATAAAAAAATATAAAAAAGAAATAAAAAGAAGAAAGAAAAAATAAAAGGCGCAATAATATTGTCCCAGATGAGACTGAAAACCTCTCAAAAGGCTGTCCATGCAAAAATAAGGGACGCGCCTGGTGCTAAAAGAATATACCCAACTAGACTGAAAACCCTAAAAATGGGCAGTCTAGGTAAAAAACAGGGTTGCACCATGTCCCTATTCTATCTCCCCTTTTATAAACACAAAAGTTAATTGAGTCGAACTACGGAGACCTGAGCCCCTTAGTTCTCTTTGTAAAAGGGGAACGTAGGCAACCACTTGTGGTTCGGTCTAAAATGCTGCAAAACCTCAAATCTTGTCAAATAAATGGTGCTTTCAATTTACCGAAATGTGTTTTGAAGAGGGGCAAATGAAAAAAAAAAAAAAAAAAGAAGTATGCTTTGTAACATATAATGATGACATTATAAAATTAAAAGAGTATAATCATTGTTAATTAAACTAATTAAGGATAGATAAATATGTTACCAATATGATCCCTAAATAGCTTGTGAGCCTGTATATCGAAAACATATCGAGCCGTCGCCTCGTCGATTTTCGGCGCCCAATAATATTTATCCTACAACATATAATGATAACATTACAAAACTAAAAGAGTATAATCATTATTAATTATAACATTTTTATTGTCTTAAACCCCTACTTATATTTCATTTGAAATTTATAAACACAAATTAAACATAAAATGACTTCTTATAAACCATTTCAAAGATTTGAAAAAATAATACTTATATACATTTAAAATAATAGAATATATTGATTCTAAAGAATAGATATATGAAGTTTTTTTTTCAAGCATGATTATGCCAAAAGGACAACGAATTCTCCTCCGTCAGAGATTGGCCATCTCTTCTCAAGTAAAGGTACACAATCCCTTCTAAGTTTTAAAGAGTTAATTACCCGACCCTAATAGGCCGGGTTTGGGATTCAATTTTGAAAACCCGCCGGGTTTTTATAGGGTTCGGGTTTATCCCGACCCGCCCCGGACCCGCCCCGATTACTATTTGTCCCCCTACTCATTACGTGCTATAACTCCCATGAAACAAGGAAATAAAGGCCATACAAATAGGCGAATTTTCAGAGGGAATTATCTGTGTAATGAATGAACCAATGTTAGTGGCAAGTTCCCATAATCCTTGATTTTGCATGGACATCAAATCATAGCTGTCAGACTTGATGACTCGCCAAAGCTATTTTGAGTGACCAATGCTATTATGTGAACTGAAGTAGAAATTGTCTATAAAAGGAAATGTATCAGATTGTAAGATTTATACAATCCAATATAGACACATAGTAAATGGGAAGATTAGTTTCAATGTTTAGTCCAAGTAAAATGGCTAAGACAGCAAAGAAACTGGTCTTTTATAGTCCAAGGGTTGAGGAAACAAGAGAGGAAAGGTTTGAGTGTTATATTGCTTAGATCCATATCCATTTCCATATCATTTCATGTAAAGGCTCCGGCTTGACTTGGTTTTGCATGAACACTCGAGATGAGTGTGGATCCCGCATATCCACACCCTCTTGAAGTGTTCACCATTGACAAACTTGCTCTCTGAGATCTGTTTGTGAAGTAACTTGGCCATATTGGTGCCATGATACCTCTGCAAATCCCAGCTGAAAGGTCTCTGCAAAGTGGCTAGTTATGTCACGCGACATAGGCAGCCTATGTCACGCGACAAACATGGCCAGTTTGCAGAAACTGCATATTTTCAAGCTGTAATCTGATTTCAACCCTCATCATGTTATAATCTGATGTCTATCTGCAATTTAGATAGTCTCTTTATACATAAAATGACATCTTTTCATTAAAATACCATTTTCATACATAAAGGTGTATCCTTTGCACCTTAAGCCCATTTTCATGCATTAAAATCATTCTTTTTGCATTCAAAAGCAAAGAGCTCAAATCTACAACAATAAGAATGCGAGGCCGCATCGTGGGTGGGATGGGCCTGATGGTTAAAGCTGTGAGAAAGACAGTGGCAGGGGAAGCAACCGGAGCTGGCGATTGCGGCGACAGTGGGAGGGAGTGAGTAACGATAGTTGTGTTTTGGGGAAAAGAATGGTTCGGTGTTAAGGGAGGAGAGAGGGATGTGAGTAAGATAGCATGGGCAGAAAGGGTTGCGACATCAGAAGGTTGGAGGCAGCGACATGACGAGGAAGGATTGAAGGGCAGACTTCTTTTTATGGGATGTTCTAATGTTAATGGGAGTTGGGATCATAGTTGCGAAAGAGTAGCACTTCTTTCTCACGCCTCGCCTTTTTGGCGCCTATAGTAGTCGACCGCCTTTTGATTTTGTGGCGGGCTGTTGTATACCTTTTATGCCAGGCGAGGCCTTTCTTGGTTATGGCGAGAGGCGTGAAGAGTCTGCATTTGTTGAAAGGCATAATAGGCGTATGTGTAGTGTCAAACTAAGTCATTTTGTAATTTTAGTTTAATAATTTAACATAAAATGTGTTGTTTTTGGAAAAACATGGGGTAAAGATAGATTGTGGTGGTGTGCATAAAAAAGAAAGATATCCGTAATTTCTCCCGAGCGACAAAAGAAAATAAGTGCGATAAATAACGAATTAGAATGACGATAGAGATGAACATGAGATATAAAATTTAATTATCCTAATGAAAATTTTAAACTTGATATTGAAACACCATTATATGTACTATCAATAACAATTTTCAGATGTTCATTAGGATAATTTAATTAATCTAAAATTACTGTTCAAAATACCTTCGTGTTAACAGCAAAAAAGATAGGACTCTTGATCTGGGACGGAAGGAGTATAATTTTAAAATTTATAATTGGAAAAGAAAATATTTTTAAATTGTGTTTCATATGTACTATTTTAGAAATTAAAATTGCAACAAACAATTTAAAATTTAAATTCATGGATGCTTTATTGAGGGGGTGTAAAGGAGATATTGGAACCAACTAACGAAAATTTTCTGGGAGCCCCAGTCAGTCATGGAGCTGAGTAGCCCCAAGCTGCTAGGACTGCCAGATTAACCATGATTTTTTCTGGTGGAATTGCCACTGAGGTCGCCCGGTCAGAATCCAAGGAGGATTGAGCCGTACGACTGCATGGATCAATTTTCCAGGTTCCACTCCTTTGCTATTTTTCGGGTTGTTTCCCGTTCAAAGTATGCACAGATTCCAAGATGCAAATGATGCAATGCAAGGTAAAGAAAGCAAACATGATTAATGAAATCGGCGACGGGAGTCTAACCCGCTCAAAGGGAAAAGCTTTCTTTTATTTTTTTTCAAAAATTTTTCGAAAAGGGATACTGGTACGTGGGATTGTTAAACCACCGGTTATCCCAACTCCCACATCAGGGAGTGTACAGGAAGGGTAAGTGGTTTCCACCTATATATCGACCTCGTTCTAACAAGCTCGACTCTTAGTCAGCTTCGTTCTTTAAACAGGTCCGACATCTGAGTCGACCTCGTTCTAACAAGCTTGACTCTTAGTCAGCTTCGTCTCCTTAAAAAGGTCCGACACCCAAGTGTAACGATGTGTTGCCTTTTTCGCGGGAAAAAATCGATTTTTGCGTTTCTTTGAAAAACCAAATAAAATCGGAAAAAACGGAGTCGCCACGCCATTTTAATTTTGAAGGGCCAAAACTTTGAAAAAAGCCCGAGATCAGAGATTTAGGTTCGGAGGTCATGTTACGCGTCGGGAAGGACGTTAGTGTGCACCCGACGCGCCTCGTAAAAACGAGTCTTCCAAGCTGAAAATCATTTGTGTGTGTGTGCGTGTGTGTGTTTTGGCCAAAATAAGTTGAAACTGGAAAAAGTAAAAATTGGGATGTCTTTTTAAGACTTTAAACTGATCCCATGATTTTTTGGAGAATTTTTGGTTTGAGATTTGGTACTCAAAAAACCTTTTGAAGTTGAGAAGTCACTTCTGCCAGAAGGAAATGGCAGCAGACACCTGATTTTGAGATGGATTCAAGGGTCCTAAAACTTCATAATCTGGATGAACTCAGAGAATGAAAGTTTCTCTAGACTCCTTGAATAAACTTTGTGTGAAAGAAATTTCCATTTTGGAGAAGATTTGAGGGGTCAAAACCTTCTGGAAACCTCAGATATGAGATCTGGATTCCCAGAAGCTGATGAACTAGCCTCTGAAAGAAAAATTGAAAAGAGGAGTTTTACTCACCCAAAAAATAAGGTAAAAATATGTCTGGAAATCTCTGGATGTTGGCTACAAAAAGTGTTTTGTAGTCAACACCAAATTCCAAGTTAATCTGTGTCCAAAAATTAAGACCATAGACTGAGGTCTGAGAAAATTGCTACTGGACAGCAACTTCTCAAGAAAGAAAATATGATTTTAAAGGGGGGTTTTGCATCCATGCTTGTCCCCATTTCCCTAGGTTTTGGTTAGTGATCACTAGACATTTTAGTGGTGAATCAACTATACCAAACCATCCTTGGGGTACTTTAGGACTAAGCATTTCATTTCCTTGGGGAGGGAGATTTTACCCTTTGAAATCAAGATTTAGTGCTTGAAAATAGTTTTTTAGGGTTTTGAAAGTGCATTTTTGCAAGTAAGAAAGAAAAGCTTTGAAAATAATGTTGATCTTTGTAGAAGATCATCCATGGAGATGGTCTTCCATGGTGATCTTCTTAGATCTAGAGAAAAAAGATGAAAGAACTACATTTTGTAGTTTGAAGATGCATGCATGGATGAGATTTAGGGTTAGGAAGAGGAGGGTTTACCAATCTTCCTTGTGTTCTTGAGTGTTTGGCTTGAGTGTATGAGTGTTTAGGGCTTTAATATGAGAGTGAATGGATGAGTATGAGTTGGGAAAGATTGAGAGAAAAAGGTGACAATTCTTGAAGAATTCTCACTGTTTTCTCTCTATATTTCGCCAGAACTTCGTTGCTATTGTGTTCTTCCTTGTTTCTGTGACTGGAGGGCTCAATTTATAGCCCTCTGAAAATAGCAAACGTATCCGCGCGGACAAGGTCAGTAGGCGTGCACTGTTCATTAATTACAGCTCCAGCCTTGGACAGGAAGAATAAAAATTCAAAAAAACCAAATTAATGACCGGTTTTGTTCCGGCCATTTCTATTTAGGGTTTTTCTTATTTCTTTTGCTTTTTTGATTCCTTTTCTTGGTTTATCTTTTTTTGGCAATCCCTAATCTACCCTTACTTGGTTAGAAATGTTAGGAATGTTAGGAATTGTTAGAAATGTTATAACTTTCGTTAATTTTCTAACGAAAATGCTAACAAGCTCAAATTGGAGCACTTACAGTAGCCCCTCGGCGACGGCGCTTTCGAAGGAAGCGGGGTCGTCGATAAGAGTAAGGCTCCATATTTGGCAGGATGATCAAGTGATCGAGTGGCTGAACCTATTTAATAGGCTACCTACGTATCCTTAAAAGGAATCAAGCCGCCGTAGTTCGGTCTTTCGACTATCTTTAGTCGTCGACCTCTTGCTTTAGGAAGGTCGCCCTAAGATTTGACTATTTTTGGGAAGTCACTCTATGGTCTGACTATTTTGGGGAAGTCACCCTATGGTTTGACTATTTTGGGGAAGTCACCCCGTGATCCTTTTGGGAAGTCACCCTGGTTTGACTATTTTGGGAAGTCACCCTGTGATCGACATTTTTGGGAAGTCACCCTAAGGTTTTGACTGTTTTGGGGAAGTCGCCCTAAGGTTTTGACTATTTTCGGGAAGTCACCCTAAGGTTTTGACTGTTTTGGGGAAGTCGCCCTATGGTTTGACTATTTTGGGGAAGTCACCCTGTGATCTGACTGTTTTGGGGAAGTCACCCTAAGGTTTTGACTGTTTTGGGGAAGTCGCCCTAAGGTTTTGACTGTTTTTGGGAAGTCGCCCTATGGTTTGACTATTTTGGGGAAGTCACCCCGTGATCCGACTTTTGGGAAGTCACCCTAAGGTTTGGCTTGTTTTGGGGAAGTCGCCCTAAGGTTTTGACTATTTTCGGGAAGTCATCCTAAGGTTTTGACTGCTTTTGGGAAGTCGCCCTAAGGTTTTGACTGTTTTGGGAAGTCGCCCTAAGATCCGACTATTTTGGGAAGTCGCCACATGGTTAGACTATTTTGGGGAAGTCGCCCTATGGTTTGACTATTTTTGGGAAGTCGCCACATGGTTTGACTATTTTTGGGAAGTCGCCCGTAATCCGACTTTTGGGAAGTCACCCTAAGGTTTTGACTGTTTTGGGGAAGTCGCCCTAAGATCTGACTATTTTTGGGAAGTCACCCTAAGATCTGACTATTTTTGGGAAGTCACCCTATGGTTTGACTATTTTTGGGAAGTCGCCCTGTAATCTGACTGTTTTTGGGAAGTCACCCTATGGTTTGACTATTTTGGGGAAGTCGCCCTATGGTTTGACTATTTTTGGGAAGTCGCCCTATGGTTTGACTATTTTGGGGAAGTCGCCCTATGGTTTGACTATTTTTGGGAAGTCGCCCTGTAATCTGACTGTTTTTTGGGAAGTCACCCTATGGTTTGACTATTTTGGGGAAGTCGCCCTATGGTTTGACTATTTTTGGGAAGTCGCCCGTAATCCGGACTGCTTTTGGGAAGTCACCCTATGGTTTGACTATTTTGGGGAAGTCGCCCTATGGTTTGACTATTTTTGGGAAGTCGCCCGTAATGATTTTTGGGAAGTCACCCTAAGATTTGATGATAATGTTCTTTTAGAAAAGTAGTTGACTCAAGAGATGCTTTCATACTGTCTTTGTGCTTACTGTAGGCTCGCCGAAAGGACCGAGGCTACGGGCGATGTTGATGAAGAGTTGTTGGGTTGCCGTTCGTGGGACGGTTTCGGCGATTGTCTTGTGTTTGGAGGCATTTTGACCTGAAGGAGGAATTTGGTTGAGTCCTGCATCTTCTTTGGTGATCGTTAACCTTGTAGAAGTTGTTGAACTTGTCTTCACATTGGGACTTCTTGCTTTTGAGAACTTGGTGTCTCTGACCGCATTATATTTGAGAACTTGGCGTCCCTGATCGATTCATATTTGAGAACTTGGCGTCCCTGACCGATTCGTATTTGAGAACTTGGCGTCCCTGACCGATTTGTATTGGAGAACTTGGCGTCCTTGACCGATTTGACTTGGCGTCCTTGACCTGATTTGTATTGGAGGACTTGGCGTCCTTGACCGAATTGTATTGGAGTGGCGTCCTTGACCGATTTGTATTGGAGAACTTGGCGTCCCTGACCGAATTGTATTGGAGAACTTGGCGTCCCTGACCGAATTGTAGACACTGGAGGTGGTCTTCATTGGGGGCTGTTTTCATCCATTTGTGGACATTGGAGGTCGTCTTTGAAGATCATCCTTTTCGAAAAGGGGGATTTGATTTCACGTTTGAATTCCTGCATTCGTTAGTGAAGAGGAAGATGCATATATGACATTCATGATGACAGATGCATGCCTAGAGCTAAAAATGATTGTGAGAGTATCACTGCATATGTTCGCGAGATGATGCATTTACTTGCTTTTGAAGGTGCACTTAGCCTAAGCTTTTGGCAGGGAAGTTATGATCTTCAATCACTTAGGATTTTTCCTATTGATTCAAGTTTTGTGCATGCTACATGAGCCCTTGGGAGATTTTTGTGGGGATGCATGGTGATGTATGTGTCCGAGACCGTTTGGGAACATGATTTTGAGCATGTGGGGGATGAGAACCCTTGATCGCGATTTAAACAGCGGTTGTTGGTGAGGTTTTGTCAGCAGTATCACATGGACCTCAATTTTGATGAGATTGGATTCGGATCCGGGTCTTGGTTGTGCATTTCCCTCTCAATCTTGGTCATTTGAAGCCGATGCCGAGTGCTCTAGTGGCACGTTGATATGAGTGAAGCTTCTTTCATTTGGGTGAGCCGTGACCTCGGCGAAACCTTATCCAGGAGAATGATTTGATGGAATTGCTAATGCGGGAGAAACCGTGATCTTGAATTCCGATGCTACGGAGAGGCCGTGTACCAAGTTCTTGAAAATTGTGAAATTCTTTCTTGATAAAATTCGGGTCCCAAAGACCGTCTTGACAAAGCCCCGGATCCCGAGTAGGCAAAGCCCGGATTTTGAAGAAGTGACTTGGCGAATCTATCTCGTAGTGAAGAACGCAATGTGGACCCAAGGATGACTATGGAAGCCCGGCAAGAGGCGATACGGGAGAACACTGGAGAACCGCTTAGCAAGCCCCGGCGTGAAGAAATTCGTGAGCAGTCTTGTTGCGAGACGAGTCATTATGTGGCCGAGGGTACCCATCTTTTCAAATCTTAGTCAACCGATCACCGGACAAGACTCAAAACGTTTACGTGCGGGGGCACATCTTTCGAAAAGTGGGAATGAATCCCGATTTTGTGTATACACACTCGCTTTAGGTTTGACTCTTTTGAGAGAGTATAAGCATCACAAGGTGTGGAAAAGTGTATGGAAGCCCCTGGCCGACGAAAGACGTGTTTGGCTCTATTTTCCTATGATATAGAAAGAGAAGACTTGTCGAGACACTTGAAAACTTGTCTTATTCATGATGATCACAAAGCCGCTTAAAACCCTTTGTTAATGTTCGGGTTATTCAATCCCTAAATCCGATATGAACAAATATTTTGATTAATCATAAGGAGAAAACCAAGCGATATCGAGAATCAAGCTCGGAAGGGTGGAAAGTGTATAGGGACGATCCTTGATGAGACCGGTTTTTTTTTTTTTCTCTTTTTTTTTTTCGAGATTTGTTTATGATTTCGTAGGACCATTTCGGTTGCCTACGTTCCCTCCATTATGAAGAGCTCAGGTCGCCGTAGTTCGGGCCTATCCCGAATGAAAAGAGAATGGATGTTGAAATTCGAGGGTCTGAAGACCTTTGGGGATTTTGAGGATTGAATAACATATCCCCTTAGAGTGTCCATGAAAGACACGGATGCGAAGCCCCAGTGGGACATCCACGGCAAGTGTTTGTGAGGAGAAATGAAATATGCTCACATGAAGGGAAGGGTTGAATTTGCACAATCTTTGATTGGTAATTTTGGACCAAGATGGATTAGATTCCAATTTTAAGCAAGCAGTGAAGCATTAATTTGATCCTGACATCGAGGATATTAGAATGAAACTGCTATCCGATAGGGACTGTAGTTGGGTTTCCGGGCTTCGATCGGCCATCGGGTGATTTTGGAAAATTTTGACCTCTTAAGATGAGAGGTCGGCTGGGCCTTTTGCTGACTGAACCTCTAAAGATGAGAGGTTGGCTTGTAGGGACGTGTTTGGGAAATCTATGGCGGGGAAGATTGATTGCCTCTAAGAATGAGAGGTCAAATTTTGACTTTGGCCAGAGGCGAGGGTAATGGTGATGGGAGTATCCTCTAAAATTGAGGGGATGGCTTGGGATTGGTTTAAGGTAATGATAAGAGGAAGTTCGAGCTACTGACAACTTTTTGCGATCTTGCGAGAATTCAGGCTCCTTTTTGATCATTGGAGAGCTTCTTGAGATGTCGGGGACTTTTGAGTTCTTCTTCTTTTTTTTTTTTTGGAAGGCTTCCTGAGGAGCTTGGAATTATATCCGAGATTGTGAGGATTTTAAAATCCCTCTTTTTTGTTTCTTTTTTTTTTTTTTTGTTTTTTTTTTGTTTTTATTTTTTGTTTTTTTTTTTTTTTTTTTTTTTGACTTGGAAAGCTTCCTAAGGAGTTGAGGATTATCTTTGTCCTTCCTTCATGGCTTGAGATAATTTGCGCATCGCCGATTCTCGAAGCTAACTTCTCGGGCTCGCTTGGACTTTCTCTCAGTATGGAGCAAAAATGATGGCTAAACCGGGTTTCAAAACACGCCGATCTTGAAATGAGAGGGTAGTGTTTAGTAAGGGTGAGGTAATGGCTTTCCTATGGGTGAAAGGTTTCAACCGCAATCCCTCTTGGATGACCTAAACGAGATTAAGTCTTCATTGCTTGCTTAAGCTTTATATGAGAAAAGATCCATGCAAATTCATCGAGCAACGAGATGATGATGATGAAAGGGATGTGAGCATATGAGATGCAAGATGGGGAGTTGGTAAGCCCCAATTTGGGAAGGATATCAATTGATTTTCTCACTCCGATTAGTTTAAATATTAATCATTTTCGAAGAATTAGTGGTTGAGCAAAGACAAGTGATCATTTTGGATAAAACCATTTCAATTAAGTGTAACGTGGGTGCGCAAATGATGTCTCGAGTCTAGCAAGAAAAGAAAAAAGACTTATATTAAAAAATTAGACACTTAACCACTATGTCCAAAATGGACTACAACGACAAATGTCCAGAAGGACTTAGGTGAAAGAAAAGTACTAGAACCTACGAAGGTTGACTCAAAAGACTATTTTAAAGATAGGTAGCCCCGGCCTAGCCGCTCTTTTGTTGAACCATGCATTTATTCTTCGGCCGGAGGCAGGGAGCTATTGCGGACCTTTCCATCGGGATTTCCTTGGCAACTTTTTGCTCAATCCAACCATCTTCATTACTGCGATGACCGGGTTCATTGGCCTTGCAAAGGGACGAGTCAAACTCCATTGTGCCCACAAGGCTTGAACCACCAAACTCGATCATGTTGACACTCATGTTGTTAGGGAGCGGGTTATTGATAGTATTAGGTCCTTCGTGCATCTCTAACCTCCCTTGCTCAATCAACCCTTGGATGGCCTTTTTCGGGGACGCAATCATCCGTCGTGTGCCCCATGGTACTGGCGAAGGCACAATGCCTTGGAGGTATCCAAAGGAGCGTTGGGGTTTCTAGGGCGATAATTTTCCAAAGGCCGGAGCAAACCTTCTCTCACCAAACCTCTGAAGATATCACTCAAAGGCATCCCAAAGTTTCTCAAGTCTTGGGCCGGATGCGGATGCATCGGGCTTCTTGGGAACAAAGGAAGTGGCATTGTTACGATCTGTCCCGCGTAGCCGATCGCCTCTTTGCCTTTAGCGAAAGTGAGAGTAGTTTTGGAGGGAGGAGCCCGATATCAGTAGGCGGAGTGCGGCCCGATCGGCTGCTGATTGTAAGCCTTTTCAAACTTAGCCCGGAATTAACCATTGCACGCAAGTCGGCGTAGGGGAAGTGGCTAAGGGAAGCTCTCAAATGCGGCTTCAAGCATGAGCGAAAGATGTCTAAGCTTGCTCCTCGTCGAGGGAGGAATGACTATTTCACCGAGCTTTAAGTTCCACCTCTTATAGAAATCCCCAATATTCTCATTAGGGCATTTGCATCGTTGTTTGCAGTCAACTCTGTTTGTCTCCCATTCCAAGTTGGCTTTGTACTTATACGTGAAATGCGGTAATACATTCCCAGTAGCCCTAGCTTCCTGCAATCGGAAAAACCATTTCAAAGCCCACGACTTCAAAGAGAGACTAAAGTAATCGGCCAATGTGGTTTGTGCATCCCTTAGCCTTCATTGCCAAAGTATAGGTGTCCAAGTGAGTTTTAGGGCATGCACTCCCGTCAAACAATTCCCAGTGGGCATCACAAACTTGTGAGGCAGGGGGACAATCGAGTCGGGATACGTAGGCCGAAGAGCGGTGTTCTTTTTGGCGGTCAATTCAGCAATACGTGCTTTCATTTCCTTGTGTTGCTCCATAAACCAAGCCAATTGGGGATCAAGGCGGAGCGGGAATTCTGAGGCGATATTTGAGCTAGGAAGAGGACTAGTTGTTGGTGGTGCATTGGTGGAAGGAATACCATATCCGGAGCATAGGTGAAAACATCCTTGGCCCAAATTACCACAGGGAGTGTAGGTAGGAGCTGGGGCAAAGGATAGAACCCGGCGACTTCTTTGTTGGCTTCCAATCGGCAGAGAAGATGGAGGCGGATCTGAGGTAGCCATATGGCTTGGATTTTCGGAGTGAGGCCCATAAGTAGGCTTAAGTGCGGGTTCTTGTCCACAGTTGTTGAATTGCATGGTGGTTGTGGCGAGGATGCATAACCGAGAGGATACTTGTGGTCTGGTGATTCGGATGAAACCGGGATGAAGGCTTGATAACCCATAGAAGTACGAGTGAATGGATTTGTGAAAGGCTGTGTGAGGAGCAAGCGGAACCAGTACCATTACGAGGAGGGGCTCACGGCGTGGCCCAGAACCAGATTGTGGCGGCATTCCAAATTGTGGCATTGATGTGAAGGTCTGGATTGATCGGTTCCGGCGAGGCGGGATCCCAATTTGCTTTGTGGCATTAGGGGTATCCCCAACCATGGGAAGGCATTCCGTGCGGCTTTGTCCCCAGCGAGGCATTGCGAGGCGCTCGTCCCGTCAGCTGCATGGATCCGGTGGTGCAGTTGGGGAGTGGGCTGACCTAGGGATCGAGGAGCATGGGCTCAGTGGTAGTACCGTGGGAGGCCGGTGGTGGCATCCTGGAGTAGTCGGATTGACCAAGAGCGGGATTGTGGTCTTCCTCTTCTTCCACAGTGAAGGTGCCATCCGGGTTGAGACTGGCGGTCAATCCATGGCTTTTGATGGCCTCCATAAGGCTGTTCAACTGTGCTTCCTGGCGCACTCTCATCTGTTCGGCTAGGCGATTCCACCGTTGTTCCTGCCCGAGGAGTCCCGGGAGGCGGAGTGACGTTGTCCCCATCGTTACCGGTTGATGCGGACATTCTAAAATTCGGAGTCGGAACAGACGGTGAAGGCGACGATGCGCTTGACTCTTCCCAACCTGATCAAACGGTGACCCGGTGCCGAAACCAAGCTTTGTGCGGAGGCTGGGGGAAAGACACGAGGGTTCAGATGGCGGGAATTGAAGGTGGGTAGGTGTTTGGGCTCAAGGCTCGTGCAACATGCAATTATTTGTTCATGTTTACTTAAAACACGTTTTATTAACCTAATCGGTTGGAAAAGATTGCTCTTTTTTTTTTTGCAAACTACTCGATTCTGGATCGGTGGGCCCCGTCACTACGTCTATAAGCCCCTCGTATTCCACCTGTATTTCGACCTCCCAGGGTGGACAGCCCCGGGCGAGGGTCCTATAGGGCAAGCGGGTCCCACCGACCGAAAGAAAAACGATCCTAGAAGTCTGGCGGGTAATCGAGTCTTAACGAGCATTCGATGTAAATTACGGACAAAGCTGACGTTAAAGTCAAGATCGTGTCAGGGGCTCGACGAAAAGTCGGCATGATTTGGGCGATAAGCGTCCACAATTGATCTTGACTTGTCGTCATTTAAGCCGTAATTAGGCATGGAATATTCATTAATTCTTGATGATTCGGTGTCAATGTGGGAGTCGAGTGTATAATTTGTGCCGGCCGTAGCCGAAGTCAAGGCGCCGGTCAATATCTTGGTCAAAGTCTGCGGCGGAAAACCGGCGTAACTTCGACCGATTAGGGTCCCCGAAAGATATTGAGTCGGTATGCCGACAAAGGCTTGAAAGGAAAGGTCTATACACGTACAGGGCATGACACGCACCGGACTAAAAACCAACCGGGTCTCGGACAAAGTGTGTCACGGACAAGTGCATGGTCGACACGAGGCTCCATGGGATGTTTGGGTAGTCCTGTGCTCATCCGAGAGGCGTAATAAGACCAAACGGACCGCGACAAGGATTTCCCCGGGTTAAGGACGTAGTGTGCAGTGTACGGTCACGTGCGCGTAGTGTGCAAGCAGTCTATATTCTTTTTCTGAGTAAAATAGAGATTTTTTTTATGTGTCTTAAAAATATGATGCATGATTTTTTTTTGGAAATTTTCTTTTTTTTTTTGAAAATCTTTTTTTTTTTGAATTTTTTTTTTTATGAGCACATAAGCACGTAAGCATGAAAATTCCGACAGTTAGGGACATTATTCCGACAGTCAAAATTTTTGACTTTCTCCGAGGCGGCCAAAACAACATGAAAACTGTGCAAAAAATCAACGCACACACAAAAATGATTTTCGAAACCGGGACGGAAGCTTGACCCTCAAAAGCCTTTTTTTTTTTGAAAACGGTGATACCGGTACGTGGGATTGTTAGACCACAATTTATCCCCGACTCGTGTTAGGAGGCGATAACGGGAAATTTAATGGTTTCCACCCATCAGACCGAAAATGGTCATCTCTTATCCCCAGCGGAGTCGCCACTGTAACGATGTGTTGCCTTTTTCGCGGGAAAAATTCGATTTTTGCGTTTCTTTGAAAAACCAAATAAAACCGGAAAAAACGGAGTCGCCACGCCATTTTAATTTTGAAGGGCCAAAACTTTGAAAAAAGCCCGAGATCAGAGATTTAGGTTCGGAGGTCATGTTACGCGTCGGGAAGGACGTTAGTGTGCACCCGACGCGCCTCGTAAAAACGAGTCTTCCAAGCTGAAAATCATTTGTGTGTGTGTGCGTGTGTGTGTTTTGGCCAAAATAAGTTGAAACTGGAAAAAGTAAAAATTGGGATGTCTTTTTAAGACTTTAAACTGATCCCATGATTTTTTGGAGAATTTTTGGTTTGAGATTTGGTACTCAAAAAACCTTTTGAAGTTGAGAAGTCACTTCTGCCAGAAGGAAATGGCAGCAGACACCTGATTTTGAGATGGATTCAAGGGTCCTAAAACTTCATAATCTGGATGAACTCAGAGAATGAAAGTTTCTCTAGACTCCTTGAATAAACTTTGTGTGAAAGAAATTTCCATTTTGGAGAAGATTTGAGGGTCAAAACCTTCTGGAAACCTCAGATATGAGATCTGGATTCCCAGAAGCTGATGAACTAGCCTCTGAAAGAAAAATTGAAAAGAGGAGTTTTACTCACCCAAAAAATAAGGTAAAAATATGTCTGGAAAGCTTTGGATGTTGGCTACAAAAAGTGTTTTGTAGTCAACACCAAATTCCAAGTTCATCTGTGTCCAAAAATTAAGACCATGGACTGAGGTCTGAGAAAATTGCTACTGGACAGCAACTTCTCAAGAAAAGAAAATATGATTTTTAAGGGGGTTTTGCATCCATGCTTGTCCCCATTTCCCTAGGTTTTGGTTAGTGATCACTAGACATTTTAGTGGTGAATCAACTATACCAAACCATCCTTGGGGTACATTAGGACTAAGCATTTCATTTGCTTGGGGAGGGGGATTTTACCCTTTGAAATCAAGATTTAGTGCTTGAAAATGGTTTTTTAGGGTTTTGAAAGTGCATTTTTGCAAGTAAGAAAGAAAAGCTTTGAAAATAATGTTGATCTTTGTAGAAGATCATCCATGGAGATGGTCTTCCATGGTGATCTTCTTAGATCTAGAGAAAAAAGATGAAAGAACTACATTTTGTAGTTTGAAGATGCATGCATGGATGAGATTTAGGGTTAGGAAGAGGAGGGTTTACCAATCTTCCTTGTGTTCTTGAGTGTTTGGCTTGAGTGTATGAGTGTTTAGGGCTTTAATATGAGAGTGAATGGATGAGTATGAGTTGGGAAAGATTGGAGAGAAAAAGGTGACAATTCTTGAAGAATTCTCACTGTTTTCTCTCTATATTTCGCCAGAACTTCGTTGCTATTGTGTTCTTCCTTGTTTCTGTGACTGGAGGGCTCAATTTATAGCCCTCTGAAAATAGCAAACGTATCCGCGCGGACAAGGTCAGTAGGCGTGCACTGTTCATTAATTACAGCTCCAGCCTTGGACAGGAAGAATAAAAATTCAAAAAAAACCAAATTAACAGCCAGTTTTTGTTCCAGCCATTTCTATTTAGGGTTTTTCTTATTTCTTTTGCTTTTTTGATTCCTTTTCTTGGTTTATCTTTTTTTGGCAATCCCTAATCTACCCTTACTTGGTTAGAAATGTTAGGAATGTTAGGAATTGTTAGAAATGTTATAACTTTCGTTAATTTTCTAACGAAAATGCTAACAAGCTCAAATTGGAGCACTTACACCAAGTCGATCTCGTTCTAACAAGCTCGACTCTTAGTCAGCTTCGTTCCTTAAACAGGTCCGACATCCAAGTCGACCTCGTTCTAACAAGCTCGACTCTTAGTCAGCTTCGTCTCCTTAAACAGACTCGACTCTAAGTCTGTTTCGTTTTCAAAAATTATGCAAGTTTAAGGTCGACTGTGTTATTAAAAAATCAGTCCGATCAAAAGCTTATAGCGACTCATCTGCTCTATTAAAATCTAGTTCGACATTCAAGACAAATAGTTGGATCAAAGAAAAGCAGATTCAAGCAAAAATCAGCTACGGTTAAATAAGACTAAGTCCCCCAAAGCGGGCCAGGACTTGAACAAATAAAAGTTATGAGTTACTGTTATTATGTTCCGGATTTGAGCAGAAACATTATTTCAATTTCATGTTTAGACAATGAGGGTTACAATTTTCTTATTGCGAATAAGAAATTTTCAATTTATTTGAATGACATGCTTTATTGTGTTGCTCATTCTTTTAATGGCCTTTATGTCTTGGATGTTGAAAATAATGTTGATAATATCTATCATGTAAATAAGAAATCCAAGCCAAATAATGTGAATGACACATATAAATGGCATTGCCGTCTTGGGCACATAAACGAGAAACGCATCTCTAAACTCCATAAAGATGGATATTTAGACTCATATGATTATGAATCATATGATGTTTGCGAGTCTTGTTTATTGGGCAAGATGACTAAAGCACCTTTTACTAAGAGTAGTGAAAGGGCTAATTTTAATACTCACAACACCATTATAATTTACTATTCCCTCCACTCATTCTCTCTCCTATTTTACTTTCACACTCACAACACTTTCAATATAATACTCCCTCCTTAATAAACGTGTAAACACTAACTGTGAACTATGTAAATGGACGGAGAGAGTATATATATATATATATATATATATATATATATGTATATGTGTATATATATATATATATATATATATATATATATATATATATATATGTATATGTGTATATATATATATATATATATATATATATATATATATATATATACATATATACATATACGAGATATATATATGTATATGTATATATATACATATATACATATATACATATATACATATATATACATATATACATATATATATATATATATATATATATATATATATTTTTTTATATATATATGTATATATATATATATATATATATATGTATATATATATATGTATATATATATATATATATATATATATATGTATATATATGTATATATTTCCCCGTTGAGTTACAATTCTATCAAGTAGTCAATTAAGGTGTTAATTGCTCAAGAAAGTCAATTTACCTTCATTTTTTTTTGGGAATACTGAAAAAGAACACTCATTTGGGATGAAGAGTGTATAATTATTGAAAGATTACATATTAGCTTAGAATTCATGTTTCTTTTTGTTAAGTTTCTTCACAATGTGACCTATCTTGGAATGCCTGGGCTGATTTTGATGCAACTGATGGTGGCATGTTGGTTGTTGTTCGTTACTTCATCATGCTAGTTTCACTTCGTTGTCCAACTGAGTCCCCCCCCACCCTATTATCTTTCGCGTTTTTTTACATTGGGCATTGTTCTTGTCGGGTTTGAAGAGCACCTCCACTGTGATATCCTGCTGTCTTTCTATCTTATGTTTAACAGTTAACTTAGGCTTCTTTAATAACTTTGCTATTCCATTTCACTTCTTATTTGGTTCGCTATCATTTCTGTAGCTATGTCTACAGTCTCTTTGTCTCCATTTATGTTTATCTATAATCTCTATTATTTTCCCTCTTTTTCTGAGTGTTCTCTAAAATGACCTTAACTCATCCCCTTTAACAGGCCAATGGTAAGTGATTATTTATCTACTTGTTTTATTTTATTTTTTCTGCCTTTTCGTTTCCTTCTTTTGGAATGGGTAGCTAACTTGTGGATTGTGGCACTTTGTTATCTAGCTTTTCAAAATGTGTTCTAACAACAATCTTAAGATATGGTCTCCGAGAGTTTGGAATTAATTGGTCTGTAACGGGTTTCTATCTGAAACTGTCATTCACATTTGTTTCAATGAGTCTTCCATGAGTCAAATCTACACCCAAAGAAAGAGATGGAGATATGTAGCGGGAATGAGGCACTCATTGGTCGATAAGGTTACCCAGGTTAGTGATTTCATACAATTTAATGGTTATGATGCATAAATATTCTTGTTATTCACCTATTAAACTATTAGTTTTGCAAGTATAAAATGACTAGTGAAAAAAATTGATAAGGAATAAGCTTTAAGTTGGCCTCATGTGTGCCTCCTCCAAGCCATCAGACACCCGGCCACATGATTCTAAACCCTGTATTACATTTATGAGATCTTGCTGCCACTATTTCACCATCCCTGCTTGGTTTGTGAACAAGTGAGTGAGCCTGGACACAAGTAATTTGTTCATGGGTAGTTGAAATTTTCTAGTTGCGTCTCTTTCTCTCTTGTGGGCATTCTGGTGAAATTTTAGAGCTATGTGCCCTTGTTGTTGTTGTTGTTGTTGTTGTTGTTGTTGTTGTTGTTCCTGTTGTTGGGCACCTGTATTTTGGCTTAATTTTTTTCAATAATGTTGTTTCTAATAAATATTTTTCTTGTAATTTTTTTGGTACAGTTTGTCCATACAAACTGACTCAAGTGTTATCCTCCGAGAAAAATGCAGATTTTTCAGATTAATTGTGCAGGATACTTGTATAACCGATTTCTTAAGGAGAAGATGGGAGGGAAGTAGTAGAAAATAGGCACTACAAATTTTTTTGGTTCTAACTAGTGTTGATTGTAATATTAATGATATTGATGATCGAGAGAACAAATATTTTTTCTCTTGTTAGTATAACTCTTTTGGATGATTGTAACAATTATTATTGTGTAAATAAATGAAAGGTTGATTATTATTGTTGAAGGGGGTGATTGTTAGTTTCTATTATTTTTTATATAATTTAAAATAGGTGCATATTAATTTTTATATAATTTAAAATAGGTACAGCCGAAAAAAAAATGAAATTTAACTTGCATAGCGCTTACTTGCATAGCGCTTTTAAAAAGCGCTATGCAAGTTGATTTCTAAAAAAATAAAAAAAGTGCTTATATAGCGCTTAGTTGATTTCTAAAAAAATAAAAAAAGTGCTTATATAGCGCTTTTTAAAAGCGTTATCTTTATTTTGAGAGCTTATGTAGCGCATAAAATACGCTATGTGAGTTGATTTTTTCAAAATAAAAAAAGTGCTTAGATAGCGCTTTTTAAAAGCGCTATCTAAGTTTGGGAGCTTAGATAGCGCTTATAAAAGTGCTATGCTAACTTGCATAGCGCTAGCTTAGATAGCGCTTATAAGCGCTATCTAAGCTAAAAAAAGCGCTATCTAAGCTCAAATCTGTACTAGTGTAGGCATCTCTTCGAGTTTGTGGGTTTATAGGGGAGTGTAAATAGTGCCTCCCTCCAAAAAAATAGAAAAATTAAAAAATTTGTTCTTTTCATATTTTAGGGTGTTGGCTAAAGTTTATGATGATTTGAGGGAGCTTTAGTTGTGAATCTTGAGTGTTATTATCAATATAGGCATATGATCACATTGAAACATGTGAATTATGATTGCTCCACCTTTCACTTCCATATTATTCTCTTGATCATTGTTACCAACCTAGGAGACCTTTATAAGATCACTTTGGCATTCTTGGGGTCCCTAGAACATGTTTGCATGGCTGTCAATAACACATCAATTAGACTACTCGGGAAGTGATATATGGCTATTTTCTTTGAACCCTATTTGTGAACCTTTAGCTTTCACGTCACTTATAAAAATTTCTGCTAGAATCCCTTTTGAGCTTCATTAAGAATGGAAATCTCTCACAAAGTGAGAGGTATCAAAGACCCCCATTCGCCTTCATTTTTTACCCACGCTATCTTACCCTCACACTTATACATTATTTTCTAACATTTTTAAGAAAGTGAAACTAGGGAATGAATGGGAAATTGGGGGTTGTGCTTGGGAAATCAAGGGCTTGAGTAGAAAGTGGTCAACAAAGGAAATAAAATTGGTTATGTATTGTATTGAAAAGAGCGGCATGTGCAAAGTATGTAGTGCATATTATTCTTTGTGATATTTATATGTGCAAGCAAAAGGAAAGAAAGAAAAGATGAAGAAAATCTGAAAAGCCTTGCCCTCTTGTATGTTGTGGAATTGAGATTCAAATTGATCAGAGGAAAGAAAGGAATGAGATCAACCCTTTGTATGAAAGTATGCAAAATTCTAAGTTTGGGGGTTGAAGCATGGATTCGTGTGGGTGAGCGGAGAGACACACTCAAAGTGAGGATATATTTTGAAAGCAAACTAGTTTCACTTGCTTGACTTTGTACCGTGAACCTAGCCCCCAAATATTGCGAACATTACAAATCGTTGAGCCATATTTGATCTCTAAACAGGTTTGACAGTTGTGCTAAACATGCATATAAGTGTCCTTTTGCAGAGTTGTTCATCTTTTTATTGTTAATTTAGAGCATGACTTAGTGATCCTATAAAAAAAATTATTTTGGTGGCAATGATCTCCCATTATTCATTCATCATTCAGGCTGTAGTGAAAAATTGTGAGTTGTATGCATCAATGTGGTTGTAATCCCTTGTTTATATTGGCACTTATTAATTATGTTTGTGTTAGAATCTGAGACTTGTATGGCGACAAACTCTTTATATGATGAGAACATCCCAAAAAGATTTATGTTGTTTTTTTGTTTTTACTTTTCTTAGTTTATAGTAGTTTTATTTTGTGTGTTTACTCGAGAACGAGCAAAATATAAGTTTAGGGGTATTTCATGGATGTGTTTCTACACATCTAAATTGTATAATTTCAGAGTTCTTTAGTGCACTTCCTTGGGCTGTATTAGTGTTTTAATGTGATTTTGGTGTGTTTATGAGTATAGGGATGAAGAGGAAGAAAACATGGATTGTAGCTTAAAAATTTCAAAAAGGAATGATTCGAACCAGAGCAACAATGAAAGAAAGAAGGAATTTTGAAAAATATAACTAGATGCGACAATTGTGAAACCAATTCCTTTGGATTTTACTCCTCAAGAAACGATAGGTGGCACGTCCAAATCGGAGTTCGTATGAAGTAGTTATGACCTCTGGAAGTTCAGCAGCGAATGTACAATTCGGAGAAGCACCAGAAGACAGAAAAAAGAAAATCTCCCAGATTATATGAGCGGTCGCTCACCTCTTGAAGGTGCGACCTCACCCCCTAGGGACCTTATGGGTACTTTGTAAAAGTTGAGGGACATGTTAGGAATTAATTTCAGGGACTTTTGGGACATTTAGAAGAAATTATAGGACTTTTCGGGAATTATAACACTACTAGAAACAGGCCTTTTACCGACGGAAATTTCCGTCGGTAATTCCCCATTTCCGTCGGTAAATGGACATTACCGACGGAATTCGTCCGTCGGATTCCGTCGGAAATAATTGGTTGGTAATACCGACGGACCAATTCCGTCGGTATTACCGGCGGATAGTCCGTCAGTAAATAGAAAATTCCGTCGGAAACCGTCCGTCGGCAAGGACGTACGCCGGCTGGTTTGCCGGAGTCATTGCCGGAGGTTTCCGACGGAAATTTCCGTCGGTAAATATTAAAATAATAAAATAATAAAACCCATTTCCGACGGATATATCCACCAGAAAATTTAAGTTTTACCGGCGAAAATGTCCGTCGGTAATGAGTTTTATTTTTTCATTTTTAATTATTTACCGACGGATATTTCCGTCGGTAATTTGTCCAGATTTAAAAAAAAAATCTATTTTATTTGTAAACCACCTGTAAAAGGCTGTAACCTGTTCAAACAACCTGTTTTAAATAAATCCCAACAAACACAAACAAACAACCTGTTTTAAACAAATCCCAACAAACACAAACAACCTGTTTCGCTTGAACATCAAATAAAATACAAGTATCCAACAAACAATCATCAAAATCAAGCGAAACAGGAAAAGGGGAACCTAATGACACAATTTAAATATATTCTTCCATTTTCACTTACAGAAGCAATACTTAAAGTATGTCTTTATGACCTATCTGTCCAGTTTTTCTCTTGGATAAGACATCTTCTGTTGTTTGAGACGTAGATCGAATCTACAAATATCAGTGACGTTAGATCTTAATCAGGGAAATTGGTACTCAAGCAAGCAGAAATTGAGCATTTTCATTTTCCTTGTATATTCACTTAATTTTCTACGAATTGACAATAAGCAGTGATGTGCGTGGTGCAAGATTATCAATCACTTGGGTCCGGGACAGAGCACTCATTTTCAAACTTTCCCCAATAACTTGGGCTTGTCTGTCCCCTTTCCGTGCAAACGGTCATACATATTGGCCAGTAAAAGATAGTTAAAATTTATAGATAATCCATTTACTTTTAATCTATTAACATCTCACTCAATAGAAACATACTTGCCAAAACCCTTCTAATAGGAAATGAATTCAGCAGCATAGCTACAATGCTCTTATTAGCCTTATTCTTGTAAAGCATAAACCAAATTCTTAAGTGATCCCAATTGGTGAAGCTATCAATTAACTTGGTAATCAGCGTAAGTGAGCTGACTTCCGAACAATGGTTCCATCAACTTCAGATTTAATGACCAAGACAGACAAAAAGATAAAGAAAATGAAAAAGAAAAAGAAAAAAGGATCTTAACAATCAAAATAAACATGCAGCGACTGTCTATCTAATTATGCAAGAAACAAGATAGAAGTATGCTCTTTCAATTATAAGAGGATCAAACTTATCCCAAATGTCAAAAAAAAAATTGCTTGCCCTCTTAAGCAAAAATGTATAGCTCCGAGTGGGAGCAGCAATTTTCATTCTTCTTTATTCCGAAAACTTCTTTTTCTTCCTCTTTATTCTCAGAAAATAACAGGAGTGGAGTTCATCTTGTGAATCGTCAATTTCTAATGTGGTGAAGTAGAGAAAGGAAAAAGCCAATGCTACCATTAGCTTATTAGCTAAGAAGAGCCATGCCTCTATATTTTTCTTTAGGAGATAGTAAAAAATAAAAAGGGCTCCATGGTTAAAGAAAAAGATTAAGCACAAACTAATTAAGAGAAGGGTTACCATTGAAGCCATCGACAGCAGCATGAATAATGTCCTTTGTGAGAAGCTCATAAACCCTAGAATTCGTGCATTCTTCGTCGAAAACATGATCTACAAAACAAAAACAACCAATAACAAAATGTTGAACTGAATTCATTAAAAGCTCACAAATCAATAAATTTAACAGCTAAACAGAAGCTTAAATATAAAAATTTAGTTAATTTAACAGCTAAACAGCAACTTAAATACTTCAAATTTGACAGTAAAACAAACTTATAAAGTTGAATCACAGGAACCAACTAAGGGGTTCACATATAAGGAACCGGACAGAACCAGTTTAGGGATGTAAAGGCTCGGAACCTTACCTCAGTCAGTAACCGGCGACGGTGACGGCGAACGGCTGTGACACTAATGAGAGAGAGAGAGAGAGAGAGAGAGAGAAAATTAGTGAGAGAGAGAAATTGGTGAGAGAGAGAAAGCGATTGAGAGAAGAAAGCGAGAGAGAGAGAGATTCCTTACCGGCGACGGCGAGAACGGCGAACGGCGAGGATCGGCGACGGCGTTGTTCAGAGGTAGCTAGGGTTCGCCGTTCGTTGATTTCGTTTGTTTGTGAATTGTAAATTACTGAGGCGTAAATAGGGTATTAATATGGCTTCGTTACCGACGGACGGGTCCGTCTGTATTACCGGCGGACATAGTCCGTCGGTAATACCGACGGAATTTATATCCATTACCGACGGACAAAACGAAAATTTAAAAAAAAAAATCCCGGCAAATGAAATTTAATTTCCGTCGGTAACCTAACTGTTGGGTATGCATGTTTTAACCCTCCTATTTTTGTATTAGATTTGATTGATACCATAACCTCCTGTCTATTTTAAGGACTTTAGGACCCTATGTAATGAAGCTTAGACTTCAATTTTTAGTTAAGTCCATTTTATAGATTAGGTTAATTTTAGGCTTGAAGACTGGCACAAGACTCATTAGAATTGAGAGTTGCAGTTCAGAAGTTTCAAACCACCCATTCAACCGCCCTGGCAAAACCGCCCTTAGCATTTGCTTAGTGAAATCCTTTGTTTGAAACTACCCTTGAACTACTCCAGTGCAACCGCCCTATGATGAACCGCACCTTGCAGCTCATCATCAACCGCACTTTGCAACCTCACTGGAGTTACCAACCGCACTTGTCAAACCGCCTATACTCCAGAACCGCCCCAATGATTGAGACTTGAAGTGAACCACCATTTGTCATTATAATCCACATCAGCAATATCCAATGTCAACCACCTTATCTTGTCACGTGATTCATTGTCAGAGAAGATCTGCAAGGATCTCATAAAGGTGACAGGTGTCCTAACCTCATTGCTTGCAGTAGAGCTTGATCAGCTTTATCTGCAACTTCTGTACCAAAGGACAAAAGTGGTTGCAATGGACCAATGAGAAAGCATCAAGTACTGTCCTTCAACAGCTGTGTCCAACGGCTACATTTTGGATGCTTGGGTATAAATACCCCTAATCTTCACCATTTGAAGATTGCTTGAAAAATTGAGAAATTGCTGTGTTCATGAAAAGTTGAAGCTCTGCCCAGAAATTCATCAGTCCTTTGAATCTTCATCTTCATACTTCAAGAAATATTCCCCAGCCCAGAAATCAAGCCTTAACACATTCAAGAATCATTGAGCTCTACATCTCACAGATTTAAAGAGCCTTGATCTTGTTCTCACACACACACCTCATTTGTTCTAATCACATAGATTAAACACTTGAGATACACTGGTTATAGTTTTGGATTTGTTCTTCATAGTAAAGATTTTATTGTACTTTGTAATCTCACAATACTTAATATAAAATCTCTCTTATAAATCCAAGACTAACCATCTTGGTAGTGGACGTAGATCGTTTATCGATTGAACCACTCCAAATAGTGTGTTCTTACTTTCTGCAATTATATTTCTTGTGCTTACTAATTATTTATCTTTGTCTCTGTTTGATCTTTATTTAGATATCCATTATTGTGAAATAGTGTTTGGAGTTAACAAATGTCAAAACCTCACTTGTTTGTAAACCGCACGTACCAACTACTTTATTAAAACCGCTTTACAAACCTCCTCTATCAAAACCGCTTTGTAACTCTAAATATTCCATTGTGCATTTTACATCTTCACTTGCGCTTTCTTATTCACCGCAAGAGGTTTTGTAAGCAAGAGGTTTAATTTTTATTAGAGGGCAAAAATTTGTAAACAGCTATTCACCCCCTCTAGCCGTATTTTCACCCTTGTTGCCACCTTTGGGACCAACAAGTGGTATCGTAGCTAACACATTTTAAAACCACTGCTTTTTCAAGCTTAACAGCTTGTGTGCCGATTCAATATGGCAACCTCAAAGACAATGACTACTGTTAACTATTCACACATTCCAATGTTGGACGAAGATCACTTTGACATCTGGAAGTGCCGAATGCTTATTCATTTGGAAACTATAGATGAAATGCTGGTGGAGTGCGTGATAAATGGCCCTCTAATTCCAATGAAGGCTAATACTGATGCAACCACCAAAGGCTGAAACTCCGTAAGTCAAAAAGCCAAAAGCCGAGTGGTCGGATGAAGAGAAGAGATTAGTTGCCTTGGACAAAGAAGGCGAGGTTCATCATTTCTGGAACCCTCCCGTATCAACTCTACAGAAAGTGTTGTACCTCAAAACCGCAGCGTATGTGGGATGCCATAGAGAGCTACCTCGAAGGTGACGAAGAGTGCAAGGAAAACAAATTATACACTGTTGAAAGATCCTACAACAACTTCAACAGAAAATCCAACGAAACCTTGCGTCAAACCTACGATCGCTATGTTGAGGTAGTTAATGCTTGTAGATCTCTTGGTAAAACTTTAACCGATAAGGAAATCAATATGACTTTCCTATCTGCTTTAGGTTCTAGATGGGTAAATAAGGCTACTTCTCTAGAAGACTCCAAAGTATTGGGTACTTGGTCGTTAAGTAACTTGTATGCCAATCTTAGAGTCTATGAACTTAAATTAAATCATATTAGAAGGGAAAACCAAATCGCTTTCTATGTCTGTAGTGGAACATGAAGAGAAACCATCCACATCAAATCAAACCAATGATCCTTCCATATCAACCTCATCACTCATCGAGATGGATGATGATGATTTTGCCATGTTTGTGAAAAGATTCCAAAAATTTAGAAAATCTTCAAAACCTCTCACAAAATCATTTTCAAAAAGCAAACCTCCTGCAACATTTTTTAGGGCTGCAGATACAAAGAAGAAGAGTGACTTGGTTTGCTACAACTGTAGGAAACCTGGCCACTTTGCATCTGAGTGTCCACAACTAAATATGAATACATGAAAAAGAAAACTTTTCCTTCAAAATTTTCTCATCGTAAGGGAATGGTTGCTGAGGAGGAAGAGAATTCCAAGGAATTAGCAACTTGGATTGAAACAGATTCTGAGGATGGAAGTGACGGTGAAACCGAAGAGGTTAACCTCTGCTTAATTGCAAGCTTCGATGACTCGATTCTGAATCATTTGAGTTGCCTGATATGGAGGAAAAGGAGGTTTTTGCAAAACTTCCAAATTATAAATTGGATGATGATATTATACTTACCCCTAGCATTAAGATAGGAAATTGTTCGTATTCACGTCCCATTTTCTCATCTAAAACTGCTCCACCTTCAAAAGCTATTCCAAAGAAAATTTTGAAAAAGGTGGTGGAAGAGGTTTCTCCCATGGAACATGAAAGGATGTTCAAGGAAGCCGAAATGGTGATCCATCAATTCTCTAATCTTAAGAAAGCCTTAAGCTTAGCTCATGATGAACTTAATGCATACAAGACGGAGAAAACCGTGATGAGGTCTCGAAATTTCAAATCTTAAGGACCAAGTCAAAAGTATGACTCCTCTTGTCTGATCAGGAACCGCATCCTTGACACTAAGGTTGCCGCACTTCAACTCCGGAATGATGACTTGGTAACTCAAATCAACGATCTCCAAAAGATTATTGATTCGTGGCTCAAGTCTCAATCCACCAAGGATAAAATCATGGACTTCCAAGTTCCTCCTGGAATTAAGGAAGGCCTAGGTTTTGGATCTGAGGAAGAGGAGAAGTGTGCATCCTCGAGTGAAAAGGATGAGAAAATTTTGGAACTAACTAAATAAATTCCTAAGGGGAAGCATGCTAAAGGAAAGGGTAAAGGACGACAAATAAATTATGTCTACCCTAAAGGAAAGCAATATGGAAAGAATTACGTGTTGAAACCTAAGGATTCTGTGGAAGCAAACTCAAGAGGAAATGGCTTATGGAATTGGTCGCATACCCGCTCCAACCGCTCCCGGTGGAAAAGGTGGTGTCGCCAACTCCAGTTCCGACCGCGCATCTTCTTCGACCGCTCCTCCCGCCTTCAAAAGCAGGAATAGCGTTCCTGTGAAATACGTGGTCAAACCAAAGCCTGTTCCCTTTATCTCAAATGACTCTTAGCCGGAATCGCTCCTCCAAAACCGCTTCCTTGTCCCAAACCGCATGCAACTCCTAAGAAGAGTAAGGAGTTAGTAAAACCTCATGAAGCTTGTAGCTATTATAAATGTTCTCACGTGTGATGGTTTAGGTCACAAGGTCAGCAGAATGCCTTTTGCGGTTCACATCCAATGCCAGGAAGAGTAAACCTCCTTCTGTCAAGCAGGTGTGGGTCGTAAAGGGTCGCTAACTTCAGGACCCAAGGAATAAAGGGGGACCTCGTTCTTAATGTTTACATTTCAGGTCCTCTCGCTTCATGGCTGGTCACTCCAAGGATAATGAATGGTATCTTGACGGTGGTCTGCTCAAGACATATGACTGGAGATAGATCATTACTTGAAGATGTCGTTGAAGCAAGTGGTCCGTCTGTAACCTTTGGTGACAACAACAAAGGCAAGACCATTGGATATGGTGTTATAAGGAGAGGAAACCTAACCATTGAGAAGGTTTCTCTTGTTGAAGGACTCAAGCACAACCTCCTTTCAATTTCTCAATTTTGCGACAAATGAATGCTTTGCAACTTCACGCCATCAAATTGCTTTATCAAAGATAGCATTTCCGGCGTCACCCTACTCACAGGGATTCGTAAGAGTAATATTTACATTATTGATCTGAATTCTGCATGTAGTATTACTAATCTCTGTTTTGTAGCTAAGAATGTGAGCGAAAATAGTTGGCTATGGCACAAGAGGTTGAGCCACTTGAACTTCAAGTATCTTGCAAAGATTGGTAGGGAAAACCTCGTTCGTGGTTTACCCAAAGTGGCTGACCACCATCCAGAGAAATGCAGTGCATGCGCCAGGTAAGGCCCGCGTCGTCTTTCACCAAAGAAGACCGCTCCTTCAACTTCAAGATGCTTACAACTGCTTCACATAGATTTGTTTGGACCCGTAACCACCGCCAAAGATTGGAGGAAATAGATATACCTTAGTGGTGGTGGATGATTATTCAAGATATACGTGGGTTGAGATGATGATTTCCAAAGATGATTGTTATGAGATTCTCACCGCACTATTCAGACGGCTCCAAACTCAAAAAGAAGATGACATCGTTAGTGTTCGATCAGATAATGGAACAGAATTCAAGAACAATGGTGTTGGTCAATATTGTGATGACCATGGGATTGATCATAATTTCTCCGCAGCTGGTGTTCCACAACAAAATGGGGTTGTAGAAAGGAAGAACATGACGTTGATTGAGGCTGGAAAGACAATGATATCTGAAGCGAAGCTACCTCAGTATTTTTGGGCTGAAGCAATCAATACCGCATGCTTCACTCAGAACCGCTCCCTCATCAACAAAACCTATAACAAGACTCCCTATGAGCTTTGGCGAGGAAGAACCCCCAACATTGCATTCTTCAAGATCTTTGGCTGCAAATGTTTTGTCCTCTACAACGGAAGAGAAAATAGAGGTAAATTCGGAGCTAAAGCCGATGAAGGTATTTTTGTTGGGTATGCTAAACATTCTAAAGCTTTTCGCGTTTTCAATAAAACTAGTTTAAAAATAGTAGAGTCTGTCCATGTTACTTTCGATGAGCATTCTCTCCTTGAGCCACATTTGGCTCCAAATGTTGCTGATGATTTTGTTGAGCATAACGAAACAGGTGAACCTCAAACCGCACCTGAACCTCAACCTCAAAATCCAAAGACCCTCAACCGACCTTCCCTCAAACCGCACCTTTCAAACCGCACCAAGTTCCTACTCCGTATGCAACTCCTAGTGGAAGAAGAAGTTGAAAATTCCCCTATCCAGCTTTGTAGAACCTCTTCGTCAACTTACCTTCCATGACTTATTTGAAGGATCTAATGATGTTCCAATTGAAGATCTTCGGCAAACCTCACCCAACCGGACTTACCCCCGGAGGTTCGTGAAGTCAGCAGTCACCCCCTCACTAATGTGATTGGTGATCTGTTTTCCGATGTTCAAACAAGGAGATCGAATTATGACGAGCATACTTCTCTTTTATCTCAAGTTGAACCTAAAAAGATTGATGAAGCACTCCAAGATTCCAGTTGGGTCGCTGCTATACAAGAAGAACTCAACCAGTTTGAAAGATGCAAGGTCTGGACTTTGGTGCCTAGACCTCAGGATCAAGGAGTGATAGGAACCAAGTGGGTATTTAGGAATAAGATGGATGAGAATGGAAGCATCACTAGGAATAAAGCAAGGTTGGTTGCACAAGGATATAGGCAAGAAGAAGGAATTGATTATGATGAAACCTTTGCTCCAGTTGCAAGATTGGAAGCTATTAGGATCTTCTTAGCCTACCTTTCAAGCGTTTCAAGTTATATCAAATGGACGTAAAGAGTGCATTCCTCAACGGCGAACTGCAAGAGACCGTGTATGTTGCCCAACCACCTGGATTTGAAGACTCCAAGTTTCCCAATCATGTCTACAAACTCCAGAAAGCTTTGTATGGACTTGAGCAAGCTCCAAGGGCATGGTATGAGACTCTTTCTAAATTTTTTACTAGAAAAAGGATTTAAACGAGGTAAAATTGATACAACTCTTTTTATTGCCAAATATAATGAGCATACTTTACTTGTTCAAATTTATGTTGATGATATTATTTTTGGTTCTACTAATGAGTTTCTTTGTAAGCGTTTCGAGAAGCTAATGAAAAGCAAGTTTGAGATGAGCATGATGGGAGAATTAACATTCTTCCTCGGGCTTCAAATCAAGCAATGTGAAGAAGGTATTTTCCTCAGCCAAGCCAAATACACTAAGGAGTTGATAAAGAAGTTTAGATTAGAAAATGCTAAAGCATATGATACGCCTATGGCCACCGGCAATAAGCTAGATAAGGATCTCAAAGGTAAGAAAGTTGATCAAACTTTATATCGAGGTATGATCGGCTCATTACTTTACTTAACTGCTAGTAGGCCCGATATCATGTTTAGTGTCTGTGTATGTGCTCGCTACCAAGCGCATCCTAGAGAAGCACATCTTATTGCGTCAAGCGTATAATCCGCTATTTATCCGGAACCACTAACCTTGGACTTTGGTATTCCAAAGATTCGAACTTCGATCTTGTAGGTTATTCAGATGCAGACATGCAGCTTTGCACTATTGACAGAAAAGCACTAGTGGTACTTGTCATTTCCTTGGAAATAGACTAGTTGCTTGGGCTGAAGAAGCAAGCTTCGCTCGTTGTCTACCACGAGGCCGAGTATATTGCGCCGGTAGTTGTTGCTGTCAAATCCTTTGGATGAAGCAGCAGTTGGTGGACTATGGAATTGAAGAAGGAAATTGCCCGATCATGTGCGACAACACTTCAACAATTTCAGTCTCCAACAACCCTGTCATGCATTCCAAGACCAAGCATATTGATATCAAATATCATTTCCTCAAAGACCATGTGGAGAAGAGGAATATCCATTTAGAGTATGTGGGGACGTATAATCGATTGTCGACATCCTCACCAAGGCTCTTGACTCCAAGAGGTTTTCCTTCCTCAGAGGAGAAATGGGTATGCTTGAACTTAAATAAGTCCATTCCTTTTATTGACTAACTTGTGTGTTGAGTTTTGGTTGTATTTCTTATTGAAAATCTCAAACCGCACCATTGTTGAACCGCGTTCATTCAAACTGCATGAGTGGTCAACCGCATGCTGCTTGTGACCGCCTCATCTTAAACCGCCTTCAACATATGGTATTTTCAAAATCAAGTTTTAATTTTTTTAAGCTATGCGGTTTAAAACCCTTTTCAACCGCACTGCCACGTGGACCCAAGGTAAGTTCCTTTATTTTCATTTCAGTCCACATTTTGACATAAGGGCATTTTTGCAAATGTTTTCCCACGTTATTTCAAAATTTAAATGCATTTAATGCAAAGGGAACATTAGCATTTAAAGCTCTCTTGTCAGCCGTCATTGGCAAAAGAGAAGAAGATGAAAGGGTGCAAACAGAGAAATGATTTCTTTTATGGGAAAATCAAAATGTCTTTTCAACTGTCCTTTGCTTGAGAATGTTCCTATAAATAACTACCAACCCTTACAATTTCACCTTTTCACTCTCTGCACCGTGTACTTTCCTACCAAACTTCATCTTCTCTCTCTCTCTAAAAATCTTCAAAACTTAATCTTTAAATCTTGAATCTTCAATGGCACCTAAAGCTCCATTCACTGATATGGTATGTGTTCCTTAACTACTTCTCTCTTTATTTCTGCAAATCATTCATGAATCCGCCATTATCAGACCTTCAAAAGCTTCGAAACCCTTGAATGAATTTTCTTCATAACTGTGTCATATGTTAATCATTTTGTATGATTTCAGTTGGGTTTTGCTCGGATTAACTGTTAGATTCTTTATATGTAATTTATTTTACGATCAATCAATGATTTGAACACTGATTTTGGATTTTAAGTTTATGTCATTCGAAAACCCATTTGAGTGTTCTTGCTTTTTCATGGTGATTCTGAGCAAAGTATGAATTTTTAATGTTATATTGTTACTCTACTGCTCAATGTGATCATTTTGACATGTTATTTGTTGATTTTGGTGAACCTTTGTTGAATCTCTGTTCTTAGTGTTCTAAGTGTTCTTCGTGTTCATCATTGTCTTCAACATGACTGTTCATATGCCTTGTTAAAATTGTCACATGTTTTGGTTCCCTTGATTTTCAAAATCTGTTTCTCATACTTATAAAATTTTCAATAAATTTGGTTTTTGAAACATCAACCGCATGCCATTTACAACCGCATTCCCAATTAAGAACCGCATGCATTTTTATTTTCTTTTGAAACCGCATGACCTTTCCAAAACCGCATTCAATTTGGAACCGCAGGGTCTCTATGAACCGCATGCTCTTCATGAACCGCATAATATTTTGAACCGCATGCCTGTTAGCTATTTTATTCTTTTGCAACCGCATGCCAAGTGTGTTTGAGATATTACTTAGTATATAGGCTGGACACCATAACCTTCCTCTCTAAGCACCGCTTGCCAGCTGTGGGATGAACTTGGATTACAATGCCACGTACTAGTATAATCTTTTACATATTTTCTAAGTGTTTTGTTGTGTTCACAATTTGCTTGAGGTTTGGAGTTCTCAACATTTTCAACCGCATCAATTGCCAACCGCATGGATGCCCAAACCGCCTGTGTATTGTGAATCACTTTATGGATCTAAAACCCTTGTTTCATTTTGTAGGATCCTAAATTTTTTCTTCCAGGCTATGAGATTAATGAGCCTGAGCTCCAAGGAGATGCTCTTGGTAGAGAGATGATCAGAAGACTCACTACCTCTGGAATCCTCCCTCTCTTCAACAAAGGCCAATCTTATATCATTCCTTCCTTTGTGGATCAATTTTACTCCTCAGCTGTTCTAGGAGACAGAGAATTATCTGATGGCACCAAGATCAAATGCCTGGTTGGCAGTGTTAAAGGCTTCGATATATCTATTGATCATCTGGATATTAGAAGTACTTATGGATTTCATGTGTCAGGGTGCCCCATGGAGGTTGATCAGGAAGTATTGGATGCAACCGCTCGCTCAATCGTCAATCTGACCTCTTTATCTGGTTATTACAAGAAGAAGGCAAGAAGAGAATTTGGTGAATTAATGAGCCACTTGGGCTATTTGGTAGGGTTGTCTGTGTGTGGTAAAACTGGTAACCACAACAACTTCACTTCTCAGCAATGGATTTACTGTTGTGCCATTTACAATGGGATAAAGTTAAATTGGCCCAAGATCCTGATGAAAGAAATGGCTAGCTCTATTGATACCTACCAATCGAAGATCAAGAATGAGCATCAGAGATGGAGACCTTTCTGCAGGCTCTTAACCGCGTTGTGTTACTAGCTATCAACCCTTGGAGGATCTCAGACTCTCAACTCCTGATCTTTCAGTGCCAATGGGTGAGGGAGACTCCCTTGGAACCGGGGTTTGTCACAACTTCGTATACTCATTTGGAGATGCCCAAGACAAATTCCCGTATGATGCCGATACTCTAAACTCCAAGGAATTCTATGTTGAGATGTCTCCTGCAACCGCGGTTACTGCTCTTGGAAAAGCCATTAAGAAAGTCTCAAGAAAGAAGAACATTGTCCTTGAGCCACAATTCAAGAAGCCAGGGACCGCACCTTCTCAACCGCGTGTTCAAACCGCAGTGTGCCGGTCCAAGTGCTAAAGCTAAGGAGAAGATGACTCTCCGAGAGATGAACCAGATGATGAGGAAGAAGAAGAGGATGCCGGAATAGCCCCTCTTATCAAGAAGGCAAAATCGTGAAGATCAAGCACGCTAATCTCACAGAGGAAGATAAGGTTGCTTTTTATAAAGCAAAAATTGACAAGTTGGAAAGAAGGGCAGCATTGAAGAAAGTTGCCAAGGGTAAGCCATCTACTTCTGAACCGCTTGCTACTTCTCAACCGCAAGCTGAACCGCAACCCCAACCGCAACCCCTTCCTCAAACCCAACCGCTTCCCTCTCCAACCATATCTCCTGTTCAAACTCCTCCTACCTCACCAATCCAACCTCAGACCTCTTCACCATTCATTAACCAAAACATTTCCCCTTCCAAATCTCTTTCTCCCAAACCGCTCTCTCCCTCTCCACCTCCTAAAACTGCAACCACTCAGGGGGAGAATCCCAAGAAGAGGAGGTTCAAACAAATGGCCAAGAAATCAACCCCTCCAAAGAAACACTACCTTCACACCATTGCCAAATCCAACATCAAAATACCTGGTGAAACCTCCTCCTACTTTGATAAATCCTCCTCCCAATCCAATTCAAATTCATCATCCCCTTCTGAATTTCAAACCCCTCAAAATCAAGCCACCTCAAATCCCAAAGCCTTCACTGAATGGACATCCAAGCCATCAGCAGGCCCAGCCCATTCAACCTCTAGACTTAGAACTCCAACTCCTTCACCACAAAATTCACCCTTACACCATTCCTCCCCTCATATATCAAACCGCACCCATAAATCCCCTTCTAAATCACCTATCTCTTCCCCACAAAAATCCCATTCAACTCATTCCAACCCAATCACCTCAAATCCTCCTACTACTTCTATTCCTATCCAAACCGCCCCTATATCAACCGCTCCCACTCAATCTACACCTTTATCAACCGCGCCAATCCCAACCACCCCAATATCAACCGCGCCAATTCCAACTACCTCTATTCCAACTACCCCACTTCCAACCGCACCCATCCCAACCGCCCCATCTACCTTACCACCAACTCTACCCATCTCAACTCAAACCTCATCCCCTTATACAGCTTCCCGCCTCACGCATTTTCCAAACCCTATTGTCACAAATACCTCAAACCGCTCCTCCTACCTATTCTGAACCGCCTCCTGCCTTCACTTATATTCCATCATCTTCAACCGCTCCTCCACCCACTGACTACTCTCAAATCCTTTCCACTCTTAACCTTATTCAATCCCAACTTCTCATTAACCAAGGCCACATAATTAAACTGACCGCATCCAATGCCTCACTTGAAGCTTCCAACCGCTCCCTTCAGAAGCTTGCTGAATCTCAATCCCATCTGATTGCCTCTCAAACCCTTCAAATGGCTGATCATAGGAACTCCCTCAAGAGTTTTGCTCAGAGGCTTGATGCCATTAAGGGGGAGAAGGACTTAGCAAACATTGTCAAATCCTCAGCTGATTCTTGCTTTGAAGGATTCAAGAAAGAGTTATCTGAAGGTGTCATTCAAATTCAATCATTTGGAGATTATGATCTCAAGGAAATGATTTCCCAGCTTGCAACCTCCACCAAAACCGCCTTTGATTCCCTCCAAGCTGAATTCCTTAAAACTGTCAATTCCCAACCGCCTACTTCTCAAGACTTTCAAACCGCCTTGAATGCGGTTGAAGCAAATGTCCTCCTGGAAATTGATAATGTTAAAGAGCAGCTGGGGATCAAAACAAACTCCCTTGATGATGCCTTGATGGCCAAGTTGAATGAAGTCAAGGATGAATTCAATGACCGCCTTGAAAATATCAAGTTAGGATTCACCACCAAACTTGAAGCCACAGTCAATGAGCTGAAATCCTCCATCCAAGTGACTATGAATCTTGATACAATGACTGAAGCTATCTCTTCTCGTATCAGCAGCTAGTCAGGGGAGGTTCACACTTTGTACAATTCTTTGAACTCCTCCTTTCACACCTTAATTGATGAGCTAACTGCTCAAGTATCTGATAACTCCAAGGCAGTCTCTGATGCCAATCTCAAGATTGATTCTCAAGCAAACATCTTAGAGAGATTGGTGACCGCTCAAGGAAGGACCGCAGATGAGGTGAGAAGAATTAGAAAATCCCTGAAGTCTGAAACCTCTGCATCAAATCTTGCCAGGAACCCTAAGATCAACCAACCGCAGCAGCAGCAGCAAGGTCAAGAACCGCATCAACCTTAAACCGCTATTGCTCTGTATTTTTTTGTAAACTCTTTTGTTGTTGGACCGCACTCTCATTGTATTTTCTTTTGTCCAACTTATTTTTTTTGTAACCCTGTAATTTTCTTTCTTTCCTGTTTTGTAACCACTTGAGGAATTAATGGAAATTGCATCATAGTTCCAAAAACCTTGTTCATATCAAACTGCTTGTTTGTAGAACAATGAAACCTCTTATGGTTTTAAACCTCATTCAAATATTTTTCAACTTAAAATCACATTTTTTGAATTGAAGTTTAAACATTCAGTTTAAACCGCACTTTGAACTTAAACTCATATTTCTTAAGTGCACTGAATGCATTTCTCTACTTTCCATATTGTAAGTTTTTATCTCTTAGAAAGTATAGAAATCTATAGCTTAAGCTAAGTGTGTGCATTGACTTGGGACATGAATTACCATGTTAATTCTTATGGACATGTTTTTACCAAGTACAATGTTTGCTTTAGTTATAGTAGGTAATGACATCAATCAAATAGGGGGAGATTGTTGGGTATACATGTTTTAACCCTCCTATTTTTGTATTAGATTTGATTGATACCATAACCTCCTGTCTATTTTAAGGACTTTAGGACCCTATATAATGAAGCTTAGACTTCAATTTTTAGTTAAGTCCATTTTATAGATTAGGTTAATTTTAGGCTTGAAGACTGGCACAAGACTCATTGGAATTGAGAGTTGCAGTTCAGAAGTTTCAAACCACCCATTCAACTGCCCTGGCAAAACCGCCCTTAGCATTTGCTTAGTGAAATCCTTTGTTTGAAACTACCCTTGAACTACTCCAGTGCAACCGCCCTATGATGAACCGCACCTTGCAGCTCATCATCAACCGCACTTTGCAACCTCACTGGAGTTACCAACCGCACTTGTCAAACCGCCTATACTCCAGAACCGCCCCAATGATTGAGACTTGAAGTGAACCACCATTTGTCATTATAATCCACATCAGCAATATCCAATGTCAACCACCTTATCTTGTCACGTGATTCATTGTCAGAGAAGATCTGCAAGGATCTTGAAAAGGTGACAGGTGTCCAAACCTCATTGCTTGCAGCTGGAGCATTATCAGCTTTATCTGCAACTACTGTACCAAAGGACAAAAGTGGTTGCTGTGGACCAATAAGAAAGCATCAAGTACTGTCCTTCAACAGCTGTGTCCAACGGCTACATTTTGGATGCTTGGGTATAAATACCCCTAATCTTCACCATTTGAAGATTGCTTGAAAAATTGAGAAATTGCTGTGTTCATGAAAAGTTGAAGCTCTGCCGTAAATTCAACCCTTTGAATCTTCATCTTCATACTTCAAGAAATATTCCCCAGCCTAGAAATCAAGCCTTAACACATTCAAGAATCATTGAGCTCTACATCTCACAGATTTAAAGAGCCTTGATCTTGTTCTCACACACACACCTCATTTGTTCTAATCACATAGATTAAACACTTGAGATACACTGGTTATAGTTTTGGATTTGTTCTTCATAGTAAAGATTTTATTGTACTTTGTAATCTCACAATACTTAATATAAAATCTCTCTTAGAAATCCAAGACTAACCATCTTGGTAGTGGACGTAGATCGTTTATCGATTGAACCACTCCAAATAGCGTGTTCTTACTTTCTGCAATTATATTTCTTGTGCTTACTAATTATTTATCTTTGTCTCTGTTTGATCTTTATTTAGATATCCATTATTGTGAAATAGTGTTTGGAGTTAACAGTGTCAAAACCTCACTTGTTTGTAAACCGCACGTACCAACTACTTTATTAAAACCGCTTTACAAACCTCCTCTATCAAAACCGCTTTGTAACTCTAAATATTCCGCTGTGCATTTTACATCTTCACTTGCAGTTTCTTATTCACTGCAAGAGGTTTTGTAAGCAAGAGGTTTAATTTTTATTAGAGGGCGAAAAATTTGTAACAGCTATTCACCCCCCCCCTCTAGCTGTATTTTCACCCTTGTTGCCACTCTTGACCAACACTAACTTTTTCCGCGAAATTCCTTACAGGTCCCTGAGATTTTTACACTACTAGAAACAGGGCATTTACCGTTGGTATTACCGACGGACTATGTCCGTCGGTAAAATTCCGTCGGTAAATGCCCTGTTTCTAGTAGTGTAAAAATCTCAGGGACCTGTAAGGAATTTCGGCCAACAACTTCTAATTTTCCTTTTTCAACAAGGAATCCTATTGTTTTCCTAATTTTGACACCTCCTTAGCCCTAGTATAAATAGAAAACCTCTAGCCATGTAATTTTATATGCTTTATTCAAGTTTTGCATCTTTTCTTGGAGGATTCAAGGATTCAACTCCAGTTTTTTATGTTTTTAATTTAATTTTCTTTTTTCTTTTTTATAGCTCTTAGTAGCTAATTATTTAGATTCATGGATTTGATGTAACAACTATTTGATCTATATGCTATATATGATTTAATTCTTCCAATCTATCATGTTCTTATTCATCACAATAGTTTTAATTCCGTTTTAGGGTTTCAACTTTATATTAAGATAATTTTGACTCTTTAACTACTTGGGTATAAATTCTTGCACTTGCATGGAGGTTTATATATAGACTATTGTTTTGGTTATTAGATTTAATTAAGACCTTGCGGAAGTCAAACGAATCTAGGTTCTAATATTCTTAATTGGTCTCTCACGATGTGGTGACCCTTAGCCTTCTACGTGCTCCAAAGAACACACCAACGGGTAGCCTATTATCCTTTTCAGCCATTGCACACACTCTTATATTAGGTTATAGACTCCATGACTTCGTCTGTTTAGTATGTCGGAATTTCCTTGAGCGAATGTCACCAAACACGCACAAATTTTTGTCTACACGTACGTGCTTCGTGACATTGATTCAATCAAATCCCTAAATGCTTAGGTTCGGAAATGAAATGGTGGAATCCGAAGAGTATAAGGGACCACAATATGGTATATATACTAGTGTGACGATTCCATTGTTCTAGAGCTCTAGGTAGAATCCAAAGAGGACACTGTCCTTCTGACGATGTATAGGGAATAATGTATAAAAGAGTCTTTTCCTTATTGGTGAGTCGTGTGCCCAAGATGTGTTTTTTAATGCTCATCCTCCTTGATCGATGTTGCTCAAGACTAATGGGGATCCGTTCTTCTCTAGATCAAATTGCAAAAAAGTCACATCCGCTCCTATGGAAACCAACAACAACCTCAACAATGGAATTCCCGAAGGCCCCGCTTTCACTAATAGGGACCTATTTGACATAATAAAGGGGATAAAGGAGAAAATTGACACTCTCGACAAAGATGCCCAACCAAACACAAGGCCCATTAAGAAGAGATTTCTAAACTCATGACCCAATTGAAGGAGTCCACCAAGGGAAAGGGAAAAGTTGATGAGGGCGCATACTCAAGCATTGTGCCTCCTCAAACTTACAATAAGGCTTCCAACACTCGAGTCTTTACTCCTCTCTTAGAATGACCCTAACCAAAGCACTTGAAACTTTGGTAGTGATAGGAAAGGTTAAACCTTTAGAAGGACACAAGTTGAAGAAGGTTCGAACAAATCGCACGTCTAATAAATGGTGCAACTACCACAAGCATAGCAGACATACTACCGAAAAGTGCTTCAACGTCATGAACATCATCAAGATTTAACTAATAAGCATGAGTTTACCATCGAAGAGCCACTGGAGGAAATCTTTAACTCCCTTGTGAAGATGGGCAAGATGTAACCCTAGAAGGACTTCAAGCTTAAAGACCTATAAAAGAAGCACGTGGACTCCTCCAAATTCTGCAACTACCACCTTTCTATTAGAAACTACACCAGGACTTGCCATGCTTCGAAGGCCAAGATTCAAAATCTCATCTACAAAGGGGTTACTGTGAAAGCAAGGAACAATTTGGGCATAAGGTGTTGATGGATGTGTTTCTACCCATCCAAATGATATACTTTTAGACTTATTTGGTTCTCAACCTTGGGTGTTTTAATGGATTTTTGAAGTGTTTATGAGTACAGGAAATAGAAGTAGAATTGCATGGATTATGATCTTAAAGAGTACAAAAAGGAATGATCTGAATTGGGGTAGCAAAGGATAAAGTTACACGCCCCAAACCGTGGTCCTACTTGGCCACACGTCGGGACACGCTCTGAAGACGCCTTTAAAAAAAACTTTCGAAATGTCCTTTCTAAAAGTTATCAATTTCAAAAACATGTTTAACGTAAAGAACTTTCATAACTTGCCATTAAAGGTAAAACCATTCAACTTCAAAAACCAACTCACACAACTTTCAAACCATTTACCAACCACACACAAACTTATTTACAACCCAAGGAACATAGGTTCCCAAAATATAAAATATTTACATCCCTTTAAAAGTTTCAAAATAAGAACAACATATCAAGTCTAGGAATACTACCCCAAGGTTATACATTTACATAATGTAACCTTACAAAATACCTTTCTCAAATTCAAATCCTAACTAGGCGCCCTCTCGGTGCTTAACGTGTTCTAGCCCCTAGCTCGGCTCTATCTAAGAAAGCAATAAATGGACGGGGTGAGAAAAATCTCAGCAAGTTATTATATATGCAGCAATATGATATGCAAACACATGAGGAAAGCATATAACATCAAATCATATATATATATATATATATATATATATATATATATATATATATATATATATATATATATATATATATATATATATATATATATATATATATATATATATATATATATATATATATATATATATATATCACATTCTTATCAACACAAAGAAAGATATATATATATATAACACATAAGTGCAATAATGTAACACTTAGAAGGATACTGAGCCAAGGTTTCATCCTCAAAAGGATATCACGATCTGAGCAGCATCAGCAGCTGAAATATAAGAATATTAAGCAAGTTAGGTTCAATGGAATCAATGGTTCCAACCTACTTTAACAAAATATTTAGCCATCTTCCAATTATCACAATTGTTATGTAAAGACATCATTTTGTTGTTCATATGTTGTACTTTGATCATAGTGTTCAATTGGTTGAAATATATGTTATCTAATTGAACCTACATTGTTTTGAAAACAATTCAGCAAAACTGGCCAGTGCACGACTCGTGCCCCAGGGCACGACTCGTGACCCTTAAACACCCAGCCTGATACAGTCGTCCAACCCAAGGCATGACTGGTCACGACTGCTTGGCACGACTCGTGCCCTCGGAAAATTCGAACGGAAAGTTTGAAACTTCAGCAACTTTACTTGAAACAATACAAGTCCAATTTTTCCAACTCAAACAACATTTCTGAACCCCAAACTTCAGTTCCATGCAACCCAAAAGTACCTCAAGCTACTCCAACCAAGCCAAAACCAAATTTACCATTTCAACACACACCAAAACCATTTCCAATTTAGTCAAAACCATTTTTACCATTTTCAAACTCAAGAAAATGATCCAAAAATCACATTCAACCATTAAACAACAACAACAACAATTATCACACCAAATGAGCATGCCGTGGAAGGAAAAATATAATAACTTACCTGAAATTAATATAAAAACTTGAAAACTTTAATCGGATGAAAATGCTCCCCTTCTTCTCCCGAACACAACGAAACAATCGGGTCGTCGAACGGATTTTTCTAGAATTTTGGAAGGATTTTTAAGTAGGAAAGTAAGGGTTTGGTTTTGGACCAAGGATTGAGGTGAGCAAAGGGTTTTGTTTAATTGATAACAATGAGGCTTCCTCAACAAATTAAAACAAGGATAAACATAGAAATGATCCACCTAGGCTCCTCCATCAAATAAATGTTTTAAACTTAAATAACTTAAGTTACAAATACTACTCTTTAGCACCTCAATGACTTTTATAAGTTTATTAACTAAATTTCAAATATCATTATTTCACTACACTCCTCCTAATATTTTCAATAAGACATAAAATAATTATATTTAATATATTCATATATTTAAAATATTATATAAGTTATAAAAATGTTAAACTACCACATAATTTCTACCAACCAAATGCAAAACATATAATTATATTAAATGCACACCATATTTACAAATTCAAACATATATCAATTATGTCTAGGACTAGGGTCGTGACATTCACTCCCCCTAAAAGAAAAATTCGACCCGAATTTTAGCTTACTTACCTAGAAGATCAAATAACCAAGGGTATTTACGCTCCATCTCTTCCCGGAGCTCCCAAGTTGATTCTTCCACGTCGTGGTTCCTCCAAATAACTCTCACGAAGGGAATACTCTTATTTCTCAATTCTTGTACCTTGGTATCAATAACTTGAACCGGCTGCTCCACGTAAGACATATCCAGCTCTATATCCTCGGGAATCCTCGGCAACACATGAGAAGGATCATACACATACTTACGAAGCATGGACACATGAAACACACTATGCATTTTCCCTAGAGATGAAGGTAAATCAAGATGATACGCAAGATTCCCAACTCTTTCCACAATCTCAAAAGGACCCACGTATCTTGGAGCCAACTTACCCTTCTTACCATACCTCTTAATCCCCACCTTAAGTGACACTCTCTAGAACACAAGGTCTCCCTTATGAAACTCAAGGTCTCATCTCCTCTGATCCGCAAAGCTTTTCTGTCTACTCTGGGCCGTAATCAATCGGTTTCGAATAATCTTGACTTTATCAACTGAATCCCGAACCATATCAATACCCCAAAGTTTGGCTTCCCCGACTTCATCCCAACAAATCGGAGATCTACACTTCCTCCCGTACAAGGCTTCATAAGGGGCCATCTTAATACTTGACTGATAGCTATTGTTGTAAGAAAACTCAACAAGAGGCTAATGAACATCCCAAGAATCCGAGAAGTCAACTGAACAAGCTCGCAACATATCTTCAAGAATCTGAATGGTTCTCTCGGATTGGCCATCAGTCTGGGGATGAAACGCTATGCTAAACCTCAATTCTGAACCCAAAGCCTTTTACAACGCTTGCCAAAATCTAGAGGTAAATCTAGGATCATGATTTGACACAATGCTAATCGGAACCCCATACAATCTTACTATCTTATGAATATAAAACTTCGCAAGCCTCTCCGTCGAATAACTAATGTCAATAGGTAGGAAATGAGCGAACTTCGTCAATCTATCCATAATCACCCAAACGGCGTCATGCTTCCTACTAGTACGAGGCAATCCCGTGACAAAATCCATGGTTATATGCTCCCACTTCCATTCCGAAATCTCTAACGGCTGAAGCAACCCGGCGGGTCTTTGATGCTCGGCTTTAACTTGCTGACACGTCAAACACTTTGATACATAATCCGCTATTTCTCTCTTCATATTATTCCACAAAAAATGTTGCTTCAAATTCTGGTACATCTTGGTACTCCCGGGGTGAATGGTATACTTGGACTTATGGCCTTCATTAAGAACTTGGCGCTTCACCTCATCAAGATTTGGCACACACAATCGGCCTCTAAATGTCAACACTCCCTCGGGACTAAGAGAGAACTCCTTGAATTTTCCATCCACGATCTTATCTACAATTTTATTCAACTCTAAATCACCCTTTTGACCCTCCTTTATTTGTTGAATCAAGCTTGGTAAGACACTAATATTCGCAAAGATAGCTCCATGCCTCGAATCTCGGGGACACCAATCTCGAGCATCTTCTAACATCTTCCATTCCCGAACCATCAATGAAGTGACATAAGACTTCCTACTAATAGCATCCGCCACCACATTTGCTTTGCCCGGATGATAGGAAATAGTACAATCATAATCCTTCAAAAGTTCCATCCATCGACGTTGCCTATTGTTCAACTCCTTCTGCGAGAAAAGATACTTCAAGCTTTTATGATCCATGAAAATCTCAAACTTCGCTCTGTAAAGGTAATGCTTCCATTTGTGCAAGGCAAAGACTATAGCTACAAGCTCCATATCATGAGTCGGATTGTTCTGCTCACAAGAAGTCAACTTCCTCGAGGCATAAGCGATAACTTTTCCATTTTACATCAATACACACCCCAAACCTTCCTTCGAAGCATCACAATAAATAACCAACCCATCATTCCCATTTAGCAACACAAGAATAGGTGCCGAAGTCAACCTCTTCTTCAATTCCTCAAAACTATCTTGACACTTCTCATTCCACACAAAAGGTATATTCTTTCAAGTCAATGGAGTAGCAAACTTTGAAAACCCTTTTATGAATCTTCTATAATAACCGGCTAACCCCAGAAAACTCCGAATCTCGGTGACTGTTTCTGGCCTCTTCCAACTAACCACGACTTCAATCTTAGAAGGATCAACTGAAATTTCATTCTTTGACACAACATGGCCTAAGAAAGAAACCTCCTCAAGCCAAAACGCACACTTACTGAACTTGGCAAACAGCTTCTTTCTCGGAGCACCGCCAAAACCATTCGCAAGTGTTGTTCATGCTCCTCCCGAGATTTAGAATAGACCAAAATATCATCAATAAACACAACAACAAAAGTATCAAGATAGGGTTTGAAAACCCGGTTCATCAAATCCATAAAAATAGCTGGAGCATTCGTTAAACCAAAAGGCATGACAAGGAATTCAAAATGTCCATACCGAGTATGAAAACCAGACTTGGAAACATCCTCCAGACGAACCTTCAACTGATGGTACCCGCTTCTCAATTCAAGCTTTGAAAAGACTGTTGCACCTTGAAGTTAATCGAATAAATCATCAATATGAGGCAAAGGGTATTTGTTCTTCACCGTCACTTGGTTTAACTGTCGGTAATCAATGCACAATCTTAATGACCCATCTTTCTTCCTAACAAATAATACCGGAGCTCCCCACGGCGAGACACTAGGTCGGATGAATCCCCGATCAAGCAACTCTTGCAACTGAGCCTTCAACTCTTTCAATTCAGCTGGGGCCATTCTATAAGGTGCCTTAGATATTGGAGTTGTACCAGGAAGCAAATCAATCCCAAACTCTATCTCCCTATCCGGAGGCATCACATATTCAGAAGAGAATACATCCGAAAACTCCTTAACTATCGGTACATCCCCAAATTTAGCCAACACTTTAGTAGTATCAAGGACACTAGCCAAGAATCTGGTACAACCACGAAGCAATAACTTCCTAGCTTTCACATAAGAAATGACACGAATAGTCCCAACCGAAGGAATAGCCTCAAAAACAAATTTAGGCATATTTGGGACTGAAAAGGTAACAACCTTCTTATGACAATCGACTAAAGCATGATATTTGCTTAGCCAATCCATACCCAAAATAACGTCAAAATCATGCATAGGCAACACTACCAAATCAGCAGGTAATACATGATCACATATATGAACATCATAGGCACGTAACACCTCATCGGTTACCAAACACTCTCCCATCGGAGTTGACACTTCTAGCACATAAGGCATAGACTCAACATAAACATGAAATTGTGATGCAAAATGCATGGATACATAAAAATGAGACGAGCCAGGGTCTATAAGTGCACGTGCTCTCATACTTGCTATAAAAATAGTACCTCCAATGATAGTGGAGGAATCTGCCATTTGTTGTTGAGTTACCGCAAAGACCCGACCCTGAACTTTAGGCCTTCCCGAAGAATCCCTCTTCTGTCCTTGTGAAGTCCCGGTGCCACTCGCGGATGGTTGCTTCTTTAGCTTTGGACAATCCTTCTGAAAATGCCCCAACTGCCCACAATTCAAACATTTCCCCTGTTTCTTCCAACAATGCTCCTCTATGTGACCCTCCTTCTGATAATAATTACAAACCTTCTTTGGTAAATTCCCCGAAATATAACCCTGCCTTCGAACACTAAACTAACCTTGCAGCTGCCCTCTAAACTGTGATGTCGATCCTTGCCCTCCTCGATTATCTCAACCTTGTTGTTGTGGTCTACTTTTTCCTCCTTGCCTTCCCGTACTAACCACTTCCGTTTTCCTCTTATGTTCTTCAATGTCATGCTCCACATGGTATTGAATGTACGCTCGCCGAAATTTTTAGAAAATTAATTAGGAGTCGCCACGCCGTTTTAAAGGAAAACATTGAAAACCTTTTAATATTGAGAAAATGGGTTCGGGGGTCAGGTTACGTGTTGGGAAGAACGTTTGGCGTTCACCCAATACGCCTCGTAAACGAGTCTTTCTAATATTCAACATCCAATTCATTCAAAAGTGTGTGCGATTGTGTGAGACAAAATGTGATAAAATGCATTTTGATGCTTTGTATTATTGATGAAATGAGAGAATTACATCTTGTAATAACAACACCCAATTATATCAAAAATGATCTAATAAATCATAGAAGTCGGGGTTTAACACTCAAAAAGGGTACGGATATGATTGATCCATACTCATCTTCTTGAATGACTAAACTAAACATATCAACATCATTCGAAAGCATGGATTGAACATGGATATTAAAATATGATCAGGAAGCCAAAATAATGTATTGCACATCCACAAGAGACCTGAGATCAATACCATCACTTCAATGAGTGTGGATATTGAGGATCCACACTCTACTTGAAGTATTCAAGCACATCGCATAACATGAATGACCAAAAATGCAATATCATGAGAATGAATACAACATTCAGAGACTAAACGAAACATGTCCAAACAATGGTATGGACAGAGCATGTGAATCAAGACATGAACATCCAAAATGTGACCAAGAACTGTAACAATGCACAGCCATGGTATTGATTGCACAGCCACGATATAAAAGAGATTGCATGGAAAATCAACACTCAGACTAACACAATCCAACCATTGTATAGCTAAAACATGTTGATCAATACATGAATATCACAAGCATAAACTGATGCAAAACATATCCAATCACAGATTCACGGGTTGCCAATAACGAACATGGAAATGGCACTGCACAATGAAAACAGAGAGAGATAGCAAAAGGTTGAGATTCGTTACCCTCGTAGATCCACACTTCCTATACCACGTCGGTATAGGAAGCCTTCAATCGGCTTGTAACGCTGGACAGAGTGCGAACTCACCGTGGAGCTTCAAGGCTGAACTGAAATCGGTGGCGGGCGATTGAACGGGCTTATGGCCTGGAACGGAGAAGAAATGGTGATGACTGATTTGGGTATGGAGAGCTCAACAGTGAGTTGGGTCTTTGTTTAGGGGAACGATTAAAATGGTGGTGATGGCGATTGGGTTTGACCGGAGCAAGGTCGTCGCCGATTTGAGATTAGGGAGAGAACTGGGTTCTTTGCGAGAGAGAAATGGGGAGGGCGCTGTTATTGCGTTTAGAGAGATAATGAGAGTGAGCGCCTGGTTTGGGTTTAGAGGGGAAGGGATTGATTTTGGGTTAGAGAGAAGCTAGGTCGCCATTGTTGTGGTTGGGGGTAGGGAGATAGAGAGAACGGTGGTGACTTGACCGGAGAAGGGGATTGTTGCTGAGGAAGCAATTAGAGGGAGAGGGCTCAGTGAGGGAGGTGATTTAGAGAGAGGGAGATGCCATTAGCATCATTTAGAGGGAGAGAGAAGGTGAAGACGCCAAGGGCGATTTAGGGAGAGAGAGTAACCGTTTAGTGAGAGAGAGTGGGCGTTGAGTGAGAGAGTTTTGCTTAGGGAGAAAGCAAATGTAATTCCCCCTTTTGTTTTGTCCGTGTCCCCTCCTCTGTTAAATGAGAAATTCCCTTTATTTAAAGATGGCTGATAAAAGCGAAAGAGGCCGTGTGGCTTCATTTGCGGTCGACCCGCATTTCTCTAGAAACATGCAAGGTGGCAATTTGACCCTTCTTTCCAAATGAGGTCCTGCTTGGAATTTTAATTCCTAGCAGGTCCTTCCTTCCTTGGAAAGTTTGGGAAAGTTCCCGAATTGTCCCTGAACTTTAGAAAAGTTCGGGGAATTGCCGGAAAACTTAACCGGAAGGCATGAGCCAGATTTGGGTATTTACAGAAGCCCCTCGGCAACGTCACTTGCAGGGCGAGTGGGGTTGTCGATAGAAAAGGATCCGATCTGGCGAATGCCGAGACGGATTGAGTGACCAAGGTGATCGAGTGGCTGAACCTTTGGAAGGCTACCTACGTATCCCGAGTGGGAATCAAGCCATAATCGTAGTTCGGAATCCACTGGGGAAAGGGGGCGTCATATGTGACAACTTGGCTGAACCTACAGGAGGCTACCTACGTATCCCGAAGGAATCAAGCCAGGTCGTAGTTCGAACTTTGACTGAATCGAAATGTTATTCTTCCAACTCGGAATAACGGAGATCGAAAGAGAGAGCTAAATGTCATTCTTCCACCTTGGAATGACGGAGATCGCGAGAGAGATCGAAATGTTATTCTTCCACCTTGGAATAACGGAGATCGAAAGATAGAGCGAAATGTCATTCTTCCACCTTTGAATGACGGAGATCGCGAGAGAGATCGAAATGTTATTCTTCCACCTTGGAATAACGGAGATCGAAAGATAGAGCGAAATGTCATTCTTCCACCTTGGAATGACGGAGATCGCGAGAGAGATCGAAATGTTATTCTTCCACCTTGGAATAACGGAGATCGAAAGATAGAGCAAAATGTCATTCTTCCACCTTGGAATGACGGAGATCGCGAGAGAGATCGAAATGTTATTCTTCCACCTTGGAATAACGGAGATCGAAAGATAGAGCGAAATGTCATTCTTCCACCTTGGAATGACGGAGATCGAAAGAGAGAGCGAAATGTCATTCTTCCACCTTGGAATGACGGAGATCGCGAGAGAGATCGAAAGAATGCATTTTGTAAAGAAGTAAGAAGGACTCAATGATTTTTGTAAAGAAAGTGGGATGTACCCGATAATTTTTTTGTAAAAGAAGTGGGACGTACCCGATAATTTTGTAAAAGAAGTGAATTAAAAATGCCAAAGGCAAATAAAATGAGCCACAGGGGTAAATTTGTAAAATAAGCCTCGGGGGCACTGGAGGGAAAATTTGATTGAAAATGATTGGAAATGCCAGGTGCACAAAGGGTAAAACAGGCCTATGGGGGACAAAATTGTAAGATTGAGCCTTCAGGGGCAAAAATTGTAAAAACCAGCCACATGGGCTTAGTATGTCGCGCGACCTAGTATGCCATGTGGCCAGGTTTGTCGCGTGACATACATGCTTTGAACCTGGTACTTTTCATAGCCTTTGGAATTGGACTGAAATTGCCGACACGAGTTGGAATTGGGTGACCAAAGAGGTCACCTACCTGGTCCCCTCGGGGCAATGGCAAAGAGATATTGGTCCCTTACTATAAGGATGGAAACGGGGTGACCTAGGAGGTCAAACGGCCAATCCTACTAGGAATGTGCCAAATATAAAAAAAAGAGGGTGACCAATGTGGTCAGATAGTTAGACTTTTATGAAAAGCTTATGCACCATTGGAGAATGGAGAAAGGAAAAGGTGACCAATGTGGTCGGATGGCTGGACCTTTATGAAAGGCTACCTACGTATCCCGAAGGAATCAAGCCTTGATCGTAGTTCAAGCCTCATCTAGACGAGCTTAGGAACGATGTCTAGGATCCTGGAGGTTTTGACAATTAGGAAACTGTCGCCTGGCGTTATCTCGTTATGACGGAAGTAACGGAGGCGCTTTTGGGAGAAAATGTTATCATTAGCAATTGGCACGTTACTTGAGCCTAGGGGTGATTTTTTTTCTTGGAAACATGGTAGGGACTGGGTCTGGATATACATATGGAATGTATTTGGGAATTGTTTAAGACGGGTTTCAAACAGTGGGGTCGTATCCCTTGGGTGCGAACCGAACTGCTGTTGTTCGAGATGTTGTCTACGTGGACTAGAATTCCCTCTTGAGCCGAGATCGGGTTTGAACCTCGGGTCTCGGTGAATGTTCTTTTCTCACACTCTAGCATTTGAAGCTGATGCTAACAGATGTCGAAGTGACCAATCCTCTCTTCTAGGGATGGATGCAACTTATCGAAGCTCCGGTCTAAGGAAATACTCTCTGCAAACCCCATATCTTGTTGAAGTAAGGAAAGATCCTTTTATTGGCAAAACTCTGGTGGCAAAGCCCCGGCTGGACAAACTGAGTAGGCGAGGTCTTGGTGAAGCCCCGATCTAAGGAGAAGATCCCAATATGATTGGTACCGTAAAAGTGATCCCGAGGTTGATCTCGACCAAGACTGGATCCATCTTATGGGCGAGGAACCTGAGGCGGACCCCAAAAATGACTAAAGAAGCCCCAGTCTAAAGAAATGGCTTGGCAAAGCCCCAGACTTGAAGAGTTTCAAGGCAGCCCTAATGCGAATTGTAGCAGAAGAGGAAAGACCTATCTTTTTTTTTTTCTTTTTTTTTTCTTTTTTTTTTTTTAGTCAATCAGTCAACCTTAAGGAGATGCAGACAAAGAGAAGAATTTTAGAAAGATATATACATGCAGGGGCATATTTTTCGAAAGGTGGGAATATATTCCGATTTTGTGTTATTTTGATGGCCTTATTCGATGTAGGCACAAAAACTCGCTCTAGGTTTGACTCTTTTGAGAGAGTATAAGCGTAGAGAGGTTGATAAAAGTGTATGGAAGCCCTGGCGACGTAAAAATCAGTGTTTAGCACTACTTTTCCTAAGATGTAGAAAAGGAAGACTTGTCAAGACATCTGAAAACTTGTTTTATTTACAATGATCACAAGATTGCTTAAAACCCTTTATTAATGTTCGGGTTATTTAACCACTAATCTCGATATGAACAAACATTCTTATTAGTCATGAGGAGAAAGTCAACCAATGCCGCGGATCAAGAAAGGTTTGTGTATAGGGAGGTCATTGATGAGACCGGGTTTTCTGGGATCTGAATGTGTCTATGGGAGAGGTTATCCGATGAGACCGAATTTTCTGGGATTTGACTGTTCTTATGGGAGAGGTTATCCGATGAGACCGGATTTTCTGGGATTTGACTGTGCTTATGGGAGAGGTTATCCGATGAGACCGGATTTTCTGGGATTTGACTGTGCTTATGACCGGACCATTGCTGGTTGCCTACGTTCCCCTCGTTGTGAGGAGCTCAGGTCGCCGTAGTTCGGCCTTGGCCGGATTGTGTTTGGCTTTGGGAAATGGGATTTGTGGTTCCTTTAGTGGAAAGGTTTGGATGAGAAGATTGGATGATGAGGCGTGGGCCTCGGGATGATTCTTTGACCAAGTCATTCTTGGACGGCTGCTTCTGATTGCTTCCTCTTTCATTGGGGGAGAAAGGATTTGCACGTGCCTACAGGCTTATGAAATGCTTCTGGCTTTGCTTCGACCGCCCCATTGTTATCGACAACTTTTATTCTCTGAGCTTTGATTTTGCCTGTCCGTCAAGCTTTTGATGGGCAGTGCTGGGTCCTTGGCCTCATTTTCTTTTATTTTTATGTGCAACCCTGTTTTTTGCCTAGACCGCCCTTTTTTGGGATTTTCGGCCTAGCTGGGCATTACTCTTTTTGCACTAAGATTTTTTCTTTTCTTTTTTTTTTTTTTTTCTTATGTGCAACCCCGTTTTTTGCCTAGATTGCCCTTTTTGGGATTTTCAAATTTAGCCGGGTATTACTCTTATTGCACTACATTTTTTTCTTTCCTTTTTTTTTTATTTTCTGAAGCACCTGAGGGCCAAGGCAAGCCCCTGCTTGAACATTCTTGATACCCTTGAGGTCTAAGCCAAGCTCCTAGGTTGTTGTCGACACGGGGTCAATCTTTCGAAGCTGAGTGGCCTTTTGTTGTCCCTTGACAATGTCGCCGTCGTTGACTTGGTCAAGGTGATGGTGAGGACATGGTTTGGAAAGTGTATGGCTTGATGAAGGCTTTTGTGAGGTAAGGAAAGTGTATGGGGAAGGCATTAGTTGACTTTCTCACACTGATTAATCAGAGCGTTAAATTATTTCGAGAGATTATTTGTTGAGCAATGCAAATGATCATATGAAATAAAACCATTTCATTAAATGTAATGTAGGTGTGCAAATAATGTCTTAAGTCTAGCAAGAAAAGAAGAAGACTTTTTTATAGAAAATTGAAGATTAATTACAATGTCCATGGAGGACTTGATTGAAAGAGAAAAACACTAGAACCTACGAAAGTTGACTGAGAGACTATTTTATTTCTTAGTCTTGCTTGAGGATAGGTAATCCCTAGCCTAGCTACTCTCCGCTGGTTGGACTGCCAGGACACTCGAGCTTTCCGTTTTCTGTTAACCTTTGACTTCCATTATGTGCCCATGATATACTGGTGGAAGTGGAGGGATTTGAGGCCACGGGGCAGCTGGAGCAAGGACAAGGTGTCCAAAGAAACGGGCCGAAAAAGTCACGGGGACGAACTTTGTTGACCGAGCATATTGCCGGAAGGAAGTGAACCTGGGAGGACTTTGAGGGGTATTGGGCTCTGTTTGGGAGGATTCAGCGATGCGCTGGTTGTTTTAAGTGAAAGGGGTAGTACTGGCTGATTGTGTCTTCGGGCCTTTCTCAAGCTTGGAACTGGCATTAGACAAGTGTGCTCTGGGGCAGGTTGTCCTATCGGATTCTCTCACTTCGGGCACTTCAATTTTGCACGGCAGAATCTTTTCTTTGCCTGGTTTGACATCTTGGGTCGAGGGAGTACTGGTACTCATCATGAGATCAAGCTTCTCCTGCATTTGTCTCACTTGCTCTGTCAACATTACCACATGGGGGTCAACGGAAACATTCGAGTTACTGGAACTCGCAACAAGACCTTTATCAGTAGAGGGAACCACAGCCGCAGACTGGTGAAACTGACGGGCGAATTCACTAAGTCTGGTGGACAGCAACGGAAAACTGGAGGCATCCGGATTTTCTTTTAGCAACTTGTGATTGCATTCAGGTAGGTATAAGGGTACCAGAACATAGCCACATGGCTCAAACCGGACATGTGGAAGCAGAGCATGAATGCATGGTGTACCGCCGAACCGAGAAACAGGGGTGATGAGGCCCAATCCGTTCTGGGGGGGCTGAGGGCGATGGAGCCCTGATGGCCTGGGATGTTGGGAGGAACTGGAGGGCAGTAGTCCTTGGTAAGGGATCATATGTGGATGGAGGAGGGCATTGGCTATAGGCTGGGGGAGCCAAGATGGCTACTTCTGGAGTCTCATCTTCTACCATAACCAGGGAACCGTTGGGCTCGACCACTATTTGAATTCCATGGCGACGGAGTGCATCGATAAGCATGGCTTGCTGTTCCTCATGAACCTTATGGGCATTTTCCAAGGCCAGGACTAACTCTTCCTTCCTAATCATCTGATTTCCTGCACCCTCACTGTTTTCTGTCAAATCTGCCATTCTGACTCTCTGAGCTGATGAACTGTCTGAACCTAAGGTTTTCTGCACTGAAAAGCCGCTGACCCAGTATTCTCGCTCACTTCTTTCTCGTTGCGGGAAAGGGATAGGCAAGGTTTAGACTCGGGGATAGGTAAGGTTTAGACTCGAAGGTAAGTGTTTAGGCTGAAGGCTCAAGTAACATGCACTTATCGCTTAAGTTTTACTCAAAACACATTTTCTCCTAATCCTAATTGATCGGAAAAGATGAGACCTTTGAAAGGTCAAGATTGAAAATTGGAAATCGGACCGAGGAGGTCTCGATTAAGGATTTGACCGCGAAAGGTCGATGAGATAAGAGAATCAGAAATCGGACCGAGGAGGTCTCGATTAGGGAATTGACCATGAAAGGCCGGAATAGAAAATCGGAAATCGGACCGAGGAGGTCTCGATTAGGGATTTGACCGCGAAAGGTCGAGATAAGAGAATCGGAAATCGGACCAAGGAGGTCTCGATTAGGGGTTTGACCATGAAAGGTCGAGATAAAAAAATCGGAAATTGGACCGAGGAGGTCTCGATTAGGGTTTGACCATGAAAAGTCGGGATAGAAAATCGGAAATCGGACCGAGGAGGTCTCGATTAGGGATATCAGAGATAGGAAAATGCAATTATGATTACATTAATTGTTCAAGTTTACTTAAAACAATGTCTTTTATTAATATCTATTTGGTTGGAAAAGGGGATTTGCCCTTCTTTTTCGCAACTACTCTAGATCCTGGATCAGTGGGTTCCGTCACTACGTCTATAAGCCCCTCGTATTCCACCTGTATTTCGACCTCCCAGGTGGATGCCCGGGCGAGGGTCCTATAGGGCACGCGGATCCCACCGACCGAGAGTAAAGAACGCTCCTAACGGGTCTAGCGGGTCATAGGACCTTTTAACGCACGAGCGATGCGGATTATGGTCAAGGCAATACCGGGAAAGTCTCGTCTTTCTGCCTTAACAAAATTTTGGCAGAGTTTCGCTTGAGCGAATGACGTCTTGACTTTCAGCAATGTCCGAGAAGATAATAGGCATAGGTCGGGCGGCAAAAGCCGGATGACGCAGTGTCACATTGAACTTCGTTGCATACGCAGTGCGTGAGTCAGAATCGAAGTCAATGCCGGGTCAAGATCTCGCCAATTTTTCCTTGTCGGAATTTTGGCAGAGCTTCGCTTGAGCGAAAGATCTTTGGATTATTTGGCAAAGACTCGGTCTTGACTCTTACGCATTCCGTGCGGGTCAAGGTCAAAGTCAATGTCGGAGTCAAGATCCCACCGATTTTTCCTTGTCGGAATTTCGGTAGAGCTTCGCTTGAGCGAAAAATCTTGACTTCCGTTATGAGCTAAGGCTTGACCTTTACGTGGGTATGCAACTGGGCTATATGACACGGACTAGACCAAAAACCAACCAAAAGTCACGGTTTTTTGAAACGTGTGACACGGACTGTGCATTGGTCGACACTGGCTGCCATGGGAGGTTGGAATGATTCCGTGCGCGCCCGGGAGCATCGTAAGGCTGTCCGTGGATCGCAATGGAACCACCCCGGGTTTGAAGGACGTGCGTGCAAAGTGTACAGGATATATCAGGTGCGCGTAGTGTGCGATCTCCTAAAAATGTTCCTTTTTGAGTTAAAACAGAAATTTTCATAAATGTGTTTTAAAGGAATGATTTTCGGGACGGGGAGAATGCGGCACGTAAATTTTCTGGAAGCCCTGGCCATCATGGAGCCGAGTAGCCCCAAGCCGCTAGGACTGCCAGATTAACCCCGATTTTCCTGGTGGAATTGCCACTGAGTCGCCCGGTCGAGAATCCGGGGAGGATTAAGCCGTACGACCGCATGGATCAATTTTCCAGTTCCACTCCTTTGCGGTTTCGGGTTGTTTCCCGAACTTTTAGGCACCTTTATTTTTCCTGTTCAGTATGCACAAATTCCAGGATGCAAATGATGCAATGCAAGGCAAAGAAAAGCAAGCACGATAAACGAAATCCGCGACGGGAGTCTAACCTGCTCAAAGGGAAAAGCTTTCTTTTATTTTTTATTTTTTTTCAAAATTTTTTTTTTCGAAAAAAGGGATACTGGTACGTGGGATTGTTAAACCACCGTTTATCCCAAGCCCCGGGTTAGGGAGCGATACAGGAAGGTTAAGTGGTGTCCACCTATATACCGAGTATCAATTTTTTTTTATTTTATTATTTTTTTTTAAAAAAAAAAACTTATAAAATAAAACCATTTAATGTCCCATGTCCCTCAAGCAAAAATGAACCTCAGCCTCTAAGCAATGCAAACATTCGACACTAAGCTTCAGCAACACAGAGAACATGGAGGAAAAGGAAAACAGAGCATGTAAAATGCAAATATCACATATGATGTCACAACAATGCACACACAAAAGAATAAAACGGATGTTGAATGAGAACGAAAGTTTGACCCACTTTTGAAAACAAGTTTCAATTCCCCAGCGGAGTCGCCACTGAATGTACGCTCGCCGAAATTTTTAGAAAATTAATTAGGAGTCGCCACGCCGTTTTAAAGGAAAACATTGAAAACCTTTTAATATTGAGAAAATGGGTTCGGGGGTCAGGTTACGTGTTGGGAAGAACGTTTGGCGTTCACCCAATACGCCTCGTAAACGAGTCTTTCTAATATTCAACATCCAATTCATTCAAAAGTGTGTGCGATTGTGTGAGACAAAATGTGATAAAATGCATTTTGATGCTTTGTATTATTGATGAAATGAGAGAATTACATCTTGTAATAACAACACCCAATTATATCAAAAATGATCTAATAAATCATAGAAGTCGGGGTTTAACACTCAAAAAGGGTACGGATATGATTGATCCATACTCATCTTCTTGAATGACTAAACTAAACATATCAACATCATTCGAAAGCATGGATTGAACATGGATATTAAAATATGATCAGGAAGCCAAAATAACAGATTGCACATCCACAAGAGACATGAGATCAATACCATCACTTCAATGAGTGTGGATATTGAGGATCCACACTCTACTTGAAGTATTCAAGCACATCGCATAACATGAATGACCAAAAATGCAATATCATGAGAATGAATACAACATTCAGAGACTAAACGAAACATGTCCAAACAATGGTATGGACAGAGCATGTGAATCAAGACATGAACATCCAAAATGTGACCAGTAACCAGAACAATGCACAGCCATGGTATTGATTGCACAGCCACGATATAAAAGAGATTGCATGGAAAATCAACACTCAGACTAACACAATCCAACCATTGTATAGCTAAAACATGTTGATCAATACATGAATATCACAAGCATAAACTGATGCAAAACATATCCAATCACAGATTCACGGGTTGCCAATAACGAACATGGAAATGGCACTGCACAATGAAAACAGAGAGAGAGAGCAAAAGGTTGAGATTCGTTACCCTCGTAGATCCACACTTCCTATACCACGTCGGTATAGGAAGCCTTCAATCGGCTTCAGAACAGTGGACAGAGTGCGAACTCACCGTGGAGCTTCAAGGCTGAACTGAAATCGGTGGCGGGCGATTGAACGGGCTTATGGCCTGGAACGGAGAAGAAATGGTGATGGCTGATTTGGGTATGGAGAGCTCAACAGTGAGTTGGGTCGTTGTTTAGGGGAACGATTAAAATGGTGGTGATGGCGATTGGGTTTGACCGGAGCAAGGTCGTCGCCGATTTGAGATTAGGGAGAGAACTGGGTTCTTTGCGAGAGAGAAATGGGGAGGGCGCTGTTATTGCGTTTAGAGAGATAATGAGAGTGAGCGCCTGGTTTGGGTTTAGAGGGGAAGGGATTGATTTTGGGTTAGAGAGAAGCTAGGTCGCCATTGTTGTGGTTGGGGGTAGGGAGATAGAGAGAACGGTGGTGACTTGACCGGAGAAGGGGATTGTTGCTGAGGAAGCAATTAGAGGGAGAGGGCTCGGTGAGGGAGGTGATTTAGAGAGAGGGAGACGCCATTAGCATCGTTTAGAGGGAGAGAGAAGGTGAAGACGCCATGGGCGATTTAGGGAGAGAGAGAGTAACCGTTTAGTGAGAGAGAGTGGGCGTTGAGTGAGAGAGTTTTGCTTAGGGAGAAAGCAAATGTAATTCCCCCTTTTGTTTTGTCCGTGTCCCCTCCTCTGTTAAATGAGAAATTCCCTTTATTTAAAGATGGCTGATAAAAGCGAAAGAGGCCGTGTGGCTTCATTTGCGGTCAGTCCAGATTTCTCTAGAAACATGCAAGGTGGCAATTCTGGACCCTTCTTTCCAGCGAGGTCCTGCTTGGAATTTTAATTCCTAGCAGGTCCTTCCTTCCTTGGAAAGTTTGGGAAAGTTCCCGAATTGTCCCTGAACTTTAGAAAAGTCTGGGGAATTGCCGGGAAACTTAACCGGAAGGCATGAACCAGATTTGGGTATTTACAGGTATGCACGATCCACGGCATCTTGAAAATTTTGAAACTTGTGGCCCACTAATGGCGTTCGAATCACTTTCTTCAAACCCCGAACAAACCTCATGGACTTTCTCTCCTCGGTTGCCACCAAATGCGTGCAATATCTCGATAACTCCGTGAACTTGGCAACATACTGAGCCACGATCATAAAATTTTGCTCCAGGTTAAGAAACTCCATCTCTTTCTTGTCTTGATCTACTGATGGAATAAAATGCTCCTTAAACTTCCTTATAAAGTTCTCCCAAGTGTACGGAACATGAGCCTCATCCCAACTTGCTTTTAAAGTTCTCCACCAATGCTCCGCCGCACCAGAAAACTTGTAAGCTGCGAACCTAACTCGTTCATCCTCGGTACATCTCAACACCTCAAAGATCTTTTCCATGGCTTCAATCCACCTCTCAGCCTTTGACACATCCGGCTTGCCATCATATCTAATAGGTTTCAACTTCAAAAACTGATCCAATCCAACCCTTGACGCTGCTTACTCTCCTTGCTGTCTTTGATCATTCATGGCCTTCATGGATGCCTCTAACATTCCTTGGAACATATCTCGGGTCTCCTCCCTTACATTTCCAGGGCCTAAAGGTCCGGTCGGATCACCTTCAGCTCCTGCCATAACAAATGAGTACCTGCATAAAACATTTAACGTCACTCACTCAATCCATACTACCCTCCTAGGTCATGTAGTCACTCTAGACTATCTAAATCTAAGGCTCTGATACCAACTAATGCGCCCCGAACCGTAATCCTACTTGGCCACACGCCGGGACAAGCTCTGAAAACGCCTTTAAAAAAAAACTTTCGAAATGTCCTTTCTAAAAGTTATCAATTTCAAAAACCTGTTTAACGTAAAGAAATTTCATAACTTGCCATTAAAGGTAAAACCATTCAACTTCAAAAATCAACTCACACAACTTTCAAACCATTTACAAACCACACACAAACTTCTTTACAACCCAAGGAACATAGGTTCCCAAAATATAAAATATTTACATCCCTTTAAAAGTTTCAAAATAAGGACAACATATCAAGTCTAGGAACACTACCCCAAGGTTATATATTTACATAATGTAACCTTATAAAATACCTTTCTCAAATTCAAATCCCAACTAGGCGCCCTCTCGGTGCTCAACGTGTTCTAGCCCCTGGCTCGACAAGTTATTGTATATGCAGCAATATGATATGCAATCACATGAGGAAAGCATATAACATCAAATCATCATATATATATCACATTCTTATCAACACAAAGAAAGATAGATATATATATATATATATATATATATATATATATATATATATATATATATATATATATATATATATATATATATTTATAACACATAAGTGCAATAATGTAACACTTAGAAGGATATTGAGCCAAGGTTTCATCCTCAAAAGGATATCACGAACTGAGCAGCATCAGCAGCTGAAGAAGATGTTCCGGAACCCAATCACAATAACAACAAACGGGGACTATGACACAAAGTCATACCAAAATGTGCAACTAGACTACACCCTAAAAAGGGGAGCTAGCCCACTACCAAAAACATGGCCAATGGCTGGGCAAAAAGGGACCCAATGTATGGATTATAACGAACTCGGCTCGGGTGCCATTATAATCCCATAACACTGCCCAACAATCAAGTACCAGCTGGACTTTAAACATAAGCACAGTACTAAATACTTGCTTACAATAACCGATGATTCCAAAGTAGGGAACCATACCAATATAGCATATCAAAATGATAGCAAAATGATAACAAGTATCCAACAAAAGTAGCACAAAGGCTAAACCATCCTTGAACCAATTCAATTCAACTTAGGATTCCAAAGTAGGGAACCCTAATCAAGCACATCATAAAGATGTCAAATAAATGCAAAAGGTGCAACACATAAGGTCTACACACTTACAATAACCATTCAAGGATGTATCATCAATCATATAAGAATATTAAGCAAGTTAGGTTCAATGGAATCAATGGTTCCAACCTACTTTGACCAAATATTTAACCAACTTTCAATTGTCACAATTGTTATGTAAATACATCATTTTGTTGTTCATATGTTGTACTTTGATCATAGTGTTCAATTGGTTGAAATACATGTTATCTAATTGAACCTACATTGCTTTAAAAACAATTCAGCAAAACTGGCCAGGGCACGACTCATGACCCTTAAACACCCAGCCTGATACAGTCGTCCAACCCAAGGCACGAATGGTCACGACTGCTTGGATGACTCGTGCCATAGGGCACGACTCGTGCCCTTAGCAAAATTCAGAACAGAAGCTGAAACTTCAGCAACTTTACTTGAAACAATACAAGTCCAATTTTTCCAACTCAAACAACATTTCCAAAACCCAAACTTCATTTCCATGCAACCCAAAAGTACCTCAAGCTACTCCAACCAAGCCCAAAACCAAATTTACCATTTCAACACACACCAAAACCATTTCCAAGTTAGTCAAAACCATTTTTACCATTTCCAAACTCAAGAAAATGATCCAAAAATCCCCTTCAATCATTAAACAACAACAACAATTATCACACTAAATGAGCATGCCATGGAAGGAAAAATATAATAACTTACCTGAAATTAATATAAAAACTTGAAAACTTTAATCGGATGAAAATGCTCCCCTTCTTCTCCCGAACACAACGAAACAATCGGATCGTCGAACGAATTTTTCTAGAATTTCGGAAGGATTTTTAAGTAGGAAAGTAAGGGTTTTGGTTTTGGACCAAGGATTGAGCTGAGCAAAGGGTTTTGTTTAATTGATAACAATGAGGCTTCCCCAACAAATTAAAACAAGGATAAACATAGAAATGATCCACCTAGGCTCCTCCATCAAATAAATGTTTTAAACTTAAATAACTTAAGTTACAAATCCTACTCTTTAGCACCTCAATGACTTTTATAAGTTTATTAACTAAATTTCAAATATCATTATTTCACTACACTCCTCCTAATATTTTCAATAAGACATTAAATGATTATATTTAATTTATTAATATATTTAAAATATCGTATAAGTTATAAAAATGTTAAACTACCACATAATTTCTATCAACCAAATGCAAAACATATAATAATATGAAATGCACACCATATTTACAAATTCAAACATATATCAATTATGTCTAGGACTAGGGTCGTGACATAAAGAATGGAGCCTAAAGTAAAGATAAGAAGATGTTACCACTTATAAACAAATTCCATTGGATATTAATCGTCTAGAGCTTTCCAATGATATGTGGCAAGCCCAAATCGGAGTTCGTGTGAGAATGTTATGATATTCGAAAGTTTGTCGAAATTCGAGCATGTACTAAAGAAGGAGTGGATGCACCCCAAGACAAAATACTTACAGCCACTTGGGGGCGGATGCACCCATCTAATGGGGGCAGCGGCACCCACCTTTGACTAGGGACCTCTTGGGAAATATAAAAATTTTAGGGATCTGTTAGGAATTAATTTCAGGGACTTTTTTGGGAATTTAGCAAATATAGAAGACTTTTCTGGAATTATAAAAATCTTAGGGACCTTTGGGGAATTTTGGCCAGAAGCTTCAGATTTTCCTTTTTCAACAAGGAATCCTATTGTTTTTCTAATTTTGACACGTTCTTAGCCCTAGTATAAATAAAAAACACAGAATAATTACCAAACCATGCAATGTACTATACCCTCTATTTCATAAAGAATAACGTACTATGTAGTGACAAATTAATGCAATGTACTTTTTGATTGTATTTAAAATAATGCAATTTGGTTGGATGACGTTAAATTTGATTAACAAACCCTTTAAAAATATAATCCAGTTACTAACTTAACAAAACCCCCTTCTCTCTAATTGAATATGCCCACACCACCTACCATTGTTGACCCCCTATTCCTCCTCCTCCTCCTCACCCTCACCATACCTCCCCAATTTTCGCCCACAATCTAACTCCCTAACATCTTTTTTTCTCACATACACCTCAGCCCATCATCTGACAGTTATCCTAACCATCCTAACCACCATTAGAGCACATGGCGAAGGTTGTTGGATGTCGTTACCTAAGTATGCCGGACTTCTATGCTGCGGCAAGAGTTGCTGGCTCCAATGGATTAATTACTTGAGGCCTGACCTAAAGTGTGAAAACTCCCCAATAATTCTCATTCTTTGTCTACAAACCATGGTTGTCTTTCTTTTCTTCAAGACCATGTAAAAAAACAAGAATGTATGCCTCTATCTTCCAATCCTGCAAATCCCCAATATTAGGAAAACAATTCCATTCACGCTCGATAAAAAATGGGTGTCCCGGATGCGAGTTTGTAGAGACGAAGTTACTCCTAATGAATGCAAAGTGTGGTTGTTTTGACGGTGCAGCTAAACTATTCGATAAAATGTTGCTGCGAGATGTGCATTCATGGACGACCTTTCTTGGCGTGCACGTTGATTATGGGTTTTTAAAGGGACCTGCTTTGATCTTTTTAGATTTGTTGTTTGAGGGTCCGGAGTTGGAGTTCTTTGTGTTCCCAGATGTTCTGAAAATTGCTAGGTGTGGTGGTATAGAGGTTGGAAAGCAGTTGTATGGTGTGGTTATTAAGAATGGTGTTGTAGAAAATAATTATGTGGGAGATATTGAAATCGAAACAGGTTTTTAATCGAATGGAAATAGCAGGAATTGAGAATTTGCATATATACAATATGTTTTCTATAATAAAAATTTTCATTAGCATTAAAACCCCCTTCGAATCTCTCGAAGGTGTGTGTGGGGTGGTTGGGATGGTGGTGGCCGAATTCGAGAGAGACGATGGCAGTCGTTGGGTTGAGTAGAGGGGTGGTGGGGTGGTTAACAACTGTTGGTGCATTTAACATGAGTTAGTTTTTTAACAAATGTTGACATTTTGGTCAAGTTTTTGACGTCGTTAGGTTGATTTAACGTATATTGCATTAAATATAAAAAATGGAGATAGTACATATCATTAAGATGTCACTAACTAGTACATTATATTAATTGTAAAAATTGAGAAAGTACGTTGCATATTTAGGTCATTCACCCATAAAAAACCTCTAGCCATGTAAATTTTTTATTTTTTATTATACTTCTCATAGCTTATAGCAAAGATTAAAGGATCTTTTATCTCTTCAATTCCAGGTTTTAATGTTCTTAATTTTATTTTCTATGTTCTCTTTTATGGCTCTTAGTAGCTAAATTATTTAGATTCATGAAATGGATGTAACAAGTATCGACTCTCTGTGCTATTGATTTAATTCTTCCATTCTATATTGTTCTAATTTTTCAAACTAATCATCATTATATGTTTTAGGGTTTCAATTATATATTAAGATATAAATTGGCTCTTTAATTATTGGGTATAAATCTTTACACTTGCATGGAGGATTTATACATTGACCACTGCTTTGATAATTAGATTTAATTGAGGACCTTGCAAAAATCAAACGAATCTAGGTTCAAATATTCTTGAGTAATTAATGAATTATTGGGATATTATTTGGACTCTGCGGAAAATATAATATTAGTAGACTATTAGATTGCAAATCTCACACCAAACCATCCCAATCCTTAATTGAGTGAATGAACCCTAGAATGAGATTGATCCCTTCATTGTTAGCATAAGCCTAGAGAAAACATACTTGTGAAACCCAATCCGTGAATCCCTTTTAATCTGATTACTTCCTTGCTTTTACTTGCTTTCTTAGTTTAATCTTTAATTCGGTTTTAGTAGGATAATAAACATTCAAACAAAAACCCCTTTTTGTTACTTTTTCAATACTTTAAATCAACTTATTTTTTATCAAGTCTCTGTGGATTTGACCCTTGCTTGTGCATACTAATACATCAATAACTAGTGCGCTTGCTAAGTATTTTATTACAAGAGGGAGATTTTCTCCATCAAGTTTTTGGCGCCGTTGCCGAGGACCTGTTATGAATAAACAAGTTAATTTAGGTAGTGAATGCTTGATTGTCGTTCTTTGAATCCAATCATGGAGCCCTTGGACGACAATATTGATAAAGTAGGTCCAGGTAAAAAGACAGAATTGAACGAGGGCAATCCCCTCGAAATAGACCTAGAAGAAAAGATTGAATCTTCTACCATCGGGGTAGAAGAACCAAAAGTTGAGATGGTGGTATCACCTGCTCACACTGGGAAGGACTTCTGTCGTCCAAAACTTGATGCATCCATCTCTTGCATTATACTTACTGAAGCAACAAATAACTTAGAAGTCAAGGGTCAATATTTTAATGTGTTGCCCTCCTATCAGGGCCTACCGTCTGAGTACCCTTTGGCCTTCTTGCGCGAGTATATGATGATTGTGTCTCACTTCCTATGTAAAAGGGTGTGACAGTTGACTAGATTAGATTAAAATGCTTCTCATATACTCTGAAAAGGGCGACAAAGACTTGGTTTATGATGTTAACCCCTAGGAGCATTAGCACGTTGGATCAATTGCATGATGTGTTTCTTCAAAAATATTATCCCCATCCCGCGTTGGCTAATATGAGGCAAAAGATAATAGAATTTGCTCAAGAATTAGGTGAACCATTCCACAGAGCATGGGATAGGTTCAAGATGATGCTAGTTCAACGCCCCTACCACAATTTTCTGTTGCCTTTGCTTAATCAGACTTTTTATAATGGCTTGAATCATGTTAATCAAGTCATGGTAGATAATGCAACGAGGGGCACATTAGGAGCTAAAACCCCACAAGAGACTCAAGAGTTGTTTGAATTATTGGGTGCTAATTCCCAACAAAATAGTACTATGGGTAAGGCTAGAGGCATCCATGAGGAGAATTCTAATGAATAACTAGCTAGGCAAGTAAAACAATTAATTGCTATGTTTAATGCAAAAAGTGCTTCACCTAGTGCCAATGTAATACAAGATGCTTGTTCCTTATGTGGTTCATATACTCATGCTACTAATATTTGTCCTAGTGGTGCACATTTTTCTCTTGCTTCTGAACATGTACATGCACTGAATGGATATCCTCTAAGGCCATCTCAGAATGATCTATACTCGAATATATATAATCCGGGTGGAGGAATCATTCAAATTTTTCTTGGGGAGGAAATCAAAATCAATAGCAAAAGCCTCTCAATCCCACACCCCCACAAGGGAAATATGAACAACAAAACAAGGCACCTTGGGAATAGGCGATGGCAAAAATGAGAGTTGACCAGCAGCAACAATTGAAATAATATGAGGCTGCGATCAAGAAGTTGGAGACACAAATAGGGCAACTGTTGAAGCCCTACAAAGCCACAAGCCCAAAAATTTCCCAAGTCAAGGGAAACAAGCCATGGTCATATCCACTCTAAGGAATGACAAAGAGGTAAGTAAAGAGGTACTTTCTCCTTATCTTTCCCCTTCTCCTTATCATTCTCCTCCTTCTATTCATGAAAAAAATTATTGATGAGAGTACAAATGGATTAGGAGATAACTCTAAAACTATTTCTCCACCCCCAAGCCATATGTACCATTTGTGCCATTCCATGGACGTGTTTTGAGGCATAAGATGGAGCAACAAATGTTGAAGTTAATGGACATGTTTACAAAAGTTAGTATTAATCTCCCTTTGTTGAAAGTCATTAAAATTGTTCCTGTTTATGCCAAGTTTTTCAAAGAAATTAATTTCAGGAAACATAAGTATGGGAAAGATGAGAAGTTAACTATGGGTGACAGTGCTAGTGCCGTGGTACGACAAGACCTCACACCAAAACAAAAGGATCCCGGAAGTTTCAAAATTTCTATTAATTTGGGGGATTCGAATAAGGTGAAAGCGATGTTGGATCTTGGTGCTAGCATTAATTTGTTGCCATACTTTATGTAATTGAAGTTAGAATTATCTGAATTGAAACCTACCACAATGACCCTTCAATTAGTCGATCGCTCTATTAGACAACCTATGGGTATTATGGAGGATATGTTAGTGCAAGTAGATACCTTAATCGTCTCTGTGGATTTTGTTGTTCTAGAGATTTTAAATGGAGGGGGGAATTGTCGTGAATCGTCCATTTTGCTTCGATGTCCATTCATGGAAACAAGCAACACCATAATAAATGTGAGGAATGGGAAATTGTCAATGTCAGTAGCGGATGAGAGGATAGAGATTTCAGTGGATGATATCATGAAAAGTTCTACAGATGATGTGGATTCATGTAGGTTTGTGGATGTGATAGATTACTGTTTGAAAGAGCACCTATGGCATGAGAGTGATAGTGGTAAGTTAGAGCATTTTGAGTGGCGATGAGAATTTTAGGGATAAAGCGGACGTTTGTGTCATGGCTAGAAACAATAAAGCCGACGAACACTCTTGTAGTGACGCCCCGTATCACCCTCTAGACCACTTCCACAAGAAGTTGGTGCTACCAATTAAATCATTATTTCCCTTAAAATCAAAATCCATTGGATCATTTTCCCAAGTAATGGAGGATGATAAGAGTAATTATGTTGAGGAATTGTTTTTAACATTGATATATCTAATTCTATATTTGTTGATAGTTTTAATCAAGATAACCCTTGGGAAAAAAATTCAGTGAGTTTGTCTTGAAGCTGGTAAAGTGGATGACCAAAGGCAAGTTGAGGGAAAGAGCCCAAGAAGAAAGAAGAAGAGACAAAAATAGAAAACTCACAAAATCCCTTGGGTACTTCCTGAATTAATTATGAACGGATTTTATGCATGGAAAGTTGTTGGCATTAGTGCAATAGAAAGCTCAAGGTGGTTAAAGGGCAGAAAAGTAAAGGCCAAAGAAAATATGGTCAATTCAACCCCCTAGTAATATCGGGGCCATAGTCGGGCTAACGACTCAAAATAAATACGCGTGTTGGGAGGCAACCCAACTAGGTATCATTTATTTTTTATTTTATCTTTGTCATGTAGTGCCAACCCTTGAACCCAAGGCATGTTTCTATTCTTTTTGTGCTCTGAGTACATAGCATGTTTTGAGTTTGAGGGTAGGCAATGTTACTTTTGAGTCACTTTATTTGAGTCTCTCTGAGTTTGTGGTTTTATAGGGGAGTGTAAATAGTGTCACCCACCAAACAAATTTAAAAATTAAAAAAATTGTTTTTTTCATATTTTGGGATGTTGACTAGAGTCTAAGATGATTTGAGAGTGCTTTAATTTTTGAATCTTAATTGTTATTATCAATATGGAGATATGATTACATTGAAACATCTTCATTATGATTACTTCACCTTTACTTCCATATTATTTTCTTGATCATTGTTACCAACTTAGAAGACCTTTATAGGATCACTTTGGCATTCTCGGGGTCCCTAGAACATGTTTGCATGACTGTCAATAACACATCAAGTAGGCTACTCGAAAAGTGATATATGGCTATTTTCTTTGAACCCTTTTGTGAGCCTTTAACTTTTTTCGTCACTTATAAAAAAATCCGCTAGAACCCCTTTGGAAATTTAATAAGAATGGGCATCAAAGACCATCATTCGCCTTCATTTGGTACCTACAATATCTTACCCTTACACATATACACTATTTTCTTACCTTTTAAGAAAGTGAAACTAGAGAATGAATGGAAAATTGTGGGTTAAAATCAAGGGCTTGAGTGGAACGTGATCAACAAAATAAAGAAAAGGGCTATGCATAATATTGAAAAGAGGGGCATGTGCAAAGTATTTAGTGCATAATATTCTCTGTGATACTTATATATGCAAAGCAAAAGAAAAGAAAAAAAACTGAAAAGCCATGCCCCCGTATGTTAAAGCTGTGATGAAAAGTGACAAAGGAAAGAAAGGAATGTGATCAACCCTTTGTGTAAAATTATGCAAAATTCGAACTTTGGGGGTTGAAACATGGGTTGGCATGGGTGAGCAGAGAGATAGACTCAAAGTAAGGATATTTTATTGAATGCTTTCTAGTTTCACTTACTTGACTTCGTACTTCATTTTTATCAGTGAACCTAGCCTGCCATTGCCACGATACATTATAAGTCATAAAGCAATATTTGATCCCTAGAGAGTAGCCGGGTTGACAGTTGTGGTTAAACATGCATATGAGTATTCTTGTGCAGAATTTTCATCTTATTATCTTCGGTTTAGAGCATGACACAAGTGGCCCTAAAAATTATCTTATTTTGGTAACGATGATCTTCCATTATCCATTCATAATATCATTCTGTGGTGGATAATTGTGATTTATATGCATTAGTGTAATTGTAATCTCATTTTCATGATAACTCTTGTAGATTATATGTGTTGCAAGGATCTGAGACTTATATAGCTAACAACCTTTTATATGATTAGAGAATTCCAAAATATTTTTTTTCTTTTAATGTTTGTATATTAAGTAGATTAGTTATAGATTAGTTTTATTTATTTTTTTAGTTTTTGTTTTACTCGAGAACGAGCAAAAGATAAGTTTAGGGGTATTTGATAGATGTATTTCTACCCATCTAAATGATATACTTTTAGACTTATTTAGTGTTCAACCTTGGGGGTTTTAATGACTTTTTGGAGTGTTTATGAGTACAAGAAACGGAAGGAGAATTGCATGGATTATGGTCTTAAAGAGTACAAAAAGGAATGATCTGAATTGGGGTAGCAAATGATAAAGAACGGAGCCTAAATAAAGATAATTAGATGTGACCACTGATCAACCAATTCCATTGGATATTACTCGTTGAGAGATTTCCAACGATATGTGGCATGTCCATATCAGAATTCGTATGAGAAAGTTATGACCTTCGAAATGAAATTCGGGCATGTACCAAAAAAGGAGCGGACGCACCCCAAGACAGAATACTTACAGCCACTTGGGGGCGGACGCACCCACCTATTGGGGGCAACCGCATCCACCTTTAACCGGGACCTTTTGAGAGTTATAAAAAATTTGGGAACCTCTTGGGATTTAATTTTAGGGACTTTTTGGGAATTTAGCAAAAATTGGAGGAATTTTCTGGAATTATAAAAATCTCAGGGACCTTTGAAGAGTTTCAGTCAATAGCTTCAGATTTTCCTTTTTAAAGAAGGAATCCTATTGTTTTCCTAATTTTGACACCTCCTTAGCCCTAGTATAAATAGAAAACCTCTAGCCATGTAAATTTTTTATGCTTTATTCTATTTCTCATAGCTTGTAGCAAGGATTAAAGGATCTTTTATCTCTTCAATTCTAGGTTTTTATATTCTTAATTTATATTTTGTTTTCTCTTTTATGGCTCTTAGTAGCAGAATTTTAGATTCATGAATTGGATGTAACAAGTATCGATTCTCTATGCTATTAATTTAATTCTTCTATTCTATCTCGTTATAGTTTTTCAATGTAATCATCATTATATGTTTTAAGGTTTCAATTATATGTTAAGATATAAATTGGCTCTTTAACTATTGGGTATAAATCGTTACACTAGCATGGAGGATTTATACATTGACTACTACTTTGATAATTAGATTTAATTGAGGACCTTACGAAAATCAAACAAAACTAGGTTCAAATATTATTGAGTGCTTAATGAATTTTGGGATATTATATGGACTTTGTAGAAAATATAATATTAGTAGAATATTAGGATTGTAAATCGCACAACAAACCATCCCAATCCTTAATTAAGTTAATGAACCCTAGAATGAGATTCATCACTTCATTGTTAGCATAAGCATAGAGAAAAGGTTCTTGTTAAACTCAATCTGTGAATCCCTTTTAATCTGATTACTTCCTTGATTTTACTTGCTTTCTTAGTTTAATCTTTAATTTCTGTTCTAGTAGGATAATAAACATTCAAAATAAAAAAACCTTTTTGTTACTTTTTCACTGCTTTAAATCAACTAGTTTCTTACCAAGTCTTTGTGGATTCGACACTTGCTTATGCAAACTACTACATCGATAACTAGTACGCTTGCTAGGTATTTTATTACAAGAGGGAGATTTCCTCCATCAGGTGCGACTCCAACAAAAAACCGAGCAACATGGGAAAGCTACAACGACAGTCTCCCTCTCTAAAAAAAAATAACTGATTAGGATTTCCCTTTCCTTGTAAAGTGTGCATTAAGTCTGTGTCAAATCTCAAATTAATAAAAGTTGTTCTTGTCCTCATACTTTCTCCAAGTTGTTCTATCAATTTAATTCTTAATAATGCTTGGCAAAAAACGAAAAGATGTCTAAACAAACTTAAGAATGAAGGCTATCACTTGAACATATAGGGGCTAACACCGCGATAAAAAGGCAAAGCAAATGCAGAGAAGTTGTTGCAAATACTCAAGCGAAGTAGGGGCTAGAGTTTACATCTCAGCATAGTCGCATGAAATCACTTCCACCGACTTGTTTGATCGACTAATTGTGAAATCTTCCTTTGTATGTTAACAAGATGTTGACTTACTATTATCCTAATGGATATCTCTCAGTGGGTGCAATAAATCAAAGGGAACAACTGCTCCCCCATTATATGAAGCTAGTCCAGTGGGATCAAACGATGTCCATGATAATAGTTTGGCTCAAATTTAGAAAGAGAATTTGTGAAAAAGGGCTATCATTGGGATTAAAAATAGTGAGAGCTACCCAACAAACAATTCCCACATTAAAAAATGGGTGGGCACATTCTAGAGGCTGAGCAAGCTTGAAAACTCGGTTCATTGACTGAGATGAATACTTCAAAAAGCTCGACAAAGGAAAAATCAAGTGTCTTCATCACAACCTTTGTCTGATGAAAGTAAAGCAAGAAAATGAAGCATCAACCCGAACTACGGCGACCTGAGCTTCTCACCTTGAGAAGAACGTAGTCAACCTTCGGGTCCGGTCTCATGCAAGAAGAAAGAAGTGATTAGCCCTAGATTGTTGTGGTGATTAGAATTTTTCTCATAATTCGTAAAGACATATTTGTAAAGCAATGTAAATGAACATTAACATAACTAAGATAAAACAACTTTCTTAGAGTTGGAGTCATTCGCATTCCTTGTCGAGTCTAGGGGCTTCCAATTATTCGGCTATACTCTCAACTTCTTGTAATCAATTTGATGCTTTCATTCACTTCTCTCTAAATGACTCATTCTCGCTTCCTTGAGTCATCTCTCAAAAAAGAGTCAATGTTAGGGGCCACTGCAAAGTGTACCTCCCAAAAGGTCAAAAGTCCGACCCCACAAAGTTAACAACTTTTGCCATCTCCACAAATCGAGTTAGTATTCTTCTTCCTCACTAGAGTCATGGGGCTTCCCCCAAAACAAAAATCTCTCTCTAAAAAAAATCAAAAATTCATCATTCTTTTCTATAGAGTCAATGCACACTTCCTCCCCGATCAAATCAAGGGGCTTTTTCAAGGAAATTCTTATAAAAGCACAAAAGAGATGCCCACTAGATTGAAAACCTAAAAGGGCGGTCTAGGCAAAACAAAGGGTGCGTCATAAAAAAAGAGGGAGAACTTCTATCTTCTACGAGCAAAGCAACACACAAATCTGCAAGGACTTCCCCACATGATCGATTTCAGCATGCAAGGAGACTTAGAGTTTCAAGATCTAGCTTGTCTTCACCTCATCAAATTGGTTCCTTAGCCTATGGCAGGACAAACTCAACATCAAGGTCTTCTAGATCTTTACAAAAGCAAAAATCTCTCGGGGTTGGACATCCGATCTTCAGTATCATGTTCTTCCAGGGGATTAACATAAGCAAGGATCTCCGGGGCTTTGCATCACATCGCATCTTCAACACTGCAGCTTCCCACAAGAAATCTTTTGGGGCTTAGCATCCCATATTTGGTACCGCAACGAAAACACGACCTAGAGACCAGAACAAGCTCCCTCTCTGTTCAAACAAAGTCCAAGCACATTTGCCTTCAAAAAGCAGCACAACAAAAATCTCTTCAGCAAATGTAAACACCTTAAGGCATGCATCTAACATAACATAGAGAGTCTAGGTGTAGATTAAAACACTAGGAGATAATAAAACAAAATCAAATGTGTATATTTTGTTATCTCTCTCTCTTGCTCTCCGTCGCTCTCTCTCTCTCTCTCTCTCGCTCACTCTCCCTCGCTCTTTCTCCCGCTCTCTCTCTCTCTCTAAGTAGCTTGGCAAAGATACAGCAGTGTGAGTCCTCCGTGGAGATGCAACTTTCTCTACATACAATAATGTCAATGTGAGCCCTCCAGGCATCTGCAATATCCCCTTCTACAACAATGACAGTGTGAGTGCTCCGGGCAACTACAATTCTTCCTCAAATACCACAACAACAGTGTGAGTCCTCCGGGTAGCTGCAAACCATCCCTCTTGACATGAAAATGGAAGCATGAGTCCTCCAGGCAGCTGCAATTCTCTACTCCAACAAGTAGTAGTTTGAGTCCCAGAGCATCTGCGACACCCATCTCTACTACAACAACAACATTGTGAGTCCTAGAGCATCTATGACACCCTTCTAAAGCAACATCAGTGTGAGTCCTAGAGCATCTATGACAACCTTCTACATCAACATTAGTGTGAGTCCTAGAGCATCTGCGACTCCCTTCTATAATAACAATAGTGTGAGTCCTATAACATCTACGACACCCATCTACAACAACAACAATGTGAGTCCTCTAGCATCTGCGACATTCTTTCCTACAACAATGGCAGTATGAGTCCTTCGGGCATCTGCGGCGGTTATCCGCACTCCTTATCTATGACAGACTTTAATATGTAGCGATAACGCAACCACATTTCTTGTGGCATGCCTTAGTGCCTCACAACCCGCTATGAAGGACATTATTCCGTAGAGAAAACACAACCACCTTTCTCGTGGCATGCCTTTATGCCCCACAACCCACTATGATAGCCATTACTACATAGCAAAAACACAACCACATTTCTCGTGACATGCCTTTGTGCCTCACAACCAGCTATGACGGACATTATTCCGTTGCAAAAATGCAACTGAATTTCTCGTGGCATGCCTTTGTGCCCCACAACCCTCTATGATGGACATTATTCTGTAGCAATAACGCAATCGCATTTATCGTGGTATGCCTTGGTTCCTCACAACACGCTATGACGGACAATATTCTGTAGCGAAAATATAACTGCATTTCTCTTGGTATGCCTTGGTGCGCCACAACCCGCTATGATGGACATTATTCTGTAGCGAAAATGCAACCGCATTTCTCGTGGCATACCTTTATGCCCCAATACCCACTATGACATACATTATTCTGTAGCAAAAACGCAACCGCATTTCTTAGGACATGCTTTTGTGCCCTACATCCCGCTATAACGGACATTATTCAGTAGCAAACATGCAACCACACTCTCTCGTGGTGTACCTTGGTCCTCCACACACTCTCTATATGGGATATTCCGTAGCGAAAAATCGCACATCACTCTCTTTCAACAAAGCACCAACACAACAAAAAGGGTGACTCCTCCTGGCATCCATCACCAATCAAGCAAAATTGCCTATACATGAGGCATTCTATCTACTCTTCTCATCGCCTACGCAGGGGGCGTTCTCTATCCTCTTTTCCATTTCCTTTTTGTTTTTTTTTTACTTTTCTCTTCTCTAAGTCTTTCTCTCTTGATGTCCAAGGAGGATGTATGTTCTATAATCGAAGTGTTATTCTTCACAATCCACGTCACCGAGGGGCTCTGTAGACACCCTGCCTTGGACTGCTCACACCCGATTGCATGAATAGTCTTTCATTTTATTGCTTTTCGTGAACTTCTGTCTAATTCAATTAAGTTCATGACTGATTCTATTAGTTTTGGACTAGACTGAATAGCTGAGTTAACTTTTAGGGTCATTATGTCATTTATACTTTCTCAAACTCGAGCAAGTCATATTATGGCTATGAAATGCGCACAAGTTAGACACACTATACGTGACTCGCACGAGTTTCAAAGTTAAAGACTGATCTCCCTCTAGAAATCTCTCCTTTTTTGATTTATAACCCCCATTTGGTCTTTACTCCATGCTTGATCCAGGGCAAGCAATCTTTTGGAGCTTCTTTCACACTCTTCTTCACCTATAAAATGAGCTCCTAGCCTACTTGAAATGGGTAAGCTTCCAACACCTAAAACTTGACAAAAAAACTCCCAAACTCCCTCTCTCCTTCAAAACAAAACATTCTCCTAAAATTATATCTCTCAAACTCTCAAACACACACACACACACACACAAACACAAAAAGTTCTTTCTAGCTTTGGAGAAGACAAGCCTTGAATACAAGGCATTCCCAAAAAGCTAGTTTAAACAAGGTATTTATTTTTTCTTTTATTTATTCTAATTGTCTTCTTCCTTTATGTATGCAATCCCCATGAAAATGAAGGCTTTTTGAAGGTCATTTCACTCCATTGAAATTGACCATAAATTGCCTCCCTAACATTCCAACTTCCCTTTAAAACCCCTTTCATTTGATAATTAAATTTAATAAGAATGATTTAGAGGACACTTGCACTTAGAACACTTAAAGTATCAAGATCGGCCTTAAGGCCGGGCGGAGCGGGTGCGTAACACCTTCCCATGACGTAACCTAACCCTGAACCCCTATTTGAATCTTTGGTTTCATTTCTATTAAAATCAAGTAGACATTAGGTTTTTCTTATGTTCCTTTAAAAATATAGGCGGCGGCTCCAAAAACACTAAAATGGGTTAGACATCCTAGAGATATAGACTTGTCGTTTTTCCGAGGTATCTCTACACTAGTGGGCATCTCTTTTGCACCTTTTTTCATTTTTTTAAGAGTATGTTGACTCGAAGAGGGCTCATAGAGAAGAGTGTTTTTTCTCTTATTGGGATTGTGAGACAGACAAGGTGTTGATCTTATTGAGTGAAGGATTTATGAGTAGTCGACTCAGTTTTAGGAAAAGTAATCCAAGCATCGACTATTAGGGAATTATATTTTGCAATGATCCTTTTCCTATATGAGACTAGAATGCTGAGAGAGTAGCCTCTAGTGTAGATTTGTTCGCTTTGAAGAATTCGTATGACTAGAGAGAATATTAGCTGGGGAGGAAAGGATACGATGCCCAATTTTAATATTTGGATTTTATAGAGAAGAGGAAGAAGCCCCTAGACTCGTCAAAGAATGCTACATGACTTCAAGATCTAGAAAAGTTGTTCTACCTTTAATGGACCCATGTATTTTTTATCTTTTAAAATTTTGAATGTTATTTTGATTATTTCGCAAGTGAATCATTTAGTAATGTCGTGACGAGTTTTAAGAAGAAGGTCATTCACTAGTGAGACCTAGGGCTAAACATATTTTCTTCCTGGGTGATATTCATGGATGATGTTTTGTTGATGAAGATCGTATTGACGCTGAATATCTCCTTCATTTGCATTGATGTTGAGCTTGATTCTAAGAGGAGATGATATTGACGAATCCTCCTTGTCTTCGTTGTAATTGGTTGAAGCTCCTTCTTTGTGGGGTGAAAGCTACATAATTTTTTTTTTGTGCTCTAACTTTTGTTTAGGCTGATTTAAGGAGTGTCAACCTAGCGAGCTTCTTTATTCCTTTTTTGTACTCTTAAAGCTTGAGTTGTGTAGCCTCACTCTTCTTGGGATGAATGTTGACATCAACATCTTTGTCTTCCTTCAATCCTTGGAATGTCAAGGAGCACCAGTTCCATCCAATCTTAGAATTGGTCTTGCTTAGGTGTTATCAATCAATTCAAAATAACTCAAAGTAAAACAAATTAGTTTACTTAATTAAGTTAGGAATATCGAATTATGTGCTTCGAGATCTTCTTCATAATTTGAAGGGACTAGGCTAATTCTTTTGATGGGATTACACCACTCTAAAATCAATAGAGAAGATGAGAAGAGAATATAAAGACTTAGGAAGTTTACCTTGTGATTTTGAGCAATTCCAATAGATAGCCTTATCAAAGACTTGAGATCCAACATTAATGGTGCTTATGGACTAATTTAGAGAGAGATTTAGAATGTTTTGTGTATTTTTTATAGGAAGGGATCGAAGTCATGATTTGGAGAGGTTTGATAAGGTAACAAATCAATGAGTAAGGTTCTAGAAAGGTCTAAATCTAAGTAAATCCCAGATTAGAGAAGTAGATATCAAGAAATAGATCAAGACGGAGAAGGAAAGGAATTAGATCCACATTTTGAGGAGGTAGTCTCGTACGAGACAAGCATCACAGTTTGACTGTTTTGTCCTCTCCAGCTAATCCGTTAGTCAGTTAAGTCCAATACTAACGAAGTTATTCATAGACCTAATGAAATATGACGAAACTAAAGAATCCTTATCAAAACACAAAGGTGAGATAAATAGCAGTGTAATCATGTATAATGAGTTTAGAATATGGTGTTTACAATAAGGTATATAAAAGGAGGTTTTTTTTAAGAGGTTAGGGTTTTGTTTGGGAGGCATTATTGGCATTTAATGTTTTTATTAAATAGGTCACATAGAGGTAAGGGATTTATATGGATTATTGATTAAAGTGAACGTTGTTCATAACGTATAGCAAATGTTCTGGCATTTTTAAGAAAATTGATATGATTGGAGGAGTTTTATGAAATTAATCATGAATAATTAGATATTATATATATGTCACGGAATGAATGTTGTTGTTAACTTGTCAATGTTTTTTATTTTTGTTTTAATGAAGATGTTTTAAGCCAAAAACTTATAAAAAACGCGTTTTTTGTTAAGTTAACAAAAAACGTGTTTTAACACCGTCTCTCTCTCCTCTCTCTCTCCTCTCTCTTTCTATACGCAAAGAGGAATTCTGCGTCTTCTTTGTCAATTGCAATCACCGTCTTCTCCTTCTCGCGAGCACCAATCTCACGATCCCAGAAACCAACCGCGACCTCCTTTAATCGCGATCGCCTTCTCCTTCTCCGACATTTTTGTAAACGGTGACCTATTTCCCCTCCAATCAAACCGAATAGAAAACGTCTTTTTTGACCACATAGAAAACGAAGAACTCCTCAGGGCAAAGAGATTGAGAAACCGGTGAAAAGCGAAGAACTCCTCTAATCAACCAGCGACTATTTCCCCTTGCGACAACTTTGCTCGAGTTTGCTTGAGCAGAAGATGGAGAGATTGAGTGACGGTGAAAATGAGGGCCAATTACAATTGAAGACGGTGAAAATAAGTACCAGTTTTGTGATTTAATGAGTGCCAGTTTGTGATTTAACAAGTGCCCGTTAGTGTATAATAGAGTGTCCGTTAGTGTATAATTGAGTGCCCGTTAGTGTATAATCAAGTGCCCGTTAGTGTATAATCAAGTGCCAGTTCATGTATTTTGGAGTGCCCGTTAGTGTATAATAGAGTGCCAGTAAGTGTGTAACTGAGTGTCAATGTATTTTTGAATGCCAGTTTTTGTAATTTTGAATGCCAGTCCATGTTTTTTCGAATGCCAGTTCATGTTTTTTTGAATATCAACAAAAATAATTATCAGTGTTTTTGAGTGCCAGTATATGCATTTTTGAGTGCCAGTAAATGCTTTTTCAAATGCCAGTCTATGTATTTTTGAATGCCAGTGCTTGTATTTTTGAAGAGATGTCAGTTTATGTATTTAAAAGTGCCCGTGTAAAAAGTGCCAGTTTCATGTTTATAAAATGCCAGTATGAAATCACTGGTCATTTGTAATATTAACACTGGCATTTATCATGGTTGTCAGTAATTACAAAAATGCTAGTTTATTTTGAGCATGGTTAGGAATTACAAAATTCTTGCTCATTTTGAAAACACGTTTTTCCTTATCTTAAGAAAAAATTAGTTTTTTATAAGACCAACTCATGTTTTAGTAGTTTGTACATTAATAAATTGTATTAGGTCATTTTTTTTATTTGAAAATATTTTAATTTGAAACAAAACAAAATGAAAAGTTTATGAAAAGTTTTGGAACAAAACAAAATAAAATTGTGATATGAGACGGACGGATTTGGTAGACATTTTGGAGCGGAAAGGGGCGAGCAGTGGATACAAAAGGGGACGTCGTGTACCCCAAAACAAAAATGGCTGTTGGCTGATGGTTCCATCAAAAGGGCATCTCACTCAGTAGTTTCAACCCTCCGTCTTACTCTTTATTACTACATGCATACTCGAACACTCTACTCTGGATAGACAAATTTATTCCTGTTCAAGGTTTATTTAAACCCCTTCTTTCTCTTCCTTTTCCCTCTCCTCAACTGGGTTTTTTATTTTGATCCGATCATGGCTCATTCTGCAGTTTTTCAGGTCAGTTATGAATTCAATTGTGTACCCTTTTGCTGATTTAATCTTTGATTGATGATTGATTGTTCTGATTAAGAGCTTGGTGTTGGAATTGGGTTTTGCAGGCTGCTGTATCTCTACCTTTGAATACTCGTTCATCTGTACGAAGATCTGCTGCTTGTGAGGTTTGTGCTTATTTCAGTGACCGTTTTCTGTTTCCTCATATGGGTTGATTGTTTCTTGTTAATTCAATGATGTTTGACTTTTTTTGGTTTAAATTTTCATTTTTCCAATCCATTTCTTGTACTTCTTCAGTTTCAAAATAACCTTTATGTTTGGGCTGATTCACAATTTTTAACAAAATCAATCAATTGACTTCATTGTGTTTATTATATTATCATGGTGGAATTATTGGATGCTGTCTAACTGGGGCGAAATTCTTTACCAAAAGGAGATTCAATTGATGGAAAATTGGTAAAAGTCATCTGTTTAAAATGAAAATGAAAATTGCTAGTTGCAGAGAATATAACTGTTACCTTGGAGTTGGTTTGGTGAGAATCCATGTTATTTGTGCTATCATAGATTGAAATTTGTACTACAAAGGCATTAGATTGATTTGACCATTGTTTCATACTTACATTCTCATTATAACCTCTGGTGGCTGTAGAATTTTAAAAGCTTGAGATAAATAAGAGTTTCTTTACTAATTACATTTTGTGTTTTTGATCTAATCATAGCATCTCCATAGTCTTTTCATGATTAGAATGTGTTAATTGATAATCCCCTTTTCATTATTTACAAGTTAATATGTGCCTATATTAAAATAAAGAACAGATGTTTCCATCCTATAAACGTGGAGAAGTATATTTATTCAAGTATGACTACATGGTTTGCAAAGCAGAACTAAGCATACATTGTACTTTTTAATTTTTACCTTTTAATTTTTTTCCCATTACATCATTTCTCTGTCAAGAACTTGATGGAAATGGGGAGGTGGTTGGTTAAATTAACCAGCAGTAGAAACTGAAATTCTTTCAGAAAATATAATAGGACATATGTCAAATGAAAATGTGAAATGTTGTGAGATTCTCCTGCAAGCAGTTAAATAGTAGAGAGTAAATTTTTTTTACTACTACAGTAAGTCATTTGTTATCGGTCTTTGTCTTAGTCTGTCAACAACTCCCTTATCTTTGTTGCCCTGCTTTACTGTTTCCCGTTTCTCTTCGGCTGATTCACATTCTTTTTTCCTTAGCAAAAAAGATATAGTTTCATCAAATTATGTAAGACCTTTTCATTTTTCCTGAAACCAGTGACTCGTAATTGTGATACTCCTTAAATCTTGGGTATTCTTTAATGTTAGAACATAAATTGACAAAGTCTTTTGTTTTGTTGCAGACGCGTAGCGTTAGCTATCTTGACAAGTCATGGATGTCTCACACGCCTTTGGGTTTGAAAGCCCAGACAGTACAGTCAAGAAAGAAGTCTATTGTTTGCTTGTCTGTGCAACAAGCAAGCAAATCTAAGGTTACAGTGGCACCTTTATCACTTGAAGCTGCAGCAGAGCCTCCACTGAACATATTCAAGCCCAAGGAACCGTACACTGCAACCATCGTCTCTGTTGAGAGGATTGTGGGTCCAAAAGCTCCTGGGGAGACATGTCATATTGTGATCAATCATGATGGGAATGTTCCATATTGGGAAGGACAAAGTTATGGTGTGATTCCTCCTGTAAGTTATATCTTCCATATTTTTGGCTTTCCCTACTTTGCATGACATTGACTTTGTTACTGTGGCTTTCTTCTGGTCTGGTATCTTGTAATGACAGTCTTGTTTCATCTTTTGTTACCTGGTTTTTGAATCTTTAATGGAGGCCTTGTGATGACCATCTATGAGCTTTCGCCTATTCAATGTATGTCCACTTTGATGTGTTATATACTACCTCTGTCCCATAATACCTTACCCGCCTACTATTAGGAACGGGAATTAAGGTAATGTTATAAAAGTAGGTGTTGTGAGTGGGTAGGAGAGAGAAAGTGGGGTAGGAAATAGTAAGTGGATAGTTGTTGTGAGTATGACAAGTGAGTCCCATTAATAAATAAGTTTCATCTTTTTTTTTTTGTGTTCCTCCCATTTTCGAGGCAAGATATGAATTTATCCCTGACATGTTCATGATGATAGAATTGTACTCATGATGGATGCTATTGGGCACTGTATACATGTGAGCCTTCTGCAATAGTGCTCCTGGAGACTCTCACAGGCATATAGAGAATATATTTGTTTGGTGGTAACCGGTAAGATAAAAATGGATAACTATGAACTGATATCTTCGGTCTTGTTAATCTTGGTTAATTAGAGAGAATAAAAATAAAAAATTACTTGCTAGACATTATGGACCATGATGCTTGGGTGTTGATACTTGGTATGACACATATATTGATGCACATTTATTCTATGATAAAAAGTACTCCGTAATATTGTGTCCATCACATGTAGTTTGAGTAAGGCAGTATTCTCCAATCAATATACTATGCAACCAAGGAAATTTGGAAAAGGACGTACGACATAAATATTATTGAGTTAATGGACATACTCCCGGGTAACTTTAGAGATGAAAGTCTTTAAAATGATTCTGAATTGGGAAATAAATGTAACATGACGATAATGGTATGGGATCTGTTATGTCCTCGACTTACTTTCTGCATGGATATTTGCTTCTAGAGTTTCAAATATCGCTTTTAAGTTAAACCATATAAGTTTTACTTGATTTTCCACCTGTATGAAAATGAAGACATTTTAAAATTGTTAATGTTGACTTAAGATTTGCTATCTGCATGCCCCGGGTCTGCATCAATGATTAATTGGCTGTTTTTGTAGAATTTTATGCATGCTAAACTTGTTTCTTTTTATTTCATAGGGCGAAAACCCGAAAAAACTGGGGGCTCCCCACAATGTTCGTCTTTATTCAATTGCATCCACAAGGTATGGGGATTTCTTTGATGGCAAGACGGCCAGCTTATGTGTTCGCCGTGCTGTATATTATGATCCAGAGACAGGAAAGGAAGACCCTTCAAAGAAAGGTATTTGCAGCAATTTCCTGTGTGACTCGAAGCCTGGTGACAAGATTAAGATAACAGGTATTATAATTGGGTATCTCATGTGCATGCTTAACTTTAGTCTATAACAAAAATATTTACTACCTCCGTCCCTAAATGAATGTCCAAATTTTATTCGGGGGACATTCTGAAAATGTTCATTTTGTAGACAATTAAATGGCAAGGATGTATAAATATTTTGTTATCCACTTTCGAAACACTTAGTTAGTTTTGCAAGTATAAAATCACTAGTGAAAAAAATTTGGTTAAAAAAAAAACATTTAGGGACAAAGTTTTTTATAAAAAGGACATTCATTTTGGGCCAAGAAAATCTTCAAAATGGACATTCATGTAGGGACAAAGGGAGTATATTTTTTCCTCCATGTAATGAACTTGTTAACAAGACGAGTTTGGTTGAAATGTGATCATTAAGATGATATGTGGTAAAATTAGTAAAAGATAAAATTTACAATGGCCAAAACTTATGACAAAGTAAAGTAGCCCCAATAGGATATAAATTGAAAGGAATTCACTTAAGATGGTTCAGACCATACTTAGATGGTTTAGAACCAGGCTAGAAGTAGGGGAAGGGGAAAACTAAAACTAATAGGGCAATCAGTAATAGAGAAAGACATGAATGAGAGTGCTACGTGTGGCCAGCTTTCGCTGGATCTAACTAAATACGGTAAAGGATCCATGTAGCCAACCACAAATGATTAGTGGTGGGAAAAATTCCACTTGTTATAAAAATACCTCGCAAGTGTACGAGTTATCGTAGTAGTAATATGCACTTGGTAAGAGTCGAATCCACATGGATTTTTGAATCAACAACTTGACATTCAACAGTGAACAAACAAATAAAAGAAGGGGGGTTTGGATTGGATTATTATTCCTACTTATAACAAGAAATAAACAAAACAAGTAAAAGATTACCGAATACCAAGGAAGAAGGATCTACGGAATGGGATTCATGTATATCGCACCAATATGCCAATCAATAATACAATCAATCGTAGTTGGGGGTTCATCCTCTTTAGTAAAATTGGGCGTTCACACGTCCACAATTTAGTATTCTACAAATATTAGGCTTTCTGCAAAGTCCACTTAATATTTAAGAATCCATTAAACCCTAGGATTAAGAACCTATAATTTTGGTTTGCAATCACTTGTCAAAATCTAGATTATATTCATTCAAAAGTTTGACAGATCAAGCAATCACTTGTTAATCACCACACACAAATTTAGTTTAAAAGCCAATCACATCTACACATGTGATTGTAGCTTAGAAAACCCTAATTTAAGAATACTTTTGATGAACCCAACCTTGATTGATCACAAGATTAATTAGAGCATAATGATTGATATACATTACTTCCAATCCGTAGACGAAGAGAATTAGCCGGTCATGTCCATGAAGAACATCAAACCTTCAATAATTTGCATAAGCCTTCTATGGAATTCTTGAATTAAAAACATAAAATCTTGTTTACAACTAAAGAAAAGAATAAAAATATGTACAAGAAGTATATGAGAGGATAAGGGATGAAGAGATAGAGAGCGAGAGAGAGAGAGAGAGATCTCCAAAAACCTAGTTTAGTGGTCCTTTTTATAGTAGGAGAAGGGATTTCTAATTTGCAGCCAAAATAGGTCAATTCCTAGTCAAATTTGGATTCAGCAAAAATCTGTCACAAATTCTGTTGGAACTGCCTTTTAAATTCTGTGACGGACCAGATTCTGTCACAATTTTCATCGCAAACACCTTGGCCGGCCATGGCGCGGTCGCTTGGCCTCCTTGGCGCGGTCGCCCTCTTTTTCTGCCGCAATGGCGCGGCCGCCCTACATTTGGTGCGGTCGCTCTGCTCCTGGCCGGCCCTTTCCAGCACATGCGGCCAATCCTGCAGCCTTGGCCGGCCATCCCCGCAGCCTTGGCCCATTTTGTGTGGCCACCCTTCCTTTTTCGGCTGCAACCCTTCAATTTCCAGTTTTCAGCACTTTGGCCCCTGGACTTTTATAAAACCAAATTTTCTCCTTGTCTTCACCTAATTGCACTTTCGTCCCTGCTTTTCCCTGTTTTGCACTTTCAAAACACTTATAAACTTATTAAATTCCTAAGGTTTTGAGCACCATATAAGCTTGGAAAATACTCTTTTGGATGGGTAAAACCATATCCATCAATTAGCACGAAGGCTGAGTTGGAAGTATGTAGTGGAACTTATTATCTACATACATTTGATGTTCCGGTGATACTTCGATGCTGTACAAGCCTGGATGCAACTAGCCTTCAAAGTTTGGGCCAAAATTAATTTAAAACACAGCAGTAAAAGAGCACTTAGAAGGCTGAATGTAAGGTATATAACTTTAGATTTATAGATACAACTTAACAAAATAGGATCAGGGTTTCTAGATGTTGAACATTTGTGAAAAAAAAAAAGAGTTGCAGGGCAGTTTTGGGCAATATGAACGGTAACCGTGAAAATTAACTTGGGCAGAAAGTTGCTGATTCATGAATGTGGTGTAGGAAACACCACAAGTCATAAAATATTTGCATATATGTTCAAATTACTGTGGTCATGAATTGCTTTTGCGTTTATCAAGTGAGTCCGTGAAGATTGGAGAAACCCTTCTCTAGTGTGGATAGCAAGAATTATAGTGTTGGTCCCAAAGGTGGTAACAAGGGTGAAAAACAGCTAGAGAGGGGGGAAGGTGAATAGCTGTTATAAATTTTTCGCTCTCTTTTTGAAATTAAACGCCTTGCTTACAAAACCGCTTGCAGTGTATTAAAACCGCAAGTAGTATTGCAAAATGCACATCGGAATTTCTTAAGTAAAGTGGTGCGGTTTAGAGGTGCGGTTTATAGAGCGGTTTTGTGTGTGCGATTTTCACAAACAATAACGTGAGGTTTTGACAATGATTAACTGCAAACACAATTCACAACATGGATAACTGTAAATGAGATCAAACAAATAAGGACAAACTAATCAGTAATAAACAGTAAGTAAAAATGCAGAAATGTAAGAACACAATGTTTGGAGTGGTTCAATCGTAAATGATCTACATCCACTACCAAGATGGTTAGTCTTGGATTTTTTAAGAGTTAGATTTTATATTGAGTACGAGAGATTACAAAGATACAAGTATTCAAACTCAGATCTAAAATCTATTCTATGAAGATCAAATCCTAGACTATAACCAGTGTATCTCAAATGAATAATCTATGTGATTAATCAAGTGAGGTGTGTGTGTGTGTTTAACAAGATCAAGGCTCTTTGAATCTATATGATATAGAGCACAATGATTCTTGGGTGTTAAAAGGCTTGATTTCTTGGCTGAAAATGTTTTCTTGAAGGAAGAAGATGAAGATTCAAATGGTTGAATATTTCTGGGAAAAGCTTCATTCTTCTTATGAACTCACTGTAATTTCAATTTCTCAAGCAATCTTCAAATGTTGAAGAATGGGGGTATTTATACCCAAGCACCAAGAAAGTAGCCGTTGGAAACAACTGTAGCAAGTACTGTACTGGTGCATTCTGATTGGTCCACAAATCCACATTTGTCCTTGTTCAGAAGTTGCAGATAAGGCTGATCAGACCTCAGCTGTAATTAAGGAATGAAAGACATCTGTAACCTTTTCAGGATCCTTGCAGATCATGTCTGACACTTAGTCAGGCGACAAGATTTTGTGGTTGACTTTCAAATTTTGCTGACGTGGATTCCAACAGTCATAAGTGGTTCAACTTCAAGTCTTCAGTCATTGGATGCGGTTTGGTGAAGATGCGGTTTAGGTGTGCGGTTTCACCGGTGAGGTTTCACTGCAGTTCATTGAAGTGCAGTTTCAATGAATGAATTCTACACTGCGGTTTGCTAGTGCGGTTTTAGTCTTGCGGTTTGAAACTTTTGAACTGAAACCTCATGTCCAATGAGTCTTGTGCTAGTCTTCAAGCCTAAATAAATCTATTCTATAAAATGGACTTATACTAAAAAATTGAAGTCTAAGCTTCATTATATATGGGCCTAAAGTTATCAATCAAATCAAAGCTAAAGTTAGGAGGGTTAAAGTATGCAAACCCAACAATCTCCCCCTATTTGATTGATGTCATTACCTACTATAACAAAAGCAAACATTGTACTTGATAAAAACATATACATAAGAATTAACATGGTAAGTCATGTTCCAAGTCAATGCACACACTAGCTTAAGTTATAGATTCTATACTATAGAAAGATAAATAACTTACAAGATAAAAGTATAGAAATGCATTCAGTGCATACATAAAAATATGAATTTTAGTTTAAGTATGCGGTTTAAACTGAATGTTTAAACTTCAATTCAAAAATATGATTTTTAAGTTATAAAGGAAATTTGAATGAGGTTTTAAATCAATGCGGTTTCATTGTTCTACAAACAAGCAGTTTGATATGAACAAAGTTTTGGAACCATGATGTAATTTTCATTACTACCTCAAGCGGTTTGAGTTACAGGTACAGGTAGGAAAGCAAATTGCAAGGTTACAAAAAAAAATAGCAAAAAGAGACAAAAAGAGTTACATAGAAAGTGTGGTCTAACTACGGATCCACCGGTCTAATGTTGAGGAGGTCCATCCACGACATGATCAGGTACATGCGATCCGGTGAAGTTAAATGCTGAATTTTTTGCTCTTAGAGTTCTTCTCAATCTTCTAACTTCTTCAGCAGTTCTGTCTTGGGCGGTCTTCAGTCTTCCAAGGGAATTTTCTTGAGTTGCAAGTCTGAGGTTTGCTTGGCCAACCGCTCTAGAATTTCCTCGGGTTTGTTCAATCAGCTCTTCAATCTTGGTATGGAACGAGGAATTTAAAGAGTTGAAGAAGGTATGAATCTCCCCCTGAATAGCAGCAGTCCAAGTAGAAATGGCTTCTTGAAGGTTTGGCTCTAGCTCAACAATGCTCCCCCTCAAGGAATTATCCAACTCTTGGGATTTGGCGTTGAGTCTGGAGTTGAAACCTTCCTTAAGGTTTTTCAATCTGTCATTGACTTCATCCGTCAAAGTATTTATTTTTGCAGATAGATTGTCTCCTATAATATTCATCTTGATATTCAGCTCCCCTTTAAGCAGATCAATCTCTTCTTGGAGGCTTGCTTGCATGGAGTCCAGAACAGATCTGAGGTCAGAATCTGGTTGTGGTTTGGTATTTACAGCTTCTGATATTGAAGTCATGAAGTATTCTAAAGCATTGTTGGTGGAGCTGATGAAGACGCTGGAGAGTTGTTGAAGCATTTCTTGGAGTTGTGTTTTTGAAACCACATCTCCAATTGCTTAGAGAACTCCATTTCCAAGATCTTCCCTGAAGGATTTGAAGCATGCCTCAGCTGTGGTTTGGACAGTGTTTGCGGTCTGATCATTTGAGGTTGAAGTAGTTCTCTCCCCCTTAATGGCTTCAATCAATTGAGATTTAAGAATAGCCAATTCTAGGGTTTGAGATTCTACTTTGGCCTGGAGAGAGCGGTTTGAATCAGCTAGGGAGCGGTTTGATTCAGTGACCTTGATCATATGACCTTGATTGGCTAAGAGTTGGCCTTGGATAAGGTGAAGAGTGAAAAGAATTTGAGTGTAATCAGTTGGGGCGGTTGAAGATTATGAAATATGAGTGAAAGAGGGAGTCGGTTGAGAAAAGGTTTGTTAGGCGGTTCGGAGGATGGGTGGGGTTTGGGTAGGGGGTGTGGTTTAGGATAGTTGGGTATTGAGGGTTTGGAATATATGTGCGGTTGGAATTGTATGAGGTTGGGTGATTGGGGGTGGAATGGGTAGTGTTTGAGATTGATGCTACAAAAAATCTGCTTCTCCAACACAAGCCTCCACGTCACGTCCCCGGTGGATGATATTGGCTGATTTCTCTAACAATGATCTGCACAAAGAGCACCGTAAGCTAAGCCGGGGGCGTCTCCGGCTAAAGCCCCTCCGGTGTGAGAATCATTAACCAATTCTTTGTGTATATAAATGTTGAATCATTTAGAGAGAGAAAGTGTAGGTTTTTGTGGAGGAAGATAAAATGAGAACCTGAGAGAGAGAGAGTCCCTTGAAATGAACAGCCCCCTTGGTTTTATAGTATGGTGGACGGGCTTTTAGCCCTAAAGCCCGTTTGGCCCATTTGGCCCATTTGCTTATTTGCTAATTGTTCGTTCGGCCTATTTGGCCCATTTGGGAAGCCATATATACCACAATATTTTTGGGGTCCATATAATGATTATTTTATCCCCTTAATGCTGCACATTTTCCAGATATTTATTATGTCCGTTTTGCCCCTTCGTATATTGTTCGACTTCATCGTTGACATTAACTCTTGGGTTGACTTTTCCACGTAGACTACCAATTCCTTGCCGAGTCAATCATGGTCTCCATATTTTGACATGACACGTGGATTAAATTTTATTTATGCACATCAGAAGCCCCCGACTCCTTAGCTCGGTCATTTATGGGCGAGTTAATTAAGGAGTAAATAAGGTAAGAATAAATTTTTTGACCATTTTTGAGTTTATCCTCTTACTTTGTAACGATAGAAACCTTTTATATGCCAATTTTTCGTGTTTCGCTCCAATTATTAAGCAGTTCAGGATGCGAACCCGATAAGCAGTTCGGGATGCGAGTCCCCGAGTTGGAAGATGGCGAGTCGCTCTCAAATTTCACGTAAGGGACAGTGTCGTTTGGTTGAGATAACATATATGGTGCGAATAATTTCCTTTTTGAGTTGCGGCCATGTGTTGGCGATATGATTACTCCGGATACGTTTTAGCGAGAAGCCCCCGAGTTGGGAAATGGGTGGTTGCTCCTCGCACTTTTAGACCTTTTTGTATGAAATTTGAAGGAATGACCTTTCCAATTTTTGCAGGTTGGTAACCAGCCATTTTTGGCATAATGAATGTGACTTGTTTTTCTTTTGAAATTTCTTTTGATATGGCACTTTGCCAAACCTCATTGTTCTAAACCATCTTTCGTTAAACCGCATTGCGCTAACCACATGATGCTAATAGTATCTTGCAAACCGCACAGAGCAAACAACGTTTGTGCTTTTTTGATGTCAGTTTGTCCATCTTGTCTATACCAAATTTGTTTTAGCAGGTGCTAAAAATTTTAGCAAACTTGTTTTGTTTTGGTTGGGTGCGTACCCTTTATTAACCATTTCGCTAATCCCGCTGCTTGACCGCTTACCATTTTGCTGTTTGATTCAGCTTGAATGAGATTGTCATCTCGCTCATTTCCCCTTGAATTGCCTTCTTGAGTGGCATCCCGCCATGTTTATCAAATTTTCTTAAATGGGTGGCGTCCCGCCAGCTTTATCAATTTCTCTTGAATGAGTGGCATCCTGCCATCTTTTTTCCGTTTTAATATGGCGTTTTCGTCTGATTTTTCCCTTTTCAAAATGTGGCATCTCGCCATCTTTCACTTTAAAGTATGGCAAGTCGCCCCTTTTTCATGGCATTTCGCCTAAACTTTGTCAAAATACGGCGTTTCGCCTGACATTTTTCTGTTTAAAATATGGCATATCGCCACCATTTTCTCCGTTTGGAACATGGCATTTCGCCAAATCTTTTTCATTAGAATATGATATTTTGCCAACCATTTTTCCTTCAAATACGACATTTCACCAGAAATTTCCTATTTGCAAAATTGTATTTCGCCTGATCTTTTTCAATAAAATACGGCATCTCGCCGACCCTTTTCATGGCGTTTCGCCGAACTGATTTCAATTTAATGTGGCATTTCGCTTAACGCTTAACGCTTTCCGCTTCCGTTTTCATTTTGCTTTGTTCATCTCGATTAGAGATTATACTTGATATTTTAGAAGTATTTCAATTTATTTTTGTTTTCGTTTCATCTCGCGTGGAGATGTGGCGGGGGATGCTCTCAGTATTCCGTTTGCAAATGATGGCAAACCACCTTTTGTTAAACCGCCCTTTTTTAAACCACGGTTGTGCTAAATCGTATTTTGCTAAACCGTATTTGTGCAAACCGCATTTGAGTAAACCGTATTTATGCAAATCGCATTTTGCAAACCGCGTTTTTCCTTTTCACTTTGTCTAATTTGTTTCAGCAAGTGCTAAAAATGTTGGTCAATTTGTTTCAGCCTTTGTGGAGTTTGTACCCCCTATTCCCCTTTCGAAAAAGTATGGCTTGTCTTTGGACAACCTTGCTAGAAAATGCGCAAGTATTTAACAATTTCTCTTGTTTCGTTTGACTCAATGTGCGAGTTGCCGGCGAGGCATCTCGCCTTATTTTTCTTTAGAAAATGTGGCATTTTGCCGATTTTTTTTTTTTTTTTTAATTTTAGAAATATGGCATGTCGCCAATTTTTCCGTTTTATATATGGCGTGTCGCCTGACCATTTCATTTAACACATGACATGTCGCCTAACATTTCCGTTTTAGTTGTGGCATGTCGCCAAACCAGTTTTGTTTTCATTTCTATTCATTTCGCATAGAGATATCTGTTGACATTTTCTAAGTTTTTCATTTTCCGTTTCCATTTCCATTTCGCATTCATTAATCTCGCATAGAGATATTATTGACATTTCCAAGTTTTCCATTTACCGTTTCCATTTCCATTTCGCATTCATTAATCTCGCATAGAGATATTATTGACATTTTCCAAGTTTTCCATGTTATTTTCATTTCCATTTTATCTCGCGTGGAGTTATTATTTGGCATATTCCAAGTTTTCCATTTCCATTTCATCTCGCGTGGAGATTTGGCTTGGCATACCGCATAGTGCTAAACCACATTTTGCTAACCGGCATTTTTGCTAAACGGCATTTTTGCTAGACCGCTTTTTTGCTAGACCGCATTTTTGCTAACCGCTTTTTTGCTAACCCGCTTTTTTACTAACCCGCATTTTTGCTAACCGCAATTTTGCTAACCCGCTTTTTTGTTAAACCGCATTTTTGCTAAACCGCATTTTTTCTAACCGCATTTTTGCTAAACCGCTTTTTGCTAAACCGCATTCTTGCTAACCGCATCTTTGCTAAATCGCATATTTGGCTAAACCGCGTTTTTGCTAGCCGCATTTTTTCTAAACCACTTTTTCGCTAAACCGCATTTTTGCAAAATCGCTTTTTTGATAAACCGCGTTTTTGCTAAACCGCGTTTTCGCTACACCGCATAGTGCTATACCGCGTAAGTGCAAACCGCATAATTGCCATACCGCGTAGAAAGTGCAAAAACCGCATAATGCCATACCGCGTAGAAAATGCAAACCGCATAGTGCCATACCGGCGTAGTGCTAAACCGCGTAGGTGCCAATACCGGCGTAGGTGCCAAAACCGGCGTAGGGCCAAAACCGGCGTAGGTGCCAATACCGGCGTAGGTGCCAAAATCGGCGTAGAACATCGCCTAGCCTTTCGGCTTGCAGCGGCATCTCCTTGAATCTCACGAGAGAGATGGTGGTTGGACGTATTCCAAGCATTCCCTTTCGGTACCTACAGGATAGGAGAGGTAGTCATTTGCAAATTCAGTATAATCTTTTCCATTTTATTTGACATATTGTGCTCGAATATGAGAAGATAAGTGAAATAAATGTAGATTGTAATTAACGAGGCTATGGTAGTTATTCCAAACATATGATAACGACACATATTTTTTCAATGTTCAACATTTCGCAATTTCAAATAAATGATGGGTTGAGACTGGTGACCCCAGATTGTGACACTTTTTCCTTTCCACTTGCAATATTAACATGTATTTGCATAGTGCATATTTCCATAATATTAAGCAATAAGCAATTAAACAAATACCATAGAATTCTCCTATTTAACTCTGTTGGACATTAACCTTTTTTATGACATATTTTCGTTTATACATTGAGAAGTCAGGCATCCATTTTTAATCGTTTATTTCAATTGCTTTTGAGGGTGCTCCTAATTATTTTTCAAGGAGATAGTAAGCATTTGTGCTTTAATCATACTGAAATATTTACTTTAACAGTAATATTCATATTCAGAGAAACCTAACAAATACATTTGTAATGTTGATTCTATTCTATCGATGTAAGTAAACGAATCGCAAATGCATTATACCAAATAGTTTCATATTGTAAGTTTAGACATCATTTAGCATATCCCCTTTCATTGTCCAAGTAAGCGACAATTATTTAATCTTTGATTTTAGATGACCATTTCCCCTTTGTGAGTGAGCAAGAAGTGTATACCAGCATGGCAATGTACTATTAACTTTTTTAAGCTTAATCTTTCTATCGACATTCAAGGGGAACAAATAAAGTCCGTTTGTTTTTTTGATAACACATATTTTCATATCACAATTCATTTTTTGATGAGCATCCTAATATTGTTCTATACAAAAAGTAATATGTGCACGAATTTCCATGCTGTATCAAACATTTCAAGGGCATATTCAATGTAACATATGTATCATGTATTATTAATTTAAATAGATAGGATAAGTCAGCTGATGGATATCCAAATTATTATGGATGGTGTATAACATATTTTCATAGTGTCGGAGCACACATTTTACGATTAACGTTTAAGCAAGTAGTCATACAAATATTTCTTTAATTATAAGGTAAGAATAAGATTTTGACCCTTTATTGAATACTCGTTACTTGGTTTTCTTGTCCGTTTCCTTTTCCGAAATCACTTGGGCAAGCCGCTAATGAAGGCGTCTTAAAGCGATTTACCTGGTATGTTTAAGCCAGGGTTTTGATTTCCAACGAGGTGCGATTTGAATGGCAACTCGCCATGAAGTTTTCTTCATGTTCACTTTGGCTCGGAGCCTTTAAACCAAGTAATGAATATTCGAGGGCTTCATTTTTCCATTATAGATAAAAATAGCAATTTTGCACTGTTCGATATTTCTTAGAATGCATTTATATTTGCTGAATAATGGAAACGCATAAAAAGACTTATCAAATATTAAGAAATGGAAAGAAACGACCTGAATTATTGTGGTGAGTCGATTTGAGACGGAGACTGATGATGGCCATTTTGGGCCTAAGCCCGTGGGAGAAAATCAAGGCCCGCCGCTCGCGCCCGTTCGCCTGGCCGCCCGCCGCCGCGGCCCGGCCGTGCCCGCCCCGCCTCGACGGCAGAGCCTCACCGAGGCATTTGGACAACGGGCGGGCCAAGCCCGCGGACTTCCAAAGCCCGTTTGCCCATTTTCCGTTTGGCCCGCTTTTTTTTTTTTATAATTTATATTTATTATTTGAATAATTAACATCAATATCATTGGCTGTGGTAAGTTGCACTCATTATTCCCGTTTCGACCAAGGTTCGAACCCCCCAACCCCTTTTCTGATTTTGTAAAAAAAAAAGGGATATACCGTTGCTGCCCGGATCCTTGGATCCGACCAAACGGACGGGTTTAGCCATGGAAAACGGACGGGCGGGCGGGCTGCCTCCTCTCACGGACGGGCCGGGTTAAGCCCGTTTGTCCGTTTGCCCGCACAACGACGGGCCGGGCCGGGCCGGGCTACCCATTTGGCCTTCATCAACGGAGACGAGACGCTTTTTAGTCATTGAAATGGGCCAATTTTGACTGTGAGAACAAGGATGGAACGAGGTGGGCCGGCCCATTTAATTCCTTAACAAATTCCACTTTCTCTTCATTTCTAAATTCCAGTTCCTTTTTCACTTTTTTCAATTTTCTTCTTTCTTCTCCACTCCGCTTCACAGTCCAAGCAGCGACTTCGAAATGGTCCACTCTTGAATTTGATTTTGGTAAATACTGAGGAAAATGGGTGGGCTCCACGTTGATGGTCTTTGTAAACGTTTTCACTTCTCACTTTCCCTTTTCCAATTTCCAAATTCTTTCATTTCCTTTTTTCTTCTACTCCGCTCTGCACTAAACGGCGGCATCAAGGCACTCACCGGCGCCAACTTCCGGCGAGATGGATCCGGGACTTCAATCTCGCTCCGCAGCTCTCGCTCCGCCGCTGATCTCGCTCCACTATCCCGCTCTGCTATCACGCAACTCTGATCTCCCTGCTCCGCGACTTCTGATCTTGCTCATCCTCAACCTCGCTCAACAGCTTCTCGCTCAGCCTCGATCTCGATCAGCTTCAACCTCGCCACGATTCCTTTACTCCGTCCAAGCTCGACCTCGTCTTCAAGTCCGCTTACGACTTCCATTACCTCGCTCCCGACCCTGCTCCGCTAATCTCGCTCCGCAATCTGCATCTCGCCCCGCAATCCTCGTTGTAAGTTGTTTTTCTTTTTCCTTCTTTTTTCATTTGCAATTTCCTTTCTGGCTATTTCGTTTCTGCGATTTCATTTTTGGGTATTTGGATTTCTGCGATTTCCCTTCTTTTCGATTTTGATTGAACCGGCGAGATGACTCCACCGGTGTGATGAAATGACGACGAGATGAAATGCCGGGGTTATGAATTGCCGGCGAGATAAATGGCCCGGCGAGATGAACTGCGGCGATTTTAATTTTTGCGATCTATCTATGGATTAATTGACACTTTTTAGATAAGGCCCTTCTCCAATTGACACGTGCTGGATAAGGCCATTCCCCAATTGACACGTCTCTGTTTACTACTGTTTGTTTTTTGCTCTCTACTTTTTCTTTTGTACCTTTCCCTTTTCTTCCAAAATCCAGGTTTCTTCCAAAAATCAGAGGCAAAAAATCTTCACCTTTGTCGTCTGCTGCGTTGAACGTTAGTAGCGTAGGATATCCGGCACCTTCTTCTCGTTCCCGGCAATGGAACCAAGCTGATGCTACAAAAAATCTGTTTCTCCAACACAAGCCTCCATGTCACAACACCGGTGGATGATATTGGATGATTTCTCTAACAATGATCTGCACAAAGAGCACCGTAAGCTAAGCCGAGGGCGTCTCCGGCTAAAGCCCCTCCGGTGTGAGAATCATTAACTAATTCTTTGTGTATATAAATGTTGAATCATTTAGAGAGAGAGAGAGAATATAGAGAGAGAAGGTGTGGGTTTTTGTGGAGGAAGAGGAAGTGAGAACCTGAGAGAGAGAGTCCCTTGAAATGAACAGCCCCCTTGGTTTTATAGTATGGTGGACGGGCTTTTAGCCCTAAAGCCCGTTTGGCCCATTTGGCCCATTCGCTTATTTGCCAATTGTTCGTTCGGCCTATTTGGCTCATTTGGGAAGCCATATATACCACAATATTTTTGGGGTCCATATAATGATTATTTTATCCCCTTAATGCTACACATTTTTCACATATTTATTATGTCCGTTTTGCCCCTTCGTATATTGTTTGACTTCATCGTTGACATTAACTCTTGGGTTGACTTTTCCACGTAGACTACCAATTCCTTGCCGAGTCAATCATGGTCTCCATATTTTGATATGACACGTGGATTAAATTTTATTTATGCACATCAGAGGTAAAGTAATAGGTGCGGTTGGGATGGGAGCGGTTTGTGTTAGAGGGGGAAGGGAGGTTTGAGGTGGGGGTGACTGTGAATTGGATGTGGTAGCAGTGTGAACAGAAGGAGGAGGTGATTTTTGCTGTTGTGGTGAGTGCGGTTTGGGTGATTGAGGAGGGGAAGGAGTGGGTTCTTTGCGGTTGGAGATAGAAATTGCTTGGCTTTTAGAAGGTTTTGGGGACCATGCTTTGAAAGCATTTGAAAGAGGAGGGGTTTGGTAAGTGGAATGGTCAAAAAAGTCAGAATCAGAATTGGAGGGAATTTTCAGGCTGGATTCTGAGGAGGATTTGGGGGAAGGAGAAGATTTCGAGGGAGAGGGTGGAGGTGAGGGTGAGGGTTCAACAGGCTTACCCTTCTTTGATGATTTCTTTGCCTTCATCTTCATTCTTTTCTTAGGATTCTCCCCCTTAATGGGTGCAGTGGTTTGAGGGTTAGATGATGGAGATTTGGAAGGTTGTTGTTGGATTGGGGATTGAGGTTGGGTTTGGATAGGAGATTGCGATTGGGTAGATTGCGGTTGAGGGGCTGGCTGAGGTTGGGGAGGAGGAATAGGTTGTTGCGGTTGAGGAGCAGACTGCGGTTTAGGAGGAGGTGCGGTTGACTTTCCCTTGGCCGCCCTCCTTTCAGCAGCTTGTTTCTCCAATCTTTCCAATTCAGCCCTATGAAACTGCAACATGTCTTCATCATTCATAATCTTGTCTTGAGCAACCTTTGCAGCTTTGGCTCTAGCAATCAAAGCAGGAATATTGAGGTCTTCTTCATCATCTCCCAGCTTCTCAACTTCTTCAATCAAATCTTCATCAACATCTTCATCCACCAGGGTCATCTTCTTCTTTGTCCTCTTGGGTTGACTAGGACCATCACCGGCAGTTGAACGCGGTTTGGGGGCTGGAGCGGTTTTAGCTCTCTTTGCACGCGGTTCAGCTGCAGCCTGCTTTCTGGCCTTCTTAACCGCTTTGCCAATAGATTTGTGGGCGTTCTCAGGATTCATAGGAACATAATGTTCCTTGGATTGAAGGGTCTCAGCATCCCAAAATTTCTTGTATTCTTCATCACCAAACTTGAATCTGAATATGTGGCAGACATTCAAACCAAGTGTCTCTTCAGATCCCCATTCTACCGTAAGTTCAGGGTTAGCCAATCTGAACTCCTTTAAGTGTTCAAAATTTAGGAGGAGTGCGGTCAAAAGTCTGCAAAAGGGCCTCCATCTTTGATCAATTCCCTTCTCTTTGGATTGATATGTAGCAACATGAGCAGCAAGTTCTCTGAATAAGATCTTTGGCCAGTGCAGACGAATTCCACTGTGGATGGCTGAACAATACATTCATTTGCTGCTGGTGAAATTGTTGTGGTTACCATTCTTTCCACGGACGGATTTGCCCACTAAGAAGCACAGGTTGTTCATTAGCTCCCCAAACTCTTTCCTGGCAACAGCTTTATATTTTCCCACCAGAGTTGGAATGCCTGCTGTTGTTGAAGCGATAGCATCCTGAATATCTTGATCAACTTTCTCAGGTGCACTTGGAACTCGGAACTGGAAAGTACTCCTGATATCGAGGTAGTCAATAGAGACATCCAGTCCTTCCACATTAGCTGTTAGGCATGAGATTTTTCTTCCATCATCCAATATTCTGAGGCCAAGAGTGGCGTTGGAGTAGAATTGATCCACAAAGGAAGGGATTGTGAAGGTTTGCTTCTTGGTGAATAAGGGTAGGATCCCAGAGGCTTTCATCATTTTGACCATCTCTCTGCCTAGGGCATCATGATTTAATTCAACTTCATTTATTTCCCAGCCTGGTAGGAAAAAATGAGGATCCTACAAAATAAAATTTTTAAGTTAGATCCATTTTAAGAGGTCACAGTTCACATGCGGTTTAAGCACCCATGCGGTTTAGTAATGGTGCGGTTTGAGAAGTGAAATACCTCAAACTCCAAGTGAAATGTGAATTCAAGGCAAGGAAATAACTATGAGATCCTAATAGCATATTTACTAGTACGTGGCATTGTAATTCAAATTTATCCCACACTTTCAAGAAGTGCCTGTTGGGGAAGGTTATGGTTTCCAGCCTATATACTAAGTAAAAACTTAAGGAAACACAATGATAAGGAAGAAATAGCATGCGGTTTGAATGAATGCGGTTTCACACAAGCATAGTCAACATGCGGTTTTAGAAGAAAAACAGCATGCGGTTTCAACGGATATAGAAATGCGGTTTCCAACATGCGGTTTAACTTCTAAGAGAACATGTGGTTTCAAACATGAGGTTTAACTTGCGGTTTAGCATTTGCGGTTTATTCCTAAGCATGCGGTTTGAGAGTTGAGGTTCTTATGCATATTAGAATCCAAAAATTTTCAAAATTTTTTCTAAGTACGGAAAAACACAATTGTGGAATCATGTAAACCAACATATAACAAATTTTCTGAAAATATCATGAATAGCATGTTCATCTGTAGGGTTCTTAAGTTATTTCTTCAATCATCATGCTTCTTGCAATGCTTGCACATATTCTTTCTTTTCGGTCGAACATAAGAATCCAACTTAAAATTCAGGCCGAGGTTCAACACAGGCCGAAGAATTATCATCTACGGCATGATCTGTCTTTTGATGTCTTCATTGATGCAACAATTTCTTATACCAAAGTTCTCAACAAACTTATTTCGTCTCTCAAACTTTTGGTTTCAGCTCCTTGTTTCAATGAAACTCTCTAAAAAAAATTCAACTTCAGAGGCATTCACCATGGTTGACACTTGACAGGACTATATAAACTCTTTTTTTTTTTTTTTTTTTTTTTATGAAAATTGAAATCAGAATATTAGAAAGAATACCAGCAGATTCAGAAAAAATATTATATATTTTTTTTTTCGTTTTCATTTTTTTGAAAAAACAAAAATAAGAAAATTAAAGAGTTAGCTAAGGAAATAAAAGAACAGATTTATATATATATAGTATATATATAAAAGAAAAGAGAGGGATCGATAACATCAATGAAACTGTACGACAGAGATGTCGATCCAAGATAGGCTTTGATACCACTTGGTGGCGAACGATAAGCGGAAGCGTTTAAAAAATAAAAATTTAAGGAAAAGTAGAAGAAGAAGAACCCAGATTAGAAGAAGAATCGAAAGAAATAGGAGAAGAAGAAGCACACACAATAGCTTAAAGCTAAACTCAATTCAATATATTAATCACTAAATGGCCTTGAAAGCTTACATAATATATATAGGCTAATAAATCCTAACAATACTAGGAAAATGAAATATTAATCTATAAGGAACTAGGAAAATAAAATACTAATACTAAAATGACTCAAAACTAATAAATACTAATTCTAAAAGGAAACTAAGAAATAAATACGAATCCTAATCTACAAACGACTCTTTTCCTTAAGCCAAAAGGCTTTGTTTTTTTTACTTTGACTTGGATACAAATTATTCCTAGCCTGTCATGTGTCCTGCATCAGGTGGACTTCGTATGCACTCCCTATTCTATTATGGCATCTGAGCCATAATAGTCTATTCTCCTCCAAACCTTTGCGGCACAATCCTACTTGCCGCACCACCCTAAACACACCACTTGCTTCCGCGTTTATTACCAAAAACTCAACCCTACGTATCACACCACTCAAAAACGCCGTCGCTCTTCCTTCTCTACCCTCCATATATCAAACCCACGGTCAACCCTCTTTGCCATGTACAAAACCCTAAATGGCCGCAATCACCCTTTTCAAAAAAGGCGGATCTCACTAACCCTATTCTCCTTCCTTCTCCACCCTCCATATATCGCCATTGAAACCCGTGGTCTACCCTTGGTCGTGTACAATAATCCTTTCGATGGCCGCCCCACTTCCTCCTCTCTTTCTTATTCGGTCAACTCCTACCCCTATTATTTTGTTTCTTAAAAAAAAATACATCCTTTCATACGCCTCACAAACTTAAACCTCCTTCTCCGCCAACGAAACCCACCGACCCTTTATCAACCTTCTATAAGTCTTTCGCCGCCTACACCCTAAATAACCACCACCCTCGACACAACCCAATAGTCGAAACCCACCGTCTCTAATGGGAAAAACCCTATTTGCAGCTCCACCATAACCCTAAAACTCGCTTGAGCTGCCCCACCCTAGCACCACCCTTGGCCTCCACATCACCAATATAACCTAACCCTCTCCCCCTACCACACCAACACCAAACCCCTCCTTACAACCCCTGACACAATCTGACCTCCCACCTCAAACCACATCTGTCCCAAACATCTCTCCCCAACCTGTTGATGCTACCTTTGATGTGATCACATCAACAACCACATCCACCAACCCACCCAACCAACCAGTTGATGCAACCTCTAATGTAATCACACCAGAAATCACACCCATGTCGTCCGGATACATATCCAACTCCACCCGCTCCCTCGAGCCCGGTTCGTCTCGTCACTCTTCAAGATTGGACCTCTCCAAGGATCAATCTCGTGGGGGCATTTAAGGATAATACCAAGAATATATTTGTATATATTTTGTCACCTAAATTATAGAGTTCATGTGTATCATTAGAGATTCAAATCTTGTATTGTTTAGGAAGATAATCTTTGTATATCAATATGAAATTACCTCTTGTACTATATATATGCTACTCTCGTGAATAATAAAATTGAGTCTTTCATACTATTCTTCTCTTTCTTGTATGGAGGACTTTGTCAACGCTCCCTATTCTATTACCCTAAATTAAATAAAGGTCACTTGTAATAGATGCCCTTATACATACGGCCAAACCATAATCTTTTACATCAATCTCCTATAAAGCATTCACTAGTAACGGCCACACTTTTTGTGAGATTAGACTGAAAAACGAGAGTGAATGTGGGATTTTTAGAGAAGGCACAAACATACTTGTCATAGGCGTCGCCCGCCTCGCCTTTTTCGTCGTGGGTTTGTCGCCTCTTCGCAACAAGGCAGGCGGATGGTAGCCTTTTTAGTGGAGGCGTCGCCTTTCTCGCAAAAGGCGGAGGCGTGCAAGGCGCCGCCTTTGGGAAAAGGCGTGAAAGTTGGAAATACTTCTAAACTAGGTCGTCGTTTTCAAGTCAAACTACGTCGTTTTTCTCTTTTCTTTTTTTATTTCTGCGCTTTGCGTTGTGCCCTAGCACATAGTCGACCAAGTTAACACATCGAGAAGAGCGAGAAGAGAAAGAGGAAAGGTCGGTGAACCTTTGACGACGATCGCAATCAACTCTAGTCAACGGCGAGGTTGGTTCTCTTCGGTTCAGGTGAGATTTTTCTCTCTCTCTCTCTCAGACGGCCGACGACCTCTGGCAGTTCAACGACCTGTGAACCTGCTTTTTCTTCTTTTCAACTTGCTCTGTTTTGTACTTCGGTACAACTTTATCCTCTTTCTTTTATTTTTTATAGTCTTTCAGCTGACTGTTGACTTCTCTTTTTGTGGGAAAATGAAATTTTTCTCTCAGTTTCTTTGCAGTACAACACACGTTTGTTATTGGATTGTTGTTATTTAGTTCTTTTTGCTTAGTTCTTTGTTACAGTTTTAAATTATAAAAATCAGGAAGTATCATTAACATTGAAAAACATATTGTTTGTTGTTAGCTGGTTGTTATTTAGTTCTTATTGTGTTGGAATGTTGGATTGGTTTTATATGTGGATTTTTGACATTTATTTAATGGTTTATTCTTGTTTATAACATGTTTTAAGCTTTGTTTATATGTTGCATGTATATAGATATATATTTATAATTTCTTATTCTATTTTTCGCCTCCTCGCCTTTTTGCCGCCCGCCTCTTGCCTCGCCTTTCGCCTCTTCCGGCCGGTACCTCTCGCCTAGCCGGCACCTCTCGCCTGCCTTTCGCCTTTGACAAGTATGTGCACAAATACCAATATATTGTCATTAATCTTTCTCTTTCAACAAGGTTTTGATATCTTGAATTTAGATGCACCTGCTCTGTACGACCTTAGTGACTACCTATTCACAACTCTTGGCACACTGGCTAAACATCACTCTGATGTTGCAATTGGAACCTACTTCCTCTGTCCCGGAAAGATCTCACTTTGTTTTTTATGGTCAACTCAACTCAATTGAACTTAACCAAAATTTCATGTAAATTTGATTATCCTCATAAAACACTAAAAAATTGTTTTTGTTGCACGACAAAGAATACAACTCCCTCCGTCCCAATATGAATGTCCAAAAACTTTTCAAATTTGCTCTTGATCAAGAGCAAATTTGAGAATTTTTTGGACATTCATTTTGGGACAGAGGGAATATCAATAACAATTCTAAGAATTATCACGAGGATATTCAAATTTCCATAATATTTAGGTCAAAGCTTGATTAAGTTGACAAACAAAAACAAATGAGACTATCTTTCCGGGATAGAGAAAGTATATCATAAGGACAACACCAGAAACCAGTTCATTCCCACACATATGATTGTGGGGTTCTTAAGCTTTATCCATTACACTGTTCTCAATGGGTTAAACACCAGTTCTCTGTATTCTTCTATATTGTTGACTGATTGTTAAATATTATGTCAGGTCCTTCTGGGAAGATTATGCTTTTACCTGAAGATGACCCAAAAGCCACTCACATCATGATTGGTACCGGGACAGGTGTTGCTCCTTTCAGAGGCTATCTTCGCCGTATGTTTATGGAATCTGTCCCTGAATTCAAATTTGGTGGTCTCGCATGGCTTTTCCTTGGAGTGGCCAACACCGATAGTCTCTTATACGATGATGAGTTCACCAAATATGTCCAAGACTACCCAGATAATTTTAGATACGATATTGCTCTTAGCCGGGAGCAAAAGAACAAGAACAGAGGCAAGATGTACGTGCAGGATAAAATCGAAGAATATAGTGACGAAGTCTTTAAACTTTTGGATGGCGGGGCCCACATCTATTTCTGTGGGCTTAAGGGGATGATGCCCGGGATCCAGGATACATTAAAGAGGGTTGCGGAGCAAAGAGGGGAGAGCTGGGATCAGAAACTCTCACAACTCAAAAAGAATAAGCAATGGCATGTTGAAGTCTATTGATCCCGCTTCACAGGTGCATTCTATCCCATCATTTTATTTCTCATTGAGAACTTCATTAGTAATCGTTAAAAGAATTCTTCCCTCCTCCCTAGTTTTTTTTGTAAAATAATGGGCATTTCTTTTTCTGCATCAATGAAAGTGCTTCAATCTTAGTTTGAACGTCATCATTATTATCACATGAAAATTATGGAGGTTTTGAATGTAACGAATATAGTACTTCCAACTATCCGGCAGGCAATAGGTCAATCTACTATCTTATAAGGCAAAGTACTTGTTTGTTAATGGCAGATATGAGTAACATAATTTTGCATTTATTATTAAATAATGTTATGCAACTAACTTTTTATTTTTGACTTACGACATCAAAAAAACTAGTTTTTTACAAGATTTTGGCAAAAAACTAATAAAACTGCTAATGTGACAGTCATGTCAGTGATGCGTATCACTAGCATGAAGTTGACATAGCAGTGCCACGACAACAACGCTATATTAGAGTTTTATAAAACACGATAAGTGAAAAAATGTTGCATTACGTTGCATTACGTTGCATAATTTAAAAACTAGAATAAAATACATTGTATATTTTAGTAATTATTTTCCTTACAATATATAATCTTAAACTTGAGAGTTGGTCTTATAAAAAATTAGTTTTTTCTTAAGATAAGGAAAAACGTGTTTTCAAAATAAACGGTGGCAATTTTGTAATTACTGGCAACCATGTTCAAAATAAACGATGGCATTTTCGTAATTAATGGTTCTCCCGTTTATGCCAGTGCCTGTTTAACAAACTGCCAGTGTGACAAAGTGCCAGTACATATGTAACAAAGTGCCAGCGAAAAAAGTGTCGATTACCGAGTTTAACAAAGTGCCGTGTAACCGGTGCGGCACTTTGTTAAACTGAAACTGGCACTTGTTACACGGGCACTTTTAAATACATGAACTGGCACTCTTCACACTGGCACTCTGTTACACTAACACTGGCACTTTGTTATACTAATATTTTTGCTGGCTCTCAAAAATATAAGCACTGGCATTCAAAAATACATGGACTGGCATTTGAAAACACATTTACTGGCACTCAAAAATGCATATACTGGCACTCAAAAACACTGATAATTATTTTTGCTGATATTCAAAAAAACATGAACTGGCATTAAAAAAAAAATGGACTGGCATTCAAAATTACAAGAACTGGCATTCAAAAAAATATATTGACACTCAGTTACACACTTACTGGCACTCTATTATACACTAACTGGCACTCCAAAATACATGGACTGGCACTTGATTATACACTAACGGGCACTTGATTATACACTAACGGGCACTCAATTTTACACCAACGGGCACTTGATTATACATGAACTGGCACTCAAAAAACAAAAAGCGGCATTAGTTTGAACCTGAACGGCACATCAAAAAAACAAAAACTGGCGATTCAAAGGAACGCCGGCGAACTGGTCAAGGAGGATTGATCGTTGTTTGGGCCGAAGTGAGAAGACGACGAGTTGGATTGCGGTCGTAATTGTAATCGGGGAAAGCTGAGTTTGCGGTTTCGGTTTGGGTGGAGAGGAAGAGTTTGGGTTGAGGTGAAGATTGGGGCGGCAATGGAGGTCACCGGTGAGTGATTTGGTGAGGGAGCTTGGCGATGTCAATTGAAATTGGGGGAGTGGGAGAGGTCGTCGTTCTGAGGGATTTGGATCGGGGTGAGGAAGGTTGAAGGAGGTAGAGGTTTAGGGATGATTGGCGTTGGTCTTGGCCGGAGAAGATGGTTGGGGAGTTGCCGGCGTTGGTGAAGAAGGCGATTGGAGAGGGATGGTTGGTGAAGATGGCGATGGCCCTTAGAGAGAGAAATAGCAAGCTGCTGCGTGCGTTTAGAGAGAGAACGAGAGATTTGCCGGGAAAAACACGTTTTTTGTTAAGCTTAGGAAAAACGCGTTTTTTATAAGTTTTTGGCTAAACTTGAACGTGACCAAAGGATAAAAATACACTAATTATAGAAATTTTGTAAAAACCAATTTTTTTCTAAATTTTTTGAAAAAACTAATGTGTTTTGAAAATGTGAAATGATATTTTTGTAAATAATTGAAACTTGTTAAAATATGTTGACACTATTCAACACTAGCACTAACACTTTTTAATACTAGCACTGACACTCATTTTAGCACTACCTCAAACACTTTATTAAAATGTGCGATAATATTTTTGTAAGTAATCAAAACTTATTAAAACACTTTGATAATTTTTAATACTATCATTGCCGGTCTTTTTAGCACTACCACTTGTACTTTTTACCACTGCCATTCCATTGACACTTTCTAACACACACACCAACACTATAAAACACTCACACTAGCACTCTTAAAAAGACATTTTTCCAAATAATATGTATGGTGGTCAAGCGGAAAGGATATAAAGATGAACACCATTAAAATTGCCTCAATATCTCGAAATTCATCAAAATAGAAAAGCAAAGAATGAAACAATATAACATAAGATCATATTCACGACAATGTGTATTACATTCATCAAAGAAAAGTAGAAAACATGTATGGTACAGTAAATTAAGAAGCTCCAGGTTCAATCGAAGCTCCTAATTACTACTAAACAACACCAAATGGATTGCGGGTCCTGTTTCTGCACTCGTTCGAATATGTCTTATTCACTCCAACAAGTTTTTTCAGGAGTTCCAAGCATCTAAATACCACAAACTGGAAGATGATGTCTTGGATAAAAAAAAAATAAAAATCCATGAATAAAAGGCTCGGAAATCAAGCTATACCTGGTCCTTCGTCACTATCACCAATTAGTTGCTGAAGATCGTTCACTTTTACTCTATATGTTGTTTCCCTCTATCTACCAACGACTCTTCACTTCTTCAGCATATATTCTCTTTAATTCATCATTGTACCAAATAACATCAGCATACCTAGGCTAGGCATTATGAAATCTGTTTTTAGCTAGGCTCACTTGTCCCAACAGAACAAAACAATGGATGATTTCGTGATCACCGTTGCGTTATAGTAAAACCAAAACTTTAGCAGACCACTTGAGAAATATTGAGAGAATTATAAAGCATGTTGATCGACAATACTTGAGATCTAACCTGGAGATAAAAAGGTACAACTTACTGGCTAAGAAGAAATTGAGGCCTAAAACCATCAATCATGATTCCCATGGTGCAAAAGCCCCAACATAACTACTGATTGAAATTAATGGATGCTACCACGTCTTCCTAAATGGCATTGAAAATGAAGGAGGATGTTTGCTTTGGGTTTTCGGGCTTGTCCCGCCCCGAAATCTACTTGTTTATCTCCCAGCCTCAATATCCCGAGAACCTTATACAATCACATAAACCCAATCAAAATCAATCAGCACCAACCTTAAAACACAATCAGCTATCCAGATCTCATATAAAACCACGTTCACAACTATAATCACTTAAAAATACCCTTTTCAAAAAATTTGGAATATTTATAATCTAATCACTTTCACCATGCGCTTTCCTTTTCCTCTACTGAAACACACACCAAAACTGATTGAAATAAATAAAAATACATAGAAATGTCGTATTTAAATACGGACAACAATTACATAACAAAACCTCAGTTACATTGAGTCTATATTGATTGAAATAAATAAAAAAACATAAGCTCTTTTTTGCTTACTGTAAAGAGGGATCAAGAATGTTTTCTTTTCCCTTTTCTCTTTTTTTCTTTTTTCTTTTCTACATTTTTCTTGGAAATCCAAGGAGCTGCACTCAGTGTAAGGAGTTAATTGCCAAACCCAATGTCTTAAGGATACACATACATGTTCTTATGAGTTTCAGCTAGAGCTCGGTAAAGAAACTTATACTCCTTCATTTTCCTTCCGTCTCAAAATTTACATACACTCATACATTTAACAAAAAAATGCAACTTGAACGGAATAATCTGTGATGGGCCGAGCCCAATACTTCACTACGAGCCATGGGGGCCCAACGGGTCCACCAAAGGACCAACTGCGAAGAACCGGATCTAGAGCGGGGTAAGGGCCCGTCCAACAATGGATGGCGGTCGTCGCCACTGAGCGACCAAGCCCATTCAAATGACGAGCCAATGTACTCTTGAACGAAGGTTCGGACCTTAGCCCGTCGATACGTCAGAAGGAGGTCGTCGCCAATGAGCCACGACCCACCTAACGACGAGCCTTCCAGCCGCGCCAAGCTTATCTCTTACAACAGTGAGCGTCGTCATTGAACGACCAATTCTCAATGTCATATGCTCGTCGAGTCATCTCTCGAGGAGACGACCTATTTGAACGTACAGCTCCAGGTCGTCCCTTCTATTAAGCTTCTCCAGCAAGCTTGGTTAATTAGCTAATTTGGGATAATGTCAGACCTAACCTAGTGCCTTGTTACACGTGCAATCATGCAACCAGTAATAACTCCAAAAGGCGTGCAGGTTGACTTTCCCTTATAAGGCAACCTGCTTATCAGTGTCAGATGTTGCAGTGTCCTTACATAGACGGACCAGTCCTAGCATGACACGTGTACACCTGGGAGATGGAGCTGATCCAACGGTTGGTAGCCATCCAATCCAACGGCTCTGGTGAAACCCCTAATACCACTACTCCCACTATAAATAAGAGAATAATATCATGGACACGGGTAATGCTTTACTGCATATTTACGTACCCTTTCACTCTACATACCATTTTTCCATAATCTCAGTCCATTATCTTACTCTCACGCCGGAGGGGCTTGCCGGAAGACCCCCGGCGCAGTTTCACTATTGTTTCTTGTGGTGTGCAGATCACGAAGCTAGCTCAATCATTTGCTGGACCCAAGAACTGAGCCCACACGCTTTCCTGCGCGATCAGATTGGTTCCATTACCGGGAAAGTTGTTAGTGATCTTCAGCAACAGAAAAACAGCCAGAGAAGCCCGGAAAAATGGTGTCAGATGGTCACACGGCCAGCAAGTCTACTGGAGATGAGGGCATACCTCCTCCTCAGCAAGAAAACCCTAGACCACCCTCTCCACCTAGGAACCCTAATCTAAGGGTTACCAGGTCACAAGGGGTGGTTGATGACACTGGCCTTCAAACAGCTAGAAGAAGGGAGAAGAGACAAGCTCCAGAGAGACAGCGATGACCTCCCTTGGAGAGGAGACCTGAGGTAGCTGCTGAACGTCGTGTGGGAGGCCCATCTAACCCACACCTTGACAGAGCCGCTTTCCTCGTCGAGAGATCAAATGCCCTGAAAGAGTTCCTGCAAATCCAGGACGAGCTCATCCAAATGGCGGCGCCACAAGCCCCACAGGCGTCCCATCATACTGTCTCGTCTGGAAGAAGAAGAAACCGGAGGAGAGAGGGCCGTCGAGATGACGTCGTCACTGGAGAAGAACGAGTGGTACCCCAAATTGACCTCAGAGACCACATTAATCAACGCCGTAGCGAAGGAGCGCCCTCCCAACAACGACGAGAGGGAGAGATAGACGCTCGTAGAATTGTGGCAGTTGAAAATCCAGAAGCAAATCAGAACCAAGTGATTCAAGGTCGTCTACGTACACCCTCGTTAAGAAACGAACGGGCGCCGAGCTATAGAGAGAGAACTTGAACTCCCCCCCGTCACGAACGAGAGGCATCCAGATCGTACAGACCATCTCAGTCAACGAGCTACAGAGGGGAGAGATCCATCTCACGACGACTCGCTCCCCCAGAGAGGCAACGATCCAATATCCTTGCTCGGGGGCCTCGTCAAGATAGGATCCCCCCAGCCGGCCCAGCAGGAGAAGTTGATATGAGAGAGTTCCTAAGGCTGAAACGTCAGGTGGAGGAGTTGACGAATAAAAGAAATAAGATGGATAGCGACGACTCAGAAGATGATGGCGGCACTATGAATCCCTTGGCACCATGGATGTTAGAAACGGGACCCCTAGAGCCAGGCTTTAAGCTTCCCGACCTGAAGCAATACGACGGCTCTACTAGCGCCATTGACCACATACAACACCTTGAGGCACAGATGTACGTAGTGGCAAGAGCCTCAGGCCACGACGACATCATGTGTAAGGCCCTTACAAGCACACTGATCGACGCGGCGTTAAGATGGTTCAGAAGCCTACCCAAGGGAAGTATCGAGTCATGGAAACAAATGCGGAAAAAGTTTTTGGGAAGGTTTGCAACGGCGGAAGAGCGTCGTAAAACAGTCAACGATCTCAGTAACATTTCGCAAGGAGCCAGTGAAAGCTCTATGAGCTATTTCAAAAGATTTAAGAAATTGGTTGACCAAATTGATGAAGACCTGACTGACAGGGAGATTATAAATTGTTTCAGACACGGTGTTGTTTCCTCTACTCTGGACTACGAGCTACAAGTCCACCCAGCCAAGTCCCGAAAAGACCTTTATGCCAAAGCGTACGCTGTCGCCGAGGCTGAGGAAAGGAAGCTGCAACGAGAGGGAAAGGCTGTCGACGAGGTGGAAACGGCAAAATCCAAAAAAGACAAGGCTGGAGACAAGGGGAAGAACAAACAAGTAAAGGCCGAAAAGGTCCCAGAGTCGTACACTCCATTGACCGTGTCTAGAGCAGAAATTTTGAGCAATGTAGACTTTGGCCCGGCGCCGAAAATGAACCCCAACGGAAAGGGGAAGAAAAACATGAACAAGTATTGTGAATACCACAGAGATAAGGGACATGACACTGAGGAATGTTTCAGTTTAAAGAAAATCATCCAGAGATGGATCGACGATGGTCGTCTCCAGGAGTACATAAGGAAGGATCGTCAAGCAGCCAACACTCGAGTTGCCAACGACGGCCCTCCAGAGAGGCAGCCAAGGATGGTCTTGGTTATTTCTGAAGAGACGAGCAAGAATCAAATCAAAAGCGCCATCTACCATCTCAAGAAAGCCCCACATGTCCCCCAGAAGTCGGAGGTTCCAAACGACGTGATAAGCTTTTTTCCCTACGAGTTAGCAGCTAACCCATTGGCTCGTCAACAGACTCTGGTCATTCCTGGTTACATTGACAACTGTGAATCAAGGAGAATTTTGATTGATACTGGAGCGGCCAAGGACATTTTGTTTTACAACGTCTACCAGAGGATGGGTCTACCCGACAGCCGCCTAAGTCCATACTTAGGTCGTCTGGAAGGATTCACCAACCATAGGGTTGACGCGAAGGGCCAGATTGACCTCCCAGTTGACATCGGAGAACATCCTTTGTGAACCATCAAAACAGTGACTTTTATTGTGATTGACGTCGTCAGTGACTACCATGCAATTCTTGGCCAACCTGGTCAAGCCGCTTTGGGGATCGTCGCCTCAGTTCCCCATCAACGAGTCAAATTTCCTTCACGTGCTGGAGTGGGATGTGTGTTGGGGACGGCCCCAGAATTCCTAGAGCACGTGCTGAAGGCAAAGCGGACCATTGAAATCGACGATCCAGATCACATCGTGAAGCTCTCCAAATCTGTCAAACAAACGACGACCTCGTACGCCGGCGTCTCGACAATCAAGTGTATAGACGACCCCGAGGTCTTTGAGGAGGTATTCATGGACGACCAAGCTGCAGAGCCACAACTTTTGGTCGCCCAAGAATCGGGGGCCGAGCTGGATAGATTGATTGACGACGAGGTACCAGATCTGACACCTGAAGCAAGAAGAAAAATTAAAGAGATCGTCATTGAATCCATGGACTTTAGGGACGACGCCCCTGAGATGAAACCAGCCGACGAGCTAATTGAACTGGTCATTAACCCTAGCTATCCAGAGCAGAAAATCAAACTGGGGTCTCAGTTATGCACTGAGGAGAGGGAAGAGATAATCTCCCTACTCAAACAGAACCTCGATGTTTTTGCCTGGAAAGTGGAAGATATGAAGGGAATTAGAGAGGACGTGGCAGTTCATAGGCTTGGAGTGAACCCTACCATGAAGTTCAAAGAACAAAGGTGCCGAGTTTTTTCAACTGAAAAAGAGATTGCTATAAAACAAGAGATTGAGAAGTTGCTGAGGGCTGGAATTATTGTGAACGCTGGGTTCACGACTTGGTTGGCTAATGTGGTTCTTGTGAAAAAACCAAATGGGAAGTGGAGACTCTGCGTAGATTTCACCGATCTAAACCTGGCATGCCCCAAGGATAGTTACCCCTTGCCCAGAATTGACAAGCTCGTCGACTCTGTGGCCGGACATACGACTTTGAGCTTTCTCGACGCATACTCTGGCTATCACCAAATAAAGATGGCCGAAGAGGATATTCCGAAGACGGCCTTTCAGGCTGCAGGGGGAACTTACTGTTACACAAAGATGCCCTTTGGGCTCAAAAACGCCGGGGCCACATACCAAAGGATGATCAACAAGGTTTTCAAAGATCAGATCGGCGACAACCTGGAGGCATACGTTGACGACATGGTTGTCAAGTCCAAGAAGAGGAAGCACGTCGACGACCTCCAGCAGACTTTCACCAATCTACGAGCTAATGATATGGTCCTCAACCCAGCTAAGTGCGTCTTCGGAGTTGCTGTAGGAAAATTTCTGGGGTTTATGCTCTCACTACGAGGCATCGAAGCCAATCCCGAAAAAATCAAGGCTTTGATTGACATGGTAGAGCCTACGAGCATCAAGGAGGTGCAACGCCTGAATGGACGAGTAGCGGCCTTGGGTCGTTTCATCGCCAAGTCTGCCGAAGGTCGCTTCCCTTTTTCAAGGCTCTCCGAGGTGCTAAGGATTTCAAATGGACAGAAGAGTGTTCTCAGTCATTTAAACAGCTAAAAGAGTATCTTGGCTCCCCACCCCTCCTCTAAAGCCCCGTCGCATGAGAAGATCTCTACGTTTATCTCTCAGCAAGTGATAAGGCCGTCGCCGCGGTGTTGGTTAGGGAGGAGGATGGAACACAGAGGCCAGTTTACTATGTTAGTAAAGCTTTGTCGGATGTGGAAACCCGCTATTTCAACGCGGAGAAGATCGCTTATGCTCTCGTCATCACAGCACGAAAGCTACGAGCATACTTCTCTGCTCATCCCATCGTTGTTTACACCAACACCCCACTGCGAAAAATACTGCACCGCCCTGAAAGCTCTGGTCGTCTACTCAATTGGAGCATTGAGCTGACGGAATTTGATATTCGTTATGTGGCAAGAAAGGCTTTGCAAGCACAAACCCTGGCAGACTTCCTAGTTGAAACGTCGTTCACCACTGACGACGATCAAAGGCCGCAGAAGAAAGTGGGCAAGGGAAAGGAAGTCAGCGACCAACCTGCAGAGTTAGTTTTGCCTATGGGATGTTGGAAGATCTATTCAGACGGGTCGGCAACTAGAAATCTGAGTGGGGTAGGGATCGTTCTTGTCGAACCAGAAAGCGGAAGAGTCTTTGAGGAAGTATTAAGATTCAAGTTCCAAGCATCAAACAATCAAGCGGAGTACGAAGCACTTATAGCAGCCATCGAATATGCCAAGTGTTTGGAGCCAACAAAATTGCAGCTTTTTGTGACTCTCAATTGATCGTGAACCAGGTCCGCGGCGACTACCAGGTCGTCGACTCAACCCTTCAGAAGTACCGTTCTTTGGTCGGCGAATTGGTTCAGGGATTGGAATTTTGGGCCATCCAGAGAATTGCTCGCGAAAACAATGAACTCGCCGACCTACTCTCCAAGCTGGCGACAGATCAACTCCCTGAAGACGAGCATGGCCACCATTTGGCATATCTCGACCAACCAGCTTACGAGCGAGTAAAGATCATGTGCGTAGGAGACGGCCCGAAGTGTTGGATCGACGAGCTTAAGGCATTTATTGAAAAAGATGAATTGCCATCTGACGAGGTCTTGGCGCGGCAGATCAAGAGAAAGGCAGCCAGGTTCACGGTCGTAGAAGGAGAGCTATACAGACGATCCATCACCAGACCGTTGCTAAAATGCGTCCACCATGACAAGGTCGTACAACTACTCTTCGAGGTACATCAAGGAGAGTGCGGAGGTCACCCTGGGGCTCGCACTTTGGCTGATAAGTTAATTACCATGGGATACTACTGGCCCCACCTCCGTGAAGATGCAAAATAGTTTGTGAGAAAGTGTGATACCTGCCAGCGTTTCGCCGACCTTCCCAAACTCCCGACAACTGAGCAAACCCCTGTCATGGCTGCTTGGCCGTTTGATATGTGGGGTGTCGACCTAATTGGGCCTTTTCCACAGGCCAAGGGAGGAGTCAAATATGTGATTGTGGCGGTCGACTATTTTTCAAAATGGGTGGAGGTCAAAGCCTTAAACAAGATTACTGAAAACAATGCCCTAAGCTTCATCCATGATTCAATATGGTGTCGCTTCGGAATCCCAAGGGTAATTGTTTCGGACAACGGCCTGCAGTTCTCAAGGAAGTTTGAGCAAGAGTTGAACAGAATGGGCGTCAAACACTCTAAGTCGTCTGTTGCCTATCCCCAAGGCAACGGGCAAGCTGAAGCGGCAAACAAGCTCGTCTTGTCTGCCTTGTGTAAAAATCTTGAGGGACGCAGCACAAGATGGTTGGACGAACTACCTTCGGCTCTCTGGGCAGTCCGCACAACCACCCGGGGGCCTACGGGGGAAACCCCATTTGCTTTGGCTTATGGCTCTGAGGCCATGGCTCCCGCCGAGCTTCAGCTTCCAACAGACCGAGTTGCTCTCTACGATGTAGAAAAGAATATCCATAACCGACAGGTCGATCTGGACCTTGTCGACGAGCGAAGATTAGACGCCCAGCTAAGGATGGAAAATTACAAAAAGAAAACCAAGGCTTACCACGACAAGAAGGTGAAGAAAAGGTTCTTTAAAGTTGGCGATCATGTTCTCAGAAAGATTGAAGCGACGGGACTCAAAGCCCGTCAAAACAAACTCTCTCCCAACTGGGAAGGACCATACATCGTCACCAGTGTGGTCAGAGAAGGAACCTACCGACTAGCTAAGCCAAACGGCGAACATCTTAAGCATCCATGGCATGCCAATCACCTCATGAAGTACTACTTTTGAGACCGTCGTCAACAACATCCAGCGCCCTCAGGGCACCCTATCTGTGGTTCTTAGTTATAACTTTTTATTGTCATTTTGTGAAAACTCTGGAAGTTTGTAATTTTGAAAGTTTGTAAGGGATAATCTATAAATCCCAGGAGTCTTATAAAGTGACAGAGTGGTCAATGTACGGTCGATGAACAGATTATCAATGGAAACCCATCACTTCTCTGAAACTCGTCCACTACAAACTCAAGCTTAGAACGGTCGAGGCCTGACTTCGACCCTCACAACTACTTTGATCAAGTATAAAGATCAGTCAAAGCAAAGACTTTGGCGTTTACACTCACTTTAGCCAAGTATAAAGGTTAGACGAAGCCAGACTTCGTCGAACGCTATAACGGAATATGACGACTCGTCCATGGAATCTTGCCTACGAGCAAAAACCTACGGGCCTTCGTACTATTCCTACGAGCCTTTGAGAAGTTGAGAAAATACAAGGGCGAACAGGCGTCGACCACATTAGGACGACCTAAGTTCTAGTCGTCACTCACGACGGCCATTCGCACTTGTCCTCAAACTTACTCACCAAAATAAAGTTATCACATGCCATCTATGTTAACAACAGATTAACAAACAGAAAGCAAAGGCATTGGGTAAACTTACATAAAACAAGCAAACATTGTGCATACGACCCCCTCTAAACGACGAGGAAACAGGTCAATTGCATTACAAAAATTAAAATTGGTTTAGGACAATGTTTGGAACCACCACAAAAAAATTAAACATTGTTTGATACAACCAAATCAAATTGGAACATTGTTTGGGACATTACTAAACATTTCAAAGAAATCAATCACTGGGGATCAACACCGGCGTTGGACGGGACTTCATCGGGATCGGGGCCGTCTTCAACGAAATGAGCATAATAGCCGTCGAAGTTCTTTGGGACGACGGCAGGAATAGGCCACTCTTCCTTCCCGACCTTGGCGTCATCTTCCCTTATGATAAGGAGGTCATTATCAGTGTAAGGGACGAGGGGATGGACCGTACGGGCTTCGTCGTCGTGTGCTCCTTCTGTGCAGAGGTCGGCCAACTGTCGAACGGAGAGTAGATCTTTCGTCGTCGGGTCCAACAAGAGCCGCCTAGCCATATGCTTAGCCCCATCCTTGAAAAATCCACTGGCATGCTTAGTAATCAACTGGAGGCATTCATCACTCTTCTTGAACTCGTCGACGGCGTCAAATCCAGCTTTGGTCAAGGCAGCTTCATGGGTCGTCTTCATTCCTTCAATCTGGGCAAGAGCGGAGTCAAGGCTGGCCGTCGCCTTCTGGAGCTTGTTCTCGCAAACGCGAAGACCGTCCTGAAACACCTTCGAGTCGGCTTCAGCTTTGGCCTTCCCTTCCTTCAAAGCTTCAACCTCCTTCAAAAGATCATTCTTCTGACCTATCAAGAGCTCATGGGCAGTGGTAAGCTCACCCACGTTGGTCTCCGCCTCCTTCAATTTCTGCTCCGCCGTCCCCTTGTCACCGACGGCCTTAATTAGTTGCTCGTTGCCCCGTAGCTCAGCGTCAAGGCAATCTCTATAATCAGCAGTCATTGCGTCCATCATCGACGACAGCTACCACAAAAAAATTGTTAACCCAAGTGTAAAAAGACGAGAAGAAGCACAAATTTAAACTTGAAATACCTCAGTCTGAATCAGCCCAAGACGGGCATGGAAGGTCTCAGGAGAAAGTTTAGCTTCCCTCATCCGACGGGTCAATTCGACGTCCCGGCCGCGCCTGGTCAGGGCCGTCCCCAACAACAGTGGATTGCCATTCCTTAACAGATAGGGGATCCCAGCTATTGGGGAGGCTTTGGCAATCAAGGCCGCCATCTCTTTGGCCTTCGCCTTGGACAAGACCGTTGAAGACGAGCCAGGAGCGTCGGCTCTTGGAGTAGAGGGATCTGACGAGCTGGGAGGATCATCGTTACTCTTCTTATTCTTGCTCCTTCTCCCCTCAGAGCCAGCGGGATGATCTTTTCTCTTCCTGGAGGCCTGGACGCCGGCCTCACCCATTTCAGGGTTTGAATCTGTGCTCCCCACCGTCTCCACAGTAATGCGCTCGGCTTCGTCGGCAGCGACCAGTTGAGCTCCAGAAGCTTCCACACTTGCATCAGTCTCAGTCCCAACAGCTCTCTCAGGCGCGTCAACAATGGCTTGACGACCTCTAGTGTTGAGCCCCCCAGCGACGGGCTCTCTCTCAATCATGGGGATGGCTCCCTCAGGGTCTTTTGGAAGTTCATCATTCCTCGTCGCCATCTTCTCCTGACGATCAACTATGGCACGGGTGACTGCCCTATCTTTCTTCTTGGTCCCCCTATCGCTAGCTCGGATGGCTCCGTCCATTATCCTCTTTTCAATTCTGTCTACGTCGGATTGAGTAAGAACTGCAAAAAGACAAAGTAAGAAAGGGTTAGTTTTTGTTCACGACGAGACGAGAGACAAGTATGAGAATTGAGAAAAGGTGTCAGGAACCCAACCCCCATTCATCTCTAAGTTTTCACAACACTCTTCAGGACGGCTAACACGTGACGCCGCGCAAGTCACACAATTATCTTTAAAAGCAAACTCATTGTGGACGACCCAGACGGGATAGCGGGCATCCAAACTTATCTTCACCAAGGGTTCAGGCCCCATCGCCGGCTTAGACATCATGCCGGTTCTGATATATCTCCATTGGGAGGCCTCTATGTCTTTGTACGAGACCCATCCAAGATCCAGCAAATCATCAATCTTTTTCTTCAGCTCCTCGGCCCACGGAGCTTGGAAGATGTACTTATCAGCGACGACCTTGTTACCCGCTGGAAAAGGAAACTGCCATCCCACTCGGCTTTCCACCAAAATCAGATGGTTCTCCCAACCGTATACCTTGTTTGGGATATCCAAGAAAAAGTTCCTTGTGTTTTTAATCGAAGACACACTCACTATAGACTTCCCTTTGTCTTTGGAGGTACTCCTGGCCACCCGGTAGTATTGACGGAACACTTTGTTGCATGGCTCGTAGCCAAGAAATCTACAGACGATGGCAAAGCTGGATAAGATTCTGATGGTGTTGGCACTAACCTCCATGGGCACACAGGCCGAGTCCTCCAAGAATTCATTGATGAAGGGGTCTAAAGGCAACCTCAAGCCAAATTCAAATTGTTTATAGAAAAATGCCACCTTCTCCTTACTGGCCAGAAGGGACTGACGACGGGGCTCATACTCCGCTAGGCTGAGGTGCTCCAGCTTATAGGTCGAAGCCTGAACTCTGTACGACCCTCGTAGAGCGTCGATCATTTGCTTCCCAACATCCGGCTTCCTGAGCTCGATTTTGGGTATAGCCCAATCCCCTCCTGCCCCACCTCCAAATTCACTGTCAGTTGATCCAACTCGTACAAATGTGTGATAGGCTTTAGCTGCCTGATTGCCCCCAGCACTTGTGCTTGGCTCGTTTGCTTCTGGGGCCGGTCGGCTAGGACGCCCGTCGTGATCCATGTCTACAAAACAAGGAAAAAGAAAGGGGGAATCAGTCCTAACTCCCACAGGCGACGACCTACCTAGGGGCGACCTAGATTCCCCTAAAATCAAATCCCTAAGTGAATCACGACGGGACAAATAGTAGTGGGTCTTGATGTGATTGGGCAGATCGTTCATCGACCTAAAAGGGGTTATCATTGGATCTCCATCCTCAAAATCACCTAGAACCTCACCTTCTGGGAATCCCAAAGGCTCGTCTTCAAAGTTGAACTTAACCAAGATCGAAGAACATTCAGACAACGGAATCTCTCCCCAAACCCCCTTGGCACATTTGTAAACCCTTTGATTTAGTCTAAAACCGAATTTAACACCTCTCTCAAAGCTGATGGTTCTGGGCCCCATGACTCTAAGTTCCAAAGCCCCAAAGAAAAACCCAGAAAACGAGGAGTAAATGAAGAAATTACCTGGTAAAGAGGTGGAAGATATGCTTTCCGATGAATTTTCCGGTGGAAGGTCAAAGAAGTCTCTTATCCAAGCTCCCAGGTGCCTTACAAACGGAGTTGCCAGAGCAATTACGGCCGCCGGAGATGGTGGTTCTTTCTCGCCGGAGTTCTTTCTGTGGGTTGCCGGAAATCGCCTCTGCTGCTTTGCTCTCACTAATCAAAAGTATGGAAAGTTCGAAATGTAGGAGGGAGGAAGCTTTTATATGTGAAGAAGATGGAGGGTTTATGTTTGGGAACCCAAACGGCGGAATGATGAGGGGCATTAAATACCCTCTGCAACTTCCGAGGAGAATGTCCCCTCAAAGGACACGTGTCAATTAATGGAGAGATCCCAGTCGCCCACATCATCAATGCTGACATCATCATAATTTAAAATTCAAATTGACGGTCGTACGGATTACTTTGGAGGGAAAACGACAATTCCTGGCCCGTCAAGACGACCATGAATTGGGGGCCACTGAACGGAATAATCTGTGATGGGCCGAGCCCAATACTTCACTACGAGCCATGGGGGCCCAACGGGTCCACCAAAGGACCAACTGCGAAGAACCGGATCTAGAGCGGGGTAAGGGCCCGTCCAACAATGGATGGCGGTCGTCGCCACTGAGCGACCAAGCCCATTCAAATGACGAGCCAATGTACTCTTGAACGAAGGTTCGGACCTTAGCCCGTCGATACGTTAGAAGGAGGTCGTCGCCAATGAGCCACGACCCACCTAACGATGAGCCTTCCAGCCGCGCCAAGCTTATCTCTTACAACAGTGAGCGTCGTCATTGAACGACCAATTCTCAATGTCATATGCTCGTCGAGTCATCTCTCGAGGAGACTACCTATTTGAACGTACAGCTCCAGGTCGTCCCTTCTATTAAGCTTCTCCAGCAAGCTTGGTTAATTAGCTAATTTGAGATAATGTCAGACCTAACCTAGTGCCTTGTTACACGTGCAATCATGCAACCAGTAATAACTCCAAAAGGCGTGCAGGTTGACTTTCCCTTATAAGGCAACCTGCTTATCAGTGTCAGATGTTGCAGTGTCCTTACATAGACGGACCAGTCCCAGCATGACACGTGTACACCTGGGAGATGGAGCTGATCCAACGGTTGGTAGCCATCCAATCCAACGGCTCTGGTGAAAACCCTAATACCACTACTCCCACTATAAATAAGAGAATAATATCATAGACACAGGTAATGCTTTACTGCATATTTACGTACCCTTGCACTCTACATACCATTTTTCCATAATCTCAGTCCATTATCTTACTCTCACGCCGGAGGGGCTTGCCGGAAGACCCCCGACGCAGTTTCACTGTTGTTTCTTGTGGTGTGCAGATCACGAAGCTAGCTCAATCATTCGCTGGACCCAAGAACTGAGCCCACACGCTTTCCTGCGCGATCACAGCTTAAAAAATATAACAAATAAAAATATAAATAAATTAAAGGGCTTAACTCATCATACAGTTCTTTGGAGTTGGTTCGGGGGATGGAGGCTTTACACAACTAAGTCTTGCATGGTACTACCTGTACACAATAAAGAAGATTGTTTGGTAACAAATTTGACCCTATTTCAAGTTCACTCATTTCATATGCCATCATAAAAGTACAAACAGATTAATACAAATGAACTGGCTAATAGTAATAGTGACAGTAATGTGATAAATTTCACGCCAATAAATAAGAATTTAAATAAAGTGAAGAATCAAACGCCTTCTTCATAAAAGGGTAACACTCTTGAACTGAATAATCAGCGACTGGTAGTAGGAAAGGACAGAGTGACAGAGGAATTTAGAAACCGTCCATTAATGAGCGTTGGATCAATTAGTAACAATCAATCCCAGCCATTAAATAAAAGTAATTTATTTAATATTTATTTTAAAACAATTTTTGACCTTTGGATTGGATTAATCTTAGCCTTTCTTTATCTCCTATCCAATAGGCAGTTATATTGAGCTTTGTTATATAATAGACTAGTACACTTACCCGTGTCGATGGCATGGTAACAGTAGGCAAAGGATAAGCAGTATGTTTCGACATGAAGGATATGTTTTCTTATCCTATATGTGGATGATATTCTACTTGCAGCCAATGATAAGGGTTTGCTATATGAGGTGAAATAATTTCTCTCTAAAAGTTTCGACATGAAGGATATGGGTGATACGTCTTATGTCATTAGCATAAATATACATAGAGATAGACTTAAAGGTACTTTAGGTCTATCACAGGAAACCTATATTAATAAAGTGTTAGAGAGATTTTGGAAGAAAAATTGTTCACCAAGTGTAGCTCCCATCGTGAAGGGTGACAAACTTAGCTTGGACCAATGTCCTAAAAATGACTTTGAAAGGGAACAAATGAAGAACATTCCATATGTTTCCGCTGTTGGGAGCTTAATGTATGCCCAAGCCTGCACAAGACCTGACATTGCAATTGCTGTGGAAATGTTAGGAAGATATCAGAGTAATCCAGGTATGGACCATTGGAAAGCTGTGAAGAAGGTGTTAAGGTACCTTCAAGGGACAAAGGACTAAATGCTTACATATAGACGAACTGATAATCTGGAAGTCGTTGGCTACTCAGATTCAGACTTTGCTGACTATGTTGATTCGCAAAAATCAACATCCGGTTACATTTTCATGATTGCCGGCAGAGCTATATCTTGTAGAAGCGCAAAGCAGACTCTAACTGCTACTTCTGCTATGGAAGTGGAGTTCGTTTCTTGTTTTGAGGCAACCTCGCATGGTGTTTGGTTGAAGAGTTTCATCTCCGCGCTTAGAATTATGGATTCAATTTCTAGGCCATTAAAGATATTTTGTGACAATTCAACAGCAGTCTTTATGGCTAATAACAACAAAAGTGGTAGTCAAATCAAACACATCGGCATTAAGTACTTAGCCGTAAGAGAACGTGTTAAAGATAAATCAGTGGTCATTGAGCACATTAACACTGAATTGATGATAGCCGATCCTTTAACTAAAGGCATGCCACCGTTTAAATTTAAGGATCATGTGGATAGAATGGGACTTGGTTCTCTAGTTTAATTTTGTTGTATGAACCATTGTCATTAATAATGAAATTCTATTTTAGTTGTGATATTTTCTCATTTTGTTTCGTGTACACCTTCAGTTTTGGGAAAATATCAATTTAGTTTGGACCTAGAATAAACATGGGGTTTATTCGTCAAGTTAAATGGACTATTGTTAAGATACATAACATATTGTGATACATGGAAGATAATACTCACACTAAGAGGACCTATCGCCATGATCCTTGTGTTTTGTCTCTTATTGTGATATTAATGATGATTAATTTGATTTCCATAACTACACCAATAAAATATTGGTTAAAGTAATATTATAGGAATGAATCAATTAGTCCAAATTAATCCCACAATTTATGGGATTGATTGATTGGCTTTGTGATGGACAATACAAAACATATAAATAGAGGCATCCTTGGGTCCCTAGAGTCATCCCAATTCATACATTCTCTAGCACCATCAAATCAAAAAGAGGGAGAGACTCTAGAAGTTCTCAAGGCGAAGAAACACTAAATATAGTTGCTTGAATCAATGGCCGGAGGTTAGTTCATTTTAATTTTATACTTCCGCTGCATTTCCTACCTCTGATTTATGGTCTAGCATATTAATTGTTGGGTTTTGGGGTTACAAACGCAGCGGAAAACTTAGAAATAACAAGCAAAACCCTAGCCCTTTAATCCATCTAACATGAATAGTTAAAACCATGAAATAGAATTTACATACCTTAATGCGATTGTATTGATCTTTCAAAAACGGATCTTAGATTCAAATCTTATTTGAATCGATGAACAGCCTTCGAATGTTTGAACCGTTGATGAAACTTGGATCTTCTTCTTCCTTGTTCTACCTTGGTGATGAATCAACAATGGAGGTCTTCAAGTTTTAGGAGATAAAGTAACCTCCCTCTAATGGTGATCCACACACGAACGAACCAAGAACGCTTCTTGTTGGATTTCTAGATGATCCTTCCGATTATTGAAACACCTTTCAATAATCAATGGCTAATAATATGGAACTTACTTGGAGTGTTTTTGATCTTTGATTCATAATCTAGATCAAAACTTAGAGTTTCATAAACCTTAGGCTTAGAGATGTTTTTGGCTGCACAATGATTTATATTTATATCAAATATAAATCCCTAACTCCTAGGGAGAAACCAAGTCCAAACCAAAAACCTTTCCAAACAAGGAAACAGCGTACGGACTGAATTTTGGTCGCTGGCACGAGTCGTGCCCAAGAGCACGAGTCGTGCCCAAGCCTAAATCAATCTTACCACGATTCGTGACCAAAAATACAGTCGTACTGATTTTTGTCACGAGTCGTGATCACGAGTCGTGCTCGTGGTCATGAGTCGTGCCAGGCAAAGTGTGTCGTGCGATGAGTCAAGCCAATGGCAAACTATGTCGCGCTACAAACCATGCCAGATTTCCAATTTCCAATTTTCAGCCAGAATCAAATTCGCTCTTTTGTGTGTGACCCAAATAGGAATTATATTTATGTTGGTAGTGAGTCGAAACATCGACCTCACAAGATATAAGTGGTTTCTAGCAAACCATTATATCTACCCAATTAATATAACATCAAAGCTTGATTTTCCCGATAGATCAAATGTCACAATCCCTTTGTCCACGATGTCCAATTGAACATGAGTCATGGTCCATGTCAACTCATATCGTTCAATGCTTTCTTGATTTCGAATATGTTGATAATCCAAATGCATTTGATCTCTATCAAATCACTTGAGTATGGCCATACATTTCATCAACACTATTCATCGAGGGGCCCAAGCAAACATCTCTCTCACACAGAGAGGGACAAATGCCATCTTGACTTATCATTCTTCCCTACATGAATCCAATCGTGCCAACATAGCCCTTATTGTTATCCTATTAAAGATAGTGTTAGACTACATCAAACACGACGTTCATCATGTGGAAGACGATGATAATCTCAGGTATAAAGGATTCAATGACACTACTATCATGAGATTTAATCATGACACATATGACTATTGACCATGTCATAAATCTCAACTGTAGGTCATGTCCAATACTTGTTCTCTAGCAAGTATCCATAAGTGTAACGTGCATCACATGCATATAATCATCTCCATGATTATCCATTACCAACTTATACTAGCTATTCTCAATAACTAGGGACGCAGTTCAATATAGTAAACATGTAAACATATAATGAACTGATGAGTGAGTTTTACACTCATCCATTTAATACTTTATGGACTTATTCTTAGCTTAATTCTTGAGTTTTGTGTATTTTAATGGGTGTTTTTAGTATTTTTCTAGTTTTCAGGGGTCCAAGTGAAGATTGAGCAAATTCAGAGCGTTTTGTGTCACTTTGGAAGTGAGGGCCAAACTGTAATTTTATAAAGTCCGGGGCAAAGCGAAAATAGAAGTTCAAGGTCGGAAGGTGCAACAGAAATTTTTATATTGACCAAAATGCGAAAAAAAGCGACGGTGTAATTATGTGACGAACCGAATCTAGAAGGGACTAATTTGGGCCAAGCCATGGCCGCACATCACATGATTTGGCCTAGGCAAAGTGGCCGACCATTGCAAGCAAGATCTGGCCGAGCCAAAAGGCCAAGGCAGCTGGGCCAAGGGTTGCTTCAGTTGGGCCGGAGGAATAATCAAGGGCCAAGTTTGGGCTGGAATTAACGGTGACTGTTCATGGGAAAATAATGGTGACTTTTCATATTTTCAAACCTAATTGTATAAGTTGCAGCACTTGGTTTTGTTGAGAGAATCTTATCATTTTTCTTTTACATTTTCATTTTATTTTCATTTTATTTTTTTGTGTTCTATTATGTTTTTCATGGATAGCTAAAACCCTAATTCTTGGGATTGGAGGTAACAATTCTATGTTTTAAGTTTTTATTTTCATTATTTTCATTGTATGACTTGGGATTGTCAAGTAGTTTTTAATGGAATTTTAGAATAAGTATGTTGCATGCTATATGTGTTCTTGAATGATCTTGAATTATAATTGTGAACCGCCAAATTTGCAATTGTAATTAGTCTTTGCTTGATAATGACAATTTGTTGAATCCCCGCCAAAAGATTCATAAGAATTGTGGTTCTTATTGTTCTTCTTTTTTTAATGGGTTTCTAATTAATCTATGAACGGGCCAAGGGAATAGATTAATTGGAAACACTTGATTGCAAATCACCCGCCTAAGTGTCCCAATCATAATTTCGTAAGAACGAACCCCAAGTATACTTTGATTGATGATTATTGAAATTTGAGCATAGTTGTGAACCCAATCCCGGGAATTCCATTTTATATTATTATTAAAATTATTTCTATATAAATTTAGTTTTTCTTCAAAAGCATTAGTTAAAACAACAAAACCCTCGTTTTTATTAAATCTTTGTCATAGCAATAATTTTTTACTTTGAAATACGTGTCTCGGTGGTTCGACCCTACTTACCCTATCTACAAATCAATTGTAGGTAGTTTGAGTCGGAATTTACTTTTGACGTTTCGACACTCGTCAAAATTTGGCGCCGTTGCCGGGGACACGTTTATTTTAAAGTTGATTTAATTATTTGCTATTGTGAATATTATTTTGTATATATTTTTTGTTTTAACTTAGTGTAGCAGAGATGGTTGTTGTGGTCAATTGGTAACAACTCTGGACGTAGTGACCGACGACTAAACATTCAAATGGACTCAAGGATGTATAACTATGGCATCTATGAGTCATGTGGAAATTGTGGATTATACTCTCATGGTTCTTATGAGTGCCCTTCGGGGACATATCCTTTTGAGTATTATCCACAAGAGGGGATGATGACGGGTCAAGGTCAAGTACAAGGTCGAAGTCAAGGAGAGAGTAGTTCGGGTAAAAGTTGCTTAATTTGTAATGTAAATACCCATGATATTATGGGGTGTCCATTGCGAGGTCAATTTCCAGAATTTCTCAAGAAAGCCAACGCAATGAATTCTTTCCAACCAAGAGTGCAAAATGATCCATTTTTCAACTCTTACAATTCGGTTTGGAGGAATCATCCCAATTTTTCATGGGGAGGAAATCAAGGGCAAGGTCATTTTCAGCAACAATACCAACCACCGATGCCACAACCGCAGCAACAAGGACCTGTGAGGCCAAGTGTGGAGGAAACTTTGCAAAAGTTTATTGTGGCCTCGCAACAAAATCAGGTGGCCATGGACCAAAGAATGGGGAATCAAGAAGCTTCAATGAAAAAACTTGAGAAAGAATTGGACAAATTGATAGAGGCAGTGATGAATCGAAATTCGATCATAATCCATGCACAACCCAAAGAACAACTATTGGGGGACTCATTGGGGAACTTTGTCTATGAAGACTCCGATGAAGAACTTGAGAACGAACTACAACAAGAGCCACTTTTGGAAAATGAAATGGAGGATTTTGTCTATGAAACCTCCTATGAAAATTCTAGTGAAGTGCAATTGTATGATAGTTCGGGTTGTATGGAGACGGAAGAAATTATGGAAAAATCATGGCATGAGCAAGTTGATGAAATTGAGCTTGCTCTTTATGGTGAGATGCGGGGCAATGAATTTCAAGAAGATATGGTCACTATCGCCAAGATCGACAAGCCATGTTTGAATGAACACCAACCTCTACTCATGGAAAATGCCGATGATGAATACTCCATCATTTTGGTGATCCATCCCATCTTTGAAGACGGAGAAAGTGGCAAGGAATCCCGAGAGAAGAAGCCCAAGAAACATAAAAGTCAAAAATTCCCTTGGGTCCTAAATGGTTATATATCAAAGGGAATATTTATGGGGCTAAGACTGAAAGTGAAGACCCGCGAGACGGTGAAGTGGGAAAAAGGAAGGAAGGTGAAGGTTAAGATAACCTTGGCATTGGTCTAGTTATACGACCTTAAACAAAGCGCTACTTGGGAGGCAACCCAAGGTGAGTAGTTTAACTTGTAGTTCTTTTATTTTAATAAATTTTTTTAAAAAAAAAAATTTAATTGTTCCTTTGTTTTCATCGCTTAGATTTCATTGTTTTCATTTAAATGTTTTCAATTAAAAAAAAAATTTTGTTTTTCGTGGAACAGTGCTATTTTACTTTATTTTGTTTGTGATGTGTAGGAGGAGTGAATCTGAGCATTCCATGGCCTACCCATGAAAATTATCATGGCCATGAAGTTATTTTGGTAGTCAAAGGTGCAAATGGATCTGCGAAAACCATGGACAGGCCATGGTTTTATCCATGGCTATGGATATCAAAGGGGTCGAAAATTCAGCATTGTCATCAGCATTGTCCATGGGAAGGCCATGGTTTGATCCATGGCCATGATTCAAGATTGTGTAAAAGTAGAGGGATTGTTTAGAAAATTAGGGGAGGGGGTGCAATTGAAACTTTCCATTAGTTGGGGGTTAGTTAGTAAAAAAAAATTTTAAAAAAAATAATAAAAATTAAAAAATTAAAATAATTTTTTTTTTTTGAAACGCCTCTAACCCATTACCCCCACGTCCTTCCCAGTTCCTCCTTCTTCTCCGCCCACCATTATCATCCCAACCCACACATTCACCATTACAGCCGCAAATCCCTCTCCTCCTTTCCGTTACCAACTCCCTTCTCCTCCCTTTAGTTTCCAGCCACATCCGCCGTTCTTCTTCTTCTCCAATCCGCAGCAACAACCTCCCTTCTCCAACAAGCCGCAACCACCCCTTCAATCCCGGCCAAAGCTTCAGAAATTCCGGCAAGTTCTTCCATTGATTCCGGCCAAACCCTCCTTCCCGTTTACCTCTCCAAAATCCAAAACCCTCTCATAACCGGTGCCCCTCTTCCCCTCTCCTAAACCAAGCCGAATTCCGGCGGAAACCCAAACTTTAATCCACCAAAATCTTCCCTGAACCAGCCGTACCCACCTTCTCCAATTCTGGCCAAGCCCAATTCCGGTCAAACCCTTCTGCACTTATCCAATTCTCTTCCCGGTTCATTGCTCCTTCCTCCACCAATCCATCTCAAAACCTTCATTAGCAGCCGGAACCCACACCTTTCACCGTTTCCAGCGCCGTCCCCTACTCCCCGTTTCCCTTGGCAATACCTTCTCCAATCCATCCAGAAACCCTTTTCACCGGTCCCCTCCGCAACTAGAGCTCTCATAAATTGAAACCCAAATACGACCTCCCCTGTCCAATTCCAATTTTGCAAAACCCTTCTCCATTGTTACACCAAGCTTCCGTTCTTTTCACAGATTCAACCCACTTCAAAGCTTTCATTTAATCAAGAATTGTTGTTATTTATTTTGGAGATGAAATGGACTCGCGCGAGTTTGAAAAATGGGAAGGAGTTGTCGAATGTTGCTAAAGGAAATAATTCTTCCAAGGAAAAATCGAAGGTGACTCGAGGATCAAAGCGGAAACGTTCGGACACTCGTTCAATGTGTATATTAAGTTTGTAAGTATCTCATCATTTTTATTTGTATTTATGTTTTTTTTTTCACATTAGGTACAATGTGCATATTAAGTTTGGGGGTGGAAAATGTATATACTTTGTGTTTTTGTTTCTTAGGTTAGTTTTAATTTAGTCTTTATAAAAAAAATGAAAAAAATGAAAAAAAATGAAAAAAAAATTGGAACAAAATGAAAAAAAAATAGTTAGCTATGTCTTTTTCTTGTATAGTCAAAAGTGTTTTTGTTAACATTCTTAGTGTTCCCCGTAATTGCATGTGATCTGTTGTGACCGCTAACGAGGATAATGTGGTGTGATAATCTGGATATGCAAGTTTTGGTGTATTTTCGATTAATTTTGGTACATTGCTTAAAGGTTATAGTTGTGTCATAAATCTCTTAATTAGGTTACTCTTGTTAATAATTTCTTTGTTGATAATTTTGGTCTCTTTTATCAAGTTTATAGTACACCATCATTTTTTAATTTATTGAATTTGTTTACTAAATGGCAACATCATGAAAATCAAATATGGGTACTCCTTAGATGTGAATGGAACCACCCCCTTGTTGTCTTGAAAAAAATAATAATAAATAAAAATAAATGAAAGGGGAATGAGAGCAATGGTAATTTGTTCTATACTCGGTGAAACCTCCAGACGTGTAGATTAATTGGTTAGGGATTATTCTAGCTTAACCAGATTTCTGGGTATGCAGTAGCGTTATGGAGGAAGAGCTTTACCGCCGTGATGGTCTGTACCAAGCTCGATACCGAAGTGGCTAACTCTCAAACCTTGAAATAAATATTCCTAAAGTAGCTCGGGGCACGGCGTTCGCTGCGACGTTGCTTCTTTGCCAAATAGGAGTATAAAGTGTTGCATATCTACCTAGTATTAGGGGCATGGAGTTCGCTGCTACAGTGTTCCCTACTTGAAATGTAGAAGATTTTAAAATGTGCTTAAATAATCAAGTTTGGGGGGGGGGGTGTAAGTGGTTGTTAAATTGTGAAAATTCATGGGAGTATTCATGCTTTGTGTTTAAAAAGTGTTGTTGTTTGATAGATAAAGTCAATAAAATAAAAGATGGTTGGTGTACTTAGCTTTATAAAAGTAGATCTTGGTTGAGAGTAAAGAGAGAGATGATAGAGCGCATAGAGATTTATGGCATGATTATAATGATTAAGTAACATACCACAATTAATGGGAAAATATATTGATACTTGCATAGTTAAATGTGTTTTATCCTGCGGTTGATGGTAATGTGTGATTTATGCAATTGTGGAACATGCAAGAATGTAGGGACATAGTTGATTATTTAATAGAGTACTTTGTTTTTAGTTTTGTGTCAGTTTAGTTTTATATTGTATATAGTTTATTTTAGTGTTTGCTCGAGGACTAGCAAATGTTTAAGTTTGGGGGTATTTGATGAGTGAGTTTTACACTCATCCATTTAATACTTTATGGACTTATTCTTAGCTTAATCCTTGAGTTTTGTGTGTTTTAATGGGTGTTTTTAGTGTTTTTCTAGTTTTCAGGGGTCCAAGTGAAGATTGAGCAAATTCAGAGCGTTTTGTGTCACTTTGGAAGTGAGGGCCAAACTGTAATTTTATAAAGTCCGGGGCAAAGCGAAAATAGAAGTTCAAGGTCGGAAGGTGCAACAGAAATTTTTATATTGACCAAAATGCGAAAAAAAGCGACGGTGTAATTATGTGACGAACCGAATCTAGAAGGGACTAATTTGGGCCAAGCCATGGCTGCACATCACAGGATTTGGCCTAGGCAAAGTGGCCGACCATTGCAAGCAAGATCTGGCCGAGCCAAAAGGCCAAGGCAGCTGGGCCAAGGGTTGCTTCAGTTGGGCCGGAGGAATAATCAAGGGCCAAGTTTGGGCTGGAATTAACGGTGACTGTTCATGGGAAAATAATGGTGACTTTTCATATTTTCAAACCTAATTGTATAAGTTGCAGCACTTGGTTTTGTTGAGAGAATCTTATCATTTTTCTTTTACATTTTCATTTTATTTTCATTTTCTTTTTTTGTGTTCTATTATGTTTTTCATGGATAGCTAAAACCCTAATTCTTGGGATTGGAGGTAACAATTCTATGTTTTAAGTTTTTATTTTCATTATTTTCATTGTATGACTTGGGATTGTCAAGTAGTTTTTAATGGAATTTTAGAATAAGTATGTTGCATGCTATATGTGTTCTTGAATGATCTTGAATTATAATTGTGAACCGCCAAATTTGCAATTGTAATTAGTCTTTGCTTGATAATGACAATTTGTTGAATCCCCGCCAAAAGATTCATAAGAATTGTGGTTCTTATTGTTCTTCTTTTTTTAATGGGTTTCTAATTAATCTATGAACGGGCCAAGGGAATAGATTAATTGGAAACACTTGATTGCAAATCACCCGCCTAAGTGTCCCAATCATAATTTCGTAAGAACGAACCCCAAGTATACTTTGATTGATGATTATTGAAATTTGAGCATAGTTGTGAACCCAATCCCGGGAATTCCATTTTATATTATTATTAAAATTATTTCTATATAAATTTAGTTTTTCTTCAAAAGCATTAGTTAAAACAACAAAACCCTCGTTTTTATTAAATCTTTGTCATAGCAATAATTTTTTACTTTGAAATACGTGTCTCGGTGGTTCGACCCTACTTACCCTATCTACAAATCAATTGTAGGTAGTTTGAGTCGGAATTTACTTTTGACGTTTCGACACTCGTCATGAACCAAATAAACCTTCTCTATAATAAATTATAAAGACGATTACATAACGGCATTGATTAGTCATAATTATCAACGGCCTAGGGCATAACACTAACATTAATTTATGCTAACATATCTCCTATCAAATAGGCGGTTATATTGAGCTTTGTTATATAATAGACTAGTACACTTACCCGTGTCGATGTCACGGTAACAGTAGGCAAAGGATAAGCAGTATGAATCTAATTACTGCCTTGAACGGAGTAATTCACCTATAACTACTAACATTAAACCTACGTCCATATATTAATATATATCAACCATTAGTATTGAAACACATTCTGATTCTCAAATGACCAACCTAGTATTCATATCAGGTATTTTCATAATCTAACTAATGAAGAGCAAAGCAAGAGCGACTAATAATAGAAAGCACTTTGCCCACCAAAATTGAAATTCCAATAGTATTAGCCGCTAAAACATTGGCTCGAGATCTCCAAGCTGATACAATGTAATCAGCAACTGTGCCCAAATATATCAAGTGATTAAGTTGCTCTCTTACATGTATTATAAACATTGTAATCTCAATAACAAACAGTTAATTGAAAATCAAGCAAGAAATAACAAATTAATAGTCAATTAAAATAGCAAAACAACTTAAAATCAAGAAAGGATACCTCATACTCTTGGCATCAATTAATTGAATTTGTTTCATTCTCTTCATTACCAAACAAATTAAATCCCTCCAATTCAATTCCCAATGTATGTTTCTCTCTCCAATCCCCCCTCCAATGGACGTTTTCAATCCTACTCTCTATATTCTTCCCTTCTATGTCCTTCTCCTAATGAAAGAATAACAAAATATGAACTCGATAGCAGGCCTATTCTAATCTCAAACTATCATAATTAAGAAACCTACAGGTTAACCTCAAGAACAAACCAATTCTAATCCCAAATTTTTTGTGTAATAAAAAAAACCCGTTGAAGAACGCAACGAACTAACGAGGCTAATGATTTGAGAAGATTTTGACTGTGGAATAAATAAGCTTAAATTATTAGTTAATTTTAATCAAAGTTAACTCTAAATAGGACCATTTTTATGCCCAGTGGACCATGCTCTAATTTGGTTAGACAGTTTGAACCAAATTTCGTACGAGAAGATTCAGACTCTATCACCGGCTATTCAAACTTCATCGACTTTCAGTAACCACGATGAACGGTTTGTGGTCTTATCCTTCCAAATGGTGTATCATGTTTAATGATGATGTTAATTAATGGTTTTGTGGACACAACCTTTGAATTTTACCTAGGCAGTCCTTATGTATCTATAGAGAGAATAAAAAATCAAGAGTCATTCACTTATCCCTTTTCACCGTAACAGACAATCGATCCAATACACAACAGATGAATCACCTCCCTATCATGTATGATTTCAAATATACTTCTAGAATCACCGGGCGACAATATCATACTTCCCCCCATCAAAAAATTTATTCCCTCCGTCTCTAAATGAAAGTCCAAAAAAATCAAATTTATTATTAATCAAGAGCAAATTTGATAATTTGTCGGGAATTTATTTGGGGACGAAGGGAATAACATTTATTCACACTTCAATTTATATCCTTCAACTGCTTTAAGAACTAAACGACATACAACCCTAATCTAAGCCCATTGTCCAACTGTTCCATTTTTCTTCCCCACTAAATCTCAGTTCTTAATCCTTTATATTGACCCCAACACTTTTACTACCCTCATATTTATTCCCTAGTATAATTTATCCAATGGTCAATAATAATTTCCCTCACAATCTAACCTATAGATGCTTCAAAATATTTTTTTTAAAAAAAAAGTCTCAAATGCTCATATTAACTACTTGAAGTTCTAGTTGCAACAAAGTAAGATCTATAATTGAAGCGTTACAATGTTCGATTATGTATTAAGGTGGTACTCAAGTAACGCCGAGTATGGTGGAAATAGCAAAAATAAAGTTTCAGTGTAGTTACGATTTTATACTCGATAATATATATAAATTCAAGTTGTTGATGTTATGCTTAACGAAAAGGAGGCAATTGGAAGTTTGTTATTTGAAAATAGTTGGAAAAGACAAAAAATAAAAGGTTGACACATGGATAATGTGTTTGCCTTAACTGGATAGTGGCAAAGTAGCATAGCAGAAGACTAATTAAGCCCCCATTTGTCACACAATAAAACTCTATATTACATAGGAGTATTTATTTGTATAAAAGTCAAGAAAGGAGAAATTAAAATATTATAACCTTTGAAAATATGATTCACATCAAATGATTCAACCTATAATTATTTAAGATTATAGTTGTGGAAATGGAAATTATGTGCACAATGTATGCTTATCATACCTAAAAACTACTTTATTATTCATTCGTATACGATTTCAGTTACTGAAATTAAGGACTTAATTCTTAGTCAGCAAGAGATTGTGATACCATATCAACCCACTCCCTCTTTGCTGGAAGTAAAACATCGGAAACCGTAACAGTAACAAATTGATCATCAGAAAGCCTACCAGTAGACTTGGAACTCATCAATCGAGTTCACAGAAGAAACTATTAGGAATATAATATTAGAATTCTATATTCTATATTGTTATATATTTTATATAGTTTAGGAAACTCAATCCTTGTATTAGATTAGGAATGAAAATATTTGTATAGATCTAGAAACCTTCTAGGAGATTACCTCCTCTCATTGTAAACCCTATAAATATGTACCTCTAACAACATAATCAATTGAGTCTTTCATACCAATTCTTTTCTTCTTTGTATGATTGGCTTCGTCTCTCTCTAAAATCTTATATGGTATCAGAGCATTAAGATCCATAATAGGACTTCTCCGCCAAACCCTAGCGGCAAAACCCTAAAGCCGCCACACCCTTGCTTCCGCTACCCACCATCAAAACCCCACCCTTCTCCTTCAAACACCCTCGCCTTAAACCCTATTAGCCGAAACCCTAGCCCTTTTTTTTTCAACGAAACCTCCTCCACCCATACACCACCGCCCCACCCAAACATCACCCTCAAATAAACCTCCACCTCCAAGAAACCAAGAATACTCATTCCTCTCTCTCTTACAATCCCACCATCAACAAAACCCCATGCCTACCCACCCCAACGCCACAACCCACTTCCGCTAAACACCACTCAAAAATGCCGCCCATCATCCATCTACACCCTCCATATATCAACAAAGCAACCCCACGGCCAACCCCCCTTCAATCCCCTTGGCTCAAACACCCTATTAGGCCGAAACCCTAACTTTTTTTATTTTCTCTATTTTCTCTATTTTCAAACCCCTCGGCTAAAACCCCCCCTTAGGCTGAAACCCTAATTTTTTTTCCTTTTCTCTATTTTCAAAACCCCTCGGCTCAAACCCCATTAGGCCGAAACCCTAATTTTCTTTTTTCCCTTTCTCTATTTTCAAACCCCTCGGCTAAAACCCCTCTTAGGCCGAAACCCTAATTTATTTTTCCTTTTCTCTATCTTTCAAACCCCTCAGCTAAAACCCCCTTAGGCCGAAACTCTATTTTTTTTTCTTTTCTCTATTTTCAAACCCCTCGGCTCAAACCCCCCTAGGCCGAAACCCTAATTTTTTTTTCCTTTTCTCTATTTTTCAAACCCCTCGGCTAACCCCCCCCCCTTAGGCCGAAACCCTATTTTTTTTCTTTTCTCTATTTTCAAACCCCTCGGGTCAAACCCCCTCCTTAGGCCGAAACCCTAAATCTTTTTTCCTTTTCTCTATTTTCAAACCCCTCGGCTAAAACCCCCCTTAGGCCGAAACCATAATTTCCTTTCTTTATTTTTCTTCTCTAAACTTCTTCCACCTCAAACCCTAAACTACCCACCTCGGAAAACCCTACAGCCGCACCACCCATCTCGGCGAAACCCTTCTGCTGAAACCCTCTTCAACCACCAAAACCCTCCAAACACCCTCAGCAAACTTACTATCGAAACCCTTTCACCTCCTTCAAAATCCCCTTGGCAAAACCCATAGCCAAAACCCTATTCTTCATAACTACCACCTCACTGCCGCCCTACCCTCAAATGCCACCTTACTTGGGGCATAACCTTACGACCGCCCCACCCTCGAATGCACGCCAACACCGACAAATAACAACATTGGCAACGAACAACCACATCAAATAAGAAAACGTACATGTCCGGGAACACAACCGTCTCCACCCGCTACATCAAACCCGGTTTATCTCATCATTCTTCAAGATTAGACTTATCCAAAGATCGTCCATCTTGCGGAGGCATATTAGGAATATAATATTAAAATTCTATATTCTATCTTATATATTGTTATATATTTTATATAGTTTAGAAAACTCAATCTTTGTATTAGATTAGGAAAGAAAATATTATAATAGATCTAGAAACCTTCTAGGAGATTACCTCCTCTCATTGCAAACCCTATAAATATGTACCTCTAACAACATAATCAATTGAGTTTTTCATACCAATTTTTTTCTTCCTTGTATGATTGGCTTCGTCTCTCTCTCTAAAATCTTATATATTAGGAATATAATATCATAATATTATATTCAAGTATATATTGTTATATATAGCTTAGGAAACTCAATTCTTGTATTAGATTAGGAAGATTGTATAGATCTAGAAACCTTATAGGAGATTACCTCCTCCCAATGCAACCCTATAAATATGTATCTCTAACAACATAATCAATTGAGTCATTCATATCTATTCTTCTCTACCTTGTATGATTGACTTCGTCTTTCTCCTTAATTCCAATATGGTATCAGAGCATTAAGATCCATAATAGGACTTCTCCACCAACAAAACCCTAGCGGCAAAACCCTAAACTGCCCCACTCTCACCCCTCACCTCCCTTCCATCTCTACCCTCCACAAATCAACCAAGAAACCCTATGGCCAACCCCCTGCCGTATACAACAAAGCCAACAGGGCTGTCACCACCCTTCTCAAAGGCCGAATCTCACCAACCTCATTCTTCGCCAAGAAAACCAACCCTCTACAACCAAACCCTAAAAAAAAAACCCCACCTAAAGCCCCTCACCCTCGGGAAACCCCACTAGCTGTAACACCGCAACACCGCCACTTGCTTCTCCCTTTCCTCCAACCACAGATGTATGGACCCCTTTCCTTGGGTGCGATGGCGAAACCCAAACCGCCCCACAACCAAACCGAGTTGCCATCTGGCCTCCAACCACTCGTACGGACCACTTTCCTTGGGTGCAATGGCAAAACCCAAACCGCCCCACAACCAAACCGAGTTGCCATGTTCAAAACTGGCCTCCAATCACGGACTTACAGACCACTTTCCTTGGGTGCGATGGCAAAACCAAACCGCCCCACAACCAACCCGAGTTGCCATTCAAAAATGGCCTCCAACCACGGACGTACGGACCACTTTCCTTGGGTGCAATGGCAAAACCCAAACCGCCCCACAACCAAACCTAGTTGCCATGTTTAAAACTGGCCTCCAATCATGGACGTACGAATCACTTTCCTTGGGTGCGATGGCAAAACCCAAACCGCCCCACAACCAACCCGAGTTGCCATGTTCAAAACTGACCTCCAACCACGGACCTACGAACCACTTTTTTTTCTATCACAAACCCTACAGCCACATTCACGTCCGAGAGCACATCCATCTCCACCCGCTACATCAAATCCGATTCATCTCATCATTCTTCAAGATTAGACTTATCCAAGGATCGTCCATCTTGTGGGATCATATTAGGAATATAATATCATAATATTATATTCAAGTATATATTGTTATATATAGTTTAGAAAACTCAATCCTTGTATTAGATTAGGAAGATTGTATAGATCTAGAAACCTTATAGGAGATTACCTCCTCCCATTGTAACCCTATAAATATGTACCTCTAACAACATAATCAATTGAGTCATTCATATCAATTCTCTCTCTCTCTCTCCATGTATGAATTGACTTCGTCTATCATCCTTTATTATAATAGAAACATATGTATGAATCATGATAAAATGAAAGTAAAGGAGAAAATAATATGCATACTCCATGTAACAACATGATTCAATTAATTTAAACAATGCAACATGAACAAACGTAACAGTAGAATCCTAATATAGTTGAAGAAAAGTACCAATTTGAATTCCATTGGGTTTTTATTAAATTTAGTTAAAGATTAATCCAGTTTGACACCCAAATTTGAATATTGTTAGCTGTAAAATGAAATTCATGACAAAATTTTTGTTTTCTATTGTCATTAAGTTTACCAACAATCCTCACACCCCCTCGGTTTCTTATTCAACCTCTAATATCAACATAATCAAAAGAAAAGGTCAATTGAAGTCAATTTACAAATATATCTCAAACTAATACCACTAATATCTTGGATGCTATGTAACAATTCCGCTAATTGCATTGCTAAAAAACATAAATTTATGTACATAAAACAAAATAGACAAAAAGTGGATACAATTCCAAATTTAAAATCAAATTTTATGCACTATTTCAACTTCACAAAACTCTAAACCCAAAAAAAAAAGCTTACCGATGGCGGTGATAAGGACGGGATGACAGCCATAGTAACGGAGGTGGAGGGGGAGAAAGGCCGTTGGGGAGAAGAAGAGGGATGTTGGGGTGATCGTTCTATCTCCATTGTGAATAGTGGAGTAAAGATCGACCACTGTGGGAGAGACAGAAGGAGGAAAAAAACCGCTCAATGGGCGCCGCCGTAGGATCAATTCTCACCGACAAATTGATTGAAGAGAGAATTGTGTCTGTTCGCAGCAGGATGGACTTTGAAGAGGAAGCGCATGAACATAACGTGGGTAACTGCTGGGATGTGAGTAAATGATAAAATTAATTAAAATAAAAATGAAAATTTATATTCAATCTCAACCCTTGTTTGTCTTTTTTTGAAATTGAATCTCAGCCACTCTTTATGTTGCGGTTATCGATGTCTATTGTAATACAGATACTGATGACGCCACAGCTTTTAGGGGTCAGGAGCGGTTCAAGGATATCTGGCTAGGATATATTTGGTGGTTTTATGTACCTAGATCACAACACAAACAAGCACCGTTAAGGTCAAAGTTGGATGTTACTCCAACTCAGGCCCTCGGGTGTGAGAGTAAGAATACTGAGTAATAAGGCTTTGAATACCTTTGGAGTGTGTGTGTTTAGGTTTAGAGAGTAAAAGAGCTTACTCAATTGTATATCGAACTTACCTTGCCCAAGGGGGTAAAGGCCTTCTATTTATAGGCAATGCCATGGTGCTTGTTGAGGTAAGCAATGAGATCAGCCCTAGGGGGCACTTTGGTATTTGACCAGCTACACGTGTGCAGCCTAATTGGTCCTGTCAGGGAGGGAACATTGGCTGTCCAAGGGACATGGCTGAAAGGGACATGAGGCGTGTAAGCCGAAACATTGCATTAAATGGAATAGTAGGCGCCGGGATCGAGCCGCATTGAATGCGTGATGGGGAGCCGGCAAGTGGCCTGTCGAGCGCAAGCTAACTTGCTCGGGTAAGGCTTGACATTAACCGGGAAGATGTGCCCGCGGTCAATCGTTGTGCCGCGGTCAAAGATATATGACGCGAAAGCACGGTTGATGCGGGCATGACTCATGCGGGCACGAATCCAAATGAGGTGGTTCCAAGGGTCCTCGACGGGGACGAACCGAGGAGGGACACGGTCTTGACCACAAGGGCCTATTTGTCCGCGGTCTTCCCTCCAGCGGTCTAGGAACTGCCACGTCACTGGTTCCTTGGACAAGACCGAGCGCGGGCCCGGTCCAGTAGATCCGGGCTCATCAATGGCCCCTAGCTCCAAGTGTGATTATTTATGGTGCAGTGAGGAGCTACTAGAAGCTCGGTCTGCCTCAATTGCTCCTCGCGCGAGCACCAGTGTTAGCGTTTTTCCTTGTTTGTTGCTTGGCCCCATGGGCCAAAGGGAACGTTCGGGAGGCACCAGTGAGTGACACGTGGTCCCTTGCATGGCGTGCCTCCCGGTTAACAGGTGGGCCCCTTGGCAGATGAAAAGACGGGTTAGTGGTACGTCAGGGGTACGTGTCGCTCATCCAAGGGGGGTAATAAATGCAAAAGGTATTTAATTTTTCGAATTTTCAAACGTTGGAAACGGTTCATGGTCCGAGGTTGGATTTGTGGGCTAATTAATACGGGTTAACGGGTTAACCCGTATAGGTAGGCCTTATAAATACCAAACCCTTAAACCCCAAACACTTTTACCGTTTCCAAATATTCAAAGAGCTTTAGAGAGAGAAATTTCTTGCTGCGAATCCTGTGCAACCGTTTTCCGAATCCACCTCTCAATCTTTCTCTCGTAAGTAATTGTTAGGTGCTTTTTCTTCTTCATCTCCCTCTATTTTTCTTTTCCTGGTTTCTGAACAATGAGCACTCGAGAGTTTGGACCCCGCCGTCCCATAGAGTTAGGAGATGGGAGCACTCCAGATCTGTTTGCTGTTTGTAAACGGACAGGGGGGATATTTAGGAAGGTAGGCCATGGGTGGCTTAGATTATCCCTTGAGTGCTTCCAGTATTTCTGCGAAAAATCCCAATGGGGGCCTTTTGTCCCACCCCGGTTGTGGGAGGCCAAGGATAAAAGGGTAAAAAGGAACGGTGATGTTTTGGTGTTGGGGGATACCAGTAGGCTGAGAAATTTTGTGATGGGGGTTTTGTGCAGGTTTCCCCGCGAGAGAGGCTCGGCTCTGAACGCCATTGAACTAGTGAGGAGAGCGATTCGCGTCCCCGAAGTAGTTTGTGACTGGGAAAAGTGTGAACTGATGGATCCTGAACAAACCAATGGTGCGCGGGCACCGGGCATGGACCTGAATGACCCTTTAGATGTTCTGCCCATAAGGACCATCTTTCCCCCTGTTGTGCCCGCGGCCCCTAGGGCGGGGACAATTGAGCTGAGCAGCAGCGAGGAACTTGACCCCCTTGATTTCGAGGTGACTGGAACTGGTGAAGTTGAATCGGAGGTGGCCCCTGCCCGTGGTGACCCCACCGGTCTCTTTGGCTCCTCGAGCTCGGAGACCGAAGAAGATGACCACGGAGAGGGGGATAGGAGGGCAGCGGGGACCTCCAAGAAGGCCGCTGAGACCACCAATATAGTGGACGCCTTCGAGAGCTCTGACTCCGAGGAGGAGGAGGAAGAGATTGTGGCCCCTGCCCGAAACAAAGGCAAGAGGCCAGCTAGGGATGTGAATCCTGGTCGTGGCCGTAAGAAGGCCAAGGAGGTGGCCACCATTGACTGGGAGGAGGACATTTATGAGGTTTATAACGTGGACCGCAACGCCTACCGTGTCCGCACCTTAGGACATATACATTTGAAGGATAAGGATAAACTGCGGCCAGAGATGGGAAGGCCGATGTTCGCGAGGACAATAGGGCCTGCATTTTTTATGGGGCCCAGTTTGAGAACGGATTGAGGCTGCCCCTGGACCCTTTCTTTTATTTCTTTCTGGAGTTCAATTCCTGCCTGCCCATGCACCTGACTCCCAATGCCATCCGGGCCATTGTCTCCTTCACAGCTGTGTGCAGATTCATGGGTTATGAACCTACCATTGCTGGGCTCTACGCTTACTATCAGAACCAAATTAGCCGCGGCATTCTGAGCCTGAAGGCTAGGAACTACTCTACCAGGACCTTCTCTCCTCCCTCCAACAAGTTTGACCAATGGAACCAGAGGGATATCCTGGTGATTGAGTCTAGATTCGGATGGCCCTTTTCCAAACCTTCACACCCTGTCCCTATGAAGGTGGCCGCTAGCAAATATCCGGACCCTTCCTCAGCCGATGCACTGCGCACTGCCATAGAGAGGCATCTGGCCCTCTACTTGGACAGCGGGGAGGAGCCCGTATATGACGTGGGCGCCATAGTGGAAGATGAGCCCTTACTGATCTACTCGGGGGTGGCTCCTCGCAGGGAGGGCGCCCCACATGCCCCCAGAGTAGTGATAGAGCCTTTGCCCCGCGACCCTGATTGGCGGGTGCACGAACATTACCAGTTCGAGGCAGATTGTAAGACGTGTATGCCGGGCGCCGGGTGCGATCCTCCCGAAATAATTGGTCTCTGATTCCTTTATGAAACTGTTTGCCAATTTACTTTGCTTTTGATTTTTTGAACTGCTTTGCTAACCATTTTTCTTTCCCTCCAGAGTAGATCCAGAGGTGTACAATTTCTGATGGCTCCTCCTCTAAGTGCTGCTCAACTGAAGGCTAAGAACATGAAAGCCAACAAGGAAGCTGCCCTGAAGAGGCAGAATGAGATGGGAGGGGTTCCCACAAAAGACAAGACTGTGCCTGTTGCGAGCAGGAAAACTGGGGATCCTCTACTCCGCTCCTGCAATCATTCTGAAAACCGGGAATCTGCCTCCACCTCCCCGGGGTCCTCCACCACCCACTGCTCTCCGGGCATCATCTCCCGGCCGCACTATTGCCTCCGGGCATAACCAGGAGCAGTCCAAGAAAAGGACTGAGAGAGAGGCTGACCTGACGCACAGGGAGAGGTCCTCGAAGACCCAGAAAGTGGGGGATACCTCTAGCCGTAGCCCTCCAGCTGCTGCCACTACCTCTACCACTGCTCCCTCCGCCGCGGGGACAATATGCTCGGTGGCCTATCCGATTTCCTCCCTGGCCACCCGCGAGGAGGCATGGGAGAAAAGGAAGCAGGTGGGGGATGTGCCCGCCATTACTGGGGTAGACTTATATGCCCGGTCCGCCCAAAATTCTGCTGTGGGCATTGGGCTGATCAACAGGCTTTTTGCCCCTGATTTCTACCACCAGTGGCTGAGAAGGAGAACCCGTCAGCCTTGATGGGGGATATTGGGGTTGCCACTTACCGAGGTAGGGACCTTTCTTCCGGCTTCCTCACTTAGCCTCCGATTTTCCACCTAATTCGACTTTCTTCCTCGCGGGTGGGCAACAAGGCCATGAGGCTCAGGGAGACTTGTGACGGCTGTCCCGAGCTTTTGCCCGGTAACACCAAGGACATGGCGGGCAAACTCCGCGAGCTGGAGCAGGCCCAGAGAAGGTGGGTACTGCGAGCTCCCTCACGGATGCCAAGGAAAAGGAGTTCGCGACCAAGGAGTCCGATGCGAAGGGCTTCCAGGAGCGGGTGACCGAGCTGGAGAAGAGCCTAGAAAAGGCAAAGGGTCAGCGGGATGAGCTCCGCGGGCACAAGAGCAAGCTTGAGCAAAGAAATGAAGAGCTCGCAACCAAACTGGGAGCTGCGGAGGAGTCGGTCAAACTCACGGAGGCTAAGGCGGATGAGCTCTCGAGAAACCGCTACCCCTTACGCAGTTTGAGCTGGAGAGGGAGAGGATGCTGGCAGAGGCTCGCGAAGAAGCTGTCGAGGAGTATAAAAACTCTGACCAGTTCACCGCGGAGTGCTTGGCCCAGTATGAGGCAGGTGTCCGGACACAGATCCGGAACTTCGCGGCCACGGGCATGTTCTCCGTGCAGCAGTTGGCCGTAATCGGCTCACTGGTTGCTACTGACGCGGAGTGTGTGCCCGGGCATGCGCTAGTTCCTCTGTCCGAGGAAGAGGTCAAGGGTTTGGAGCTCTCTGCCGCGGCCTCTCTGCCTCCTGTGGCGGAAGTGACTGCCCTTGGGTGATCGCCGAACTAGATGCTGCGCCGGGGACAACCCTTTATCCTTGGGGATGCCTGGCTCGGGTTCTTCCGGGGGCCGGCCCTTGGAGATCTATTCCCCGGCGGCGGCTCCAGCTCCAGCCTCCGCCGAACAACAAGCTGCTCCTACCACTGAGGTGACTCCGGAGACCAGCCTGCCTTCCCCAACTCCGGACTCCGAAGCGGGCACAGGGGGTGCGGCCACCGGGGAGCCAGAAGCGGGCACTGATGGAGCGGCCATCGAGGAGCCCAAGGAGAATGCTCCCTTAGTATAGGATTTTTTGTGTTTTTCTTTTTGTAATAGTTTAGGATCTCCTTTGTAATAGTGTAGGAATTTTGTAAATACTTTTTTATCATTAATAGAAGCATTTTTCTCCATTTGGATCCTTTACTTTTATCTTAATTGCTTGTCTCGTAGGCTATTTTGAGTAGTTTGGCAATTTTCGAGCACCTTAATACTTGCATTCTTGCCTCTTACTTTTTCCAGCGTTTTTGACTTGCAATTAACTTTATACTCTCCTTCTGCGGGCAGCAGCTTAGTAGGCCCTTTGCCCGCATTTTTTGAGTTTTCCTAACTCTTTATTCAAAACCCTTAGGTTTTTTGTGAGAGCCAGCCTTATTCTTCTATGATCGCATTTGTTTAGCCTTGTGGCAAACTTTGAGGCCTTAACCTCGTTTATGCATTTGGCTTTGTTAAACTAATTTGATCACTCTCATCCATTTACACTTATTCCCGGCCTTGCGGCTGTGGTGTAAGTCAAAAGTAGCCAAGGCAAGCATACTTTCATAGGGCATGCGGAAGGTGGCCGTGAGGCTATTGTCCGCGCAACGAGAAGGTAGGAGCATATTTTAGCATAGAGGCCCTTTAACCCCCTGGCATCTGTATCCCCTTATTGGAGGTTCTCACTTATTTGACCCTTTATTCAAAACTCCTAGGGTTTTCGTGAGGGTCTCGTGGCGATCTGGTGAACGGGCTTATATGTAGGCCTTTGTCACATACAGGCATGCGAGTAACGGCCCTAACGAGGTCCTTCGCGCAATTAGTGGGTCCGGACTTCAGGTCATTGTCCCCACTAGAGTCCGTAGACACGGGCATCATGACCTTTGTACCTACGTTCATCTATATCCACTTATTTTTGGTGGTGTCATGCGAGCAGGAGAGAGTCCTCCCCGCGATCATAGTACGGATCGTAATGGATCTTTGTACATATATAGGCATGCGGATCCTTAGATCTTTGCGCATCAGTAAGTAGGAGCTCATATGTTGGCTCTTGATCTTACTGGCATCCGCACGCGGGCATCCACCTTAGCTTTTGAGGCTGGTGGGAATTGATTTTTGCATCAAAATATGATGATAACTTCTTACTTATATACATATAGTCTATACTCCTTCCAAAAAATTACAAAGACTTCAAAAGAAGTATCTCTTAAGGTGGTCGCTATTCCAGGCGTGCTTAAGCTCTTCTCCCTCTTTTGGTCGCAACATATAGGTGCCCTCTTTGACTATCTTTGTGACCTCATATGGACCTTCCCATTTCGGGGACAGCTTGTTGAAACCAGGTTGGGTCCCTTGGACCTCTACGCTTCTGAGTACCCAGTCTCCAACTGAAAAACTCCTCCTATTTACTCTTTTATCATGGTGCTTCTTCGCTTTCTGTTTGTAGTTCACCATTTTTTCATGTGCCCGCATTCTCTTTCCTTCGAGATCGTCCAGGTCACACCTTCTGTTTGCCTCGTTTTGAGACTCGTCGAAGTATGTGACTCTGTACGAGGGTAGGGCTACCTCAACTGGAGCCATTGCCTCTGACCCATACGTGAGCGAGAAGGGAGTTTCTCCTGTTGAATTTCTTATCGTGGTGCGGACAACCCATAATGCGATCTGGAGCTCGTCCAACCAACGTCCTCCTCGCCCTTCCAAATTTTTCTTTAAGGCAGTTAGGACTAGCTTGTTCGCGGCCTCAGCTTGACCATTTCCCTGAGGATGAGCAGCTGCGGACTTACGGTGTTGCACCTTCATTCTCACACATTCGGCGAGTGAATTTTGCGGAGAATTGGGTGCCATTATACGAAATTATTGCTCGGGAACCCCAAATCGACAATAGATGTGGTCGTGGACAAACTGATAGTGTTATCCTCGGAAATAGTGGCCAAGCCCTTTGCTTCCGTCCACTTGGTAAAATAATCCACGGCCACCACAGCATACTTGATGCTTCCTCTAGCAGTTGGAAATGGTCCAATAAGATCTATCCCCCACGTATCAAACGGCCACGATGGTACTACCAAAGTCTGCTCTATTGATGGTAGTCTAGGGATGTCCGCAAATCTACGGCACTTATCACATTTTCTAACATACTCCTGCGCATCCCTTCTCATTGTGGGCCAAAAGAATCCTTGGAATTTGATCTTGTCTGAGAGGGTGCGAGCACCTGGATGTCCGCCACAAACTCCTTCATGAACCTCATAGAGTAAGTTGGTGACCATGTGAGTTTTAACACATCTCAGTAAAGGCTTGGTGAATGATCGCCGAAAAAGCACCCCATCGAGGACGAGGTATTTCGCGGACACCGTTCTGATGGCTCTAGCCTTTCTTTTGGGTCCTCGGGGAGGGTTTGCTTCTCGATGTAATCCTTCATTTCATCCACCCGAGTCCCTTACTTGATCCTCAATATTGTTTATACGTATTCGATCTATAGCGAGTCTCTCCGTGAATTCAATCTGGCAATTTGTCTCCAACTCACCAATTTCTTGCTCGGTTATTCTTGAGAGGAGGTCAGCTTCCACATTGTCCTCTCTCATGACTTGGTTCAGCTCATAGTAAGTGAAATTTTTGATGAGGGTTTTTGCGAGGTCACGCATGCTTGAGTTAGCACTGGGTTGATAGTATCATACTCCCCCCTAATTTGATTAACTATGAGCCGAGAGTCACTATTGATCTCAATATTCTGAACTCCCAAGTCTCTTGCCAGTTCCATGCCCGCTATAATCGCCTCATACTCAGCCTGATTGTTTGATGCCTCGAACTTGAATCTCAAGGCCCTCATGAATTTCTCCCCGCGAGTGCAATCGAAGTATGCCCGCTCCATGATTAACTTGCTCGCGGAGCCGTCCACATATAAAGTCCACACCTCTTACGGACGCTCCCTTGGTTGAACAATTTACGTGCTCGGGCTTTACGGGTCATCCTCTACGATTCTGCTCGCTTTCTTTTTCCGAGTGTCGTCCGCTAATTTGAATGACGATTCTACTACAAAATCAACTAAGGCCTGCGCTTTGATTGTCTTTCTCGGGGAGTAGGTGATGCGGAACTCGGTGAGCTCTATAGACCAAGCTAGCATTCTCCCAGAGGACTACGGTTTATGTAAAACCTTTCTAAGCGGAGCCTCCGTCAGTACAGTTATAGGGTGTGCAGAAAAGTAGGCTCTTAATTTTCGAGCAGATACAAGCAAGGCGTAAGCTAACTTTTCTATATTAAGATAACGCCCTTCTACGGCGGACCGTGCCTTACTTACATAATAAAGCTGGTTTTGGGAGTTATTCTCCTCCCTTACAAGAACAGTTTGCTCTTGCCCGGATCGATATGACTAAATACGAGAAAGAGCTCTTCTCAGGAAATTCTCTTTGAAGTAAGTGGTGCCGAGGTATGTTTTGACTTCTTCAAAAACTTGATGGCACTCAGTGCTCCATGTAAATTCATCAGCTCTCTTCCTCCCTTTGAGAGTTTTGAAGAAGGGGAGGCATCTCTCTGCTGACCGCGAGATAAAGCGGCCAAGTGCGGTGATGCGACCGTTGAGTTTTGTGCATCCTTCACGCAGGCAGGAGGTTTCATGTCTAATAGGGCCTGGATTTTCTCTGGATTAGCCTCTATCCCTCTTTGGTTGACCATAAATCCGAGGAACTTGCCCGCCTTGACCCCGAAAGCGCACTTAAGGGGGTTTAGCTTCATCTTTGTTATGGCGCAAGTTTTTGAAGGTTTCCTCCACATCGAGCTCGTGGGAGTTTTCCTTAGTTTTTATGACCATGTAGTCAATGTAGGCCTCCGATTTCTGCCTAGTTGGTTTTTAAAGACCAGATTGACCATGCGCTGATATGTGGCTCCTGCATTTTTAGCCCAAAGGGCATCATAGTGTAGCGGTATGTCTTGCCGCATGCAATGAAGGCTACGGGCGGACATCTTCGGGAGCCATCTGGATCAGTGGTAGTGGCCGGGTAGGCATCAATGAAGCTTAGAACTATGTGTCCGGCTATAAAATCCACCAATCTGTCTATGCGAGGAAGAGGGAAGCAATCTTTGGGGCATGCCTTGTTGAGATCGGTGAAATCAACGCACATCCTCCATTTGCCATTGGATTTCTTAACCATGACCACATTGGCCAGCCATTTGGGGTAGGAAATCTCCTTTATTATCCCCGCTTTTAGCAACTTTTCCACCTCTTCCTTGATGGCAATCTCTTTCTCCGGGGAGAAATATCTGGATTTCTGGTGAATGTTTTTGAAGGAGGGGTCATCGTTGATTTTATGGAGGATCACGTCCTCGCTGATGCCTTGCATATCTTCCACCCTCCAAGCGAACACATCGCAATTTGCTCTAAGGAACTCAATAAGTATCCTTCTTTCCTCGCTGTGAATTTCCAGCCCAACCTTAACTGTTTGCTCGGGGAAGTGGGGATTGATTACCACCTCCTCGAGCTCGTCGTTAGGTTGAAGGTCGCTGATTTCACGATTGTGCAGGGAGTCAATGACAATAGTTGGGGGGTTGACCTGAGCTTCGGTCAGTGTTGCCATTGAATATATGATATCACGGTCAATTTCCCCCTCTATTCCTCGATCAATATAACCTCCCTCAACAGGGGCAGCCAACTGCTTCGATTTTCTGCTCATCTTGAGCTCCACCCTTGTGGAATGGAAAGAAAGCATGCCAATCGGTACGGGTGGCGGCGGGAGTGCAAGAGCTTTCCCCTTTTTTGACTTGTCCTCGCCCTTTCCCTCTATTATTTTGTCCTCGCCCTCTATCTGCGGGCAGGATGTCTGGCCTTTCTGTTCTTTCCTTTTTTTCCTCCAAAGGTTTCTGAGGAATCTCCCGGGCTGGTTCTTGATGGTAGCAACCCCGCCCGGGGTGTTAAATTTCACCCTTTGGTGGGGGACGGACGCAACTATTCCCAATTCGGCCTGAGCAGTTACGCCGAGAATGGCATTGTATTGGGAAGGAAGATCGACCACCATGAAAGTTATCTTGGCCGTCTTCTGCATGGGTTTTTCTCCAATAGCTACGTCAAACACAATCGTCCCCTTTACCCTTACAGCGTGGTTTGTGAAGCCTTCGAGCATGCCCGCATATGGAGTGAGATGTGCTTCCGTCATTCTCATTCCAATCAAAGTATGGTAATAGAGTATGTCGCGGGCAGCTCCAGTATCTATCAACACTCGGCCTATGTTTGCCCGGTTGATTCTCATTCTGAGGGTGAGTGGCTGTGTGGAATGAAAAAGGGTGGAGGCAAGTTCACTCCTTTTGAACCCAATTTCCTGCTCTTCCTCCGGAGCCAGGGCGGGGATGGAGAAAACCTTCTCTAATGTCCGAATTTGGAGGGACAACTGCCTACTAGAGGGAGGTTCCTCCCCAATGAAGTTAATGTCATAGTCCCCAAAATCGTCATCATTATTATCTCTTTCATTCCTGTCTGGTCCCCGCGTGTGTCGTACTGCTGCCGATCATTGTTATTGGGGGCGTCGTTTCCTTAACCCACTTGGTTAGCTCCCCGTTATTGATTTTCTCATTGGATTACTCGCCACAGGTGGAAACAATCCTCGGTTCCGTGCCCGTGGTCGTTGTGAAACTCACGTAATTTAAGTCTACTCCTCTCATTTGGCTTTCGAAGCATGGGGAGGAGCAGAAAGTCCGAGGCTCTCATGATCACCACCCTTGGGTCGGTGAGCTGTAAACCGTTTCGGCCACGGCCTTTTGAGCCTTTCGATCCCCGGCCTCTGTTTTGCCACGATTATTGGTATGAGCAGGCTGCTGGGTGGTCTCCCGGACTTGGCTTATCCTTTCTTTCGCGAAGCTCGGGAGCGGAGCACACTAGGCTCTTCGGCGGAGGCAATGGCCGAGGCCCTTTCATACATTTCCTCCACCGATTTAGGTTTGCCGGAGGCAAAATTCATTTTGAGGAAGGAGGAACTGAGGCCGCCCTCAAAACATAGTCGATATCCCCTCGTCCGTGTCCACAATCTCTCGCTCACCTTCCTGAACCGGGATATATAATCTTTTGTAGGCTCATTTGGTGCTCGCTTGACACCGGACAAGATCTCGTCTTTGGTCTAGCGGGCACACCTGCTCCGGCAAAGGCATTGAGGAAGAGGACTCACGAACCTGACTTGAATGACAGCGGGATACACCGGGGCTTGAGGGCTAGCATCCAAGATAGGGCCTTGCCGAGTGAAGGTCGCAGCCAAAGCTTTGCACATCAGCCGACTCATCCGCGGAGAATAAAGCCATCGGCCCTCAAATCTTCCCATATGACTCTTGGCATTTTTGGATCCGTCATAGGTGTCCATCCGGGGGTTTGCCCTTCCGGATCGGTGCCCGCGCAATTTTATCGCCGAAGGCGTCCATGGTGCGGCCACACTTACTGGCGGCCTTCGATGGGTTTCCCACATCTTCCGCATGAATTCCACAAACTCGGGGTTCTGATCATCAACCTTTTGCTTTTTAGCTCGTGGAGCCACGGCCTTCTCCTTGGCCGGAGCCAAGGGTCCGGCTTTGGACTTCGGCACGGCGATTTGACCGTGCCTCTTCCCCCATTTCCTCGCTATCATCTACATGCACCACGCTCCGTTTGGCCGGTGTCCGTGCTCAAGGGCCGGGTCAACCCGGTTTGCCCCACAGCTTGACTAGCAAGCGAGTTAGCGGGAGCTCGTTGGGAGAACCTTTGTGACCCTTGAGGAACCGTAGCCCTCCATTGGCCTCTATTTCAAATATTTCCATCTCCGCGTCGTTGATGGCCATGGCCTCCGCGACCGGTTTGGACTTGGAGGCTAGGATTTCCTTCCTTCTCGGGATTTGTTACGGGGAAAGTGGGGTGGTCGAGATTGGTGTTTTTTATGCGAGCTTGGGGAGTTTTTGGGCTAGTGTTTAGTAGGGCTTGGGCCTTCTCAGCACGGGCTTCCTCGGTTAACCGGTGGAGAACTCGTTGAGCTGGGGATTTTTGAGGCTGAGAATGGGCCCCCATTCTGTTGAAAACAGAGTTGGTTTGCCTTTCCCTATTGACGTTGGAGGGTTCGGCTTGGTTCTCCTCCTCTATGGTCAAATGACTAGCATTTTTCAGAATTTGAGACATGTCTCAGAAAGACGAAAATAACTGAAAAGAAGTGTCTTTTGGCAGTCAGTTGTTTAGACTACAAGGTGTGTCTGAAAACAAAAGTTTTTAAATGGGAAAAACTTAGTGATGTAAAATAGAAGAGCCTTTCGGCACTGAATTTGTTTAGGACACGTGAGGTGCCTTGAAAACAAAAGATTTTTAACGAGAAAACGAAAGAAAGTCGGTTTCCCGGCAATGGAACCACTGATGACGCCACAGCTTTTAGGGGTCAGGAGCGGTTCAAGGATATCTGGCTAGGATATATTTGGTGGTTTTATGTACCTAGATCACAACACAAACAAGCACCGTTAAGGTCAAAGTTGGATGTTACTCCAACTCAGGCCCTTGGGTGTGAGAGTAAGAATACTGAGTAATAAGGCTTTGAATACCTTTGGAGTGTGTGTGTTTAGGTTTAGAGAGTAAAAGAGCTTACTCAATTGTATATCGAACTTACCTTGCCCAAGGGGGTAAAGGCCTTCTATTTATAGGCAATGCCATGGTGCTTGTTGAGGTAAGCAATGAGATCAGCCCTAGGGGGCACTTTGGTATTTGACCAGCTACACGTGTCCGCATCTAATTGGTCCTGTCAGGGAGGGAACATTGACTGTCCAAGGGACATGGCTGAAAGGGACATGAGCCGTGTAGCCGGCTTATTGCATTAAATGGAATAGTAGGCGCCGGACTGAGCCGCATTGAATGCGTGATGGGGGAGCCGGCAAGTGGCCTGTCAGAGCCAGTAAGCTAACTTGCTCAGTAAGGCTTGACATTAATCGGGAAGCAGCATGTGCCCGCAGTCAATCGTTGTGCCCGCGGTCAAAGATATATGACGCGAGCACGGTTGATACGGGCATGACTCATGCGGGCACAGATCCAGCGAGCAGGGTTCCAAGGGTCCTCGACGGGGACGAACCGAGGAGGGACACGGTCTTGACCACAAGGGCCTATTTGTCCGCGGTCTTCCCTCCAGCGGTCTAGGAACTGCCACGTCACTGGTTCCTTGGACAAGACCGAGCGCGGGCCCGGTCCAGTAGATCCGGGCTCATCAGATACTTTATCCGTTTCGCTTAAAACTACACTTTTTATTTAAAATGTTATCCATTTGAAACTACACAATTCTCTTTTGGAAAAATTTATAATAATTCTTTATTAAATTCTTTAAAAAGTAGAACCCACTTTTAGACTCGCAACAACTTTTCATTTACTATTCTCGACCCCATCCTTTCTCCTATCTCACTTTTCATACTTGTCATACCTAATTCACTAACATTTCTTTAATCTCATGTCTAAACCAGAATGTATATTTAAATGGGACAGTGAGTGATGGATGTATTTCTATCAATCCAAATGATATATTTTTAGACTTATTTATTGTTCAACCTTGGGTGTTTTGATGTATTTTTGAAGTATTTATGAGTACAGAAAATTGAAGAAAAATGTAGTAGATTATGGTTGAAAAGGATATACAAAGGAATGATCAAGAGTGGAGCGGCAAAGGAGGAAAGAATGGAAATTATATAAGGAAAAAGAAGGATATGACTCTGATAATTTATTACCATTGGATAGTACTCGTTTAGAGATTTCAAACGATATGTGTCATGTCCCAATCAGAGTCCGTACGAAGAAGTTATGACCTCCAGAAGTTTGCCGAAAAAGGTACAAGTTAGTAATGCATGAAGGGCGACCGCACAAGCACACAAGGGCGGCCGCACAATTGAGCCGAGAAAAAGAGATTATTTCCACACCCTGTGCAGTCACACACCATTCCTAGGGCGGGCGCACATGCCCCTTTCCAGCTGCATTCAGTTTTCCTTTTTCGACCCGAATTCGGTGCTTGTTTCCTAATTTTGACCCTCCCTTCTTTCCCTAGTATAAATAGAATAACTTCAGCCATATTTTTGGTTACCTTATGTTTTATTATTCTTTTCAAGAAGGATTTCAAGATTTGAAGAATTCAAGTTCCAGGTTTTATGTTTTTAATTTTATTCTTTGTTTTCTTTTTTTATGGCTCTTAGTAGCTAAATGTTTTGATTCGTGGATTGGTTAGTAACTATATGATCTCTATTCTAAGGTTTTAGTTCTTCCAATTCAATATCATTCTTGTTCATCTCAATATTCTTAATGTTACTTCTAGGGTTCAATTGTATGATATGATACTTTTGATCTCTTGAATTACTTGTGTATAAATTGTTGCTCTTGCGTGAATAATTTATACATCGACCATTATTGTGATGAATAGATTCAATTGAGGACCTAGAAGAAATCAAAAGGATCTAGGTTCTATTGTTCTTTAGGATTAAATGAATTTCTTGATTGTTTCTATTGACCTAGCATAACGTTTAAAAAAAGAAGGAAATATTAGGGTTGCAATTCGCACATCAAACGTCCCAAACCTTAATTTTGTGAACAAACCCTTGAATGATATTGAGCCCCTTTATTCCTTTAAAATAGCATAGAGTGATGATAGTTATGAATCTCAATTCATGAATCTCTTGTTTATTTGAGTTTTTTCGTTTAATTTAATTCTTGCTTTGGTAGTATAATAATCAAACAAACAAAAACCCCTTCTTGGTTACTTTTGCACTATTTAAATAAAATTGTTCTACACATAAGTCTCTGTGGATTCGACCATTGCTTGTGCATATTACTACTACGATCACTACTACACTTGCTAGGTAAATTATTATAAGATGGAGAAATTCTCCATCATATTTTTGGTTGCGTTGCCGGGGACTTGTTGTGATTGAACAAGTTAATTTAGGTAGTGTATCTTTGGTTGACGTTCTTTGATTCCTACTTTGGTGTCATTGAACAACGACATTGATAAACTAGGTCATCTTAATAAGCTGGAATTAAACAAGGGCAATCCCCTCGAAATAGACCTAGAACCAAAACTTGAATCTTCTACCACCGGCGTAGAAGAACCTAGAGCCGAGATGGCAGTACCACTGGCTCAAACAATAAAGGAATTTTGTTCTCCTTAAGTGGATGCTTCCATATCATGCATTGTGCTTTCTGAAGCAGCAAAGAATTTAGAAGTCAAGGGTCAATATTTCAATATGTTGCCATATTATCAGGGCCTTCCTTCCAAGGACCCTTTGAATTTCTTGCGTGAGTACATGCTTATTGTGTTTCACTTCCCAGGTAAAGAAGGTGTTACAGTTGACCAAATTAGATTAAAATGCTTTCCCTACATTCTGAAAGGGGCAGCAAAGACTTGGTTATAATGTTAACACATAGGAGCATTAGCATGTGGGATCAATTGCATGATGTGTTTTTACAAAAATATTATCCCCATCCCACGTTGTTTAACATGAGGCAAAAAATAATAGGATTTGCTCAAGAATTAGGTGAGCCTTTTCATGAAGCATGTGATAGATTTAAGATGATGTTAGTTCAATGTCCCCATCATAATTTTCCTTTGCCCTTGATGTATCAAACTTTTTATGATGGCTTAAGTCCTGTCAATCAAGCCCTGACAGATAATGCAGCAGGGGGCACATTAGGAGCCAAAAATCCTCAAGAGACTCAAGACTTGTTTGAGATGTTGGGTGCTAATTCCAAACAAAAGAGTACTATGGGTAAGGCTAGGGGCATACATGAGTTGGAATCTAATGATAATTTAGCTAAGCAAGTATCACAATTAGTGTCAATGTTGTGCAAGATGCTTGTTCTTTATGTGGTTTACATACTCATGCTACTAATTTCTGTCATGGTGGTGCACAATTTCTTCTTGATTCTGATCAGGCACAAGGATTGAATGGGTACAACCCAAGGTCTCCTCAAAACAACCCTTACAGTAACACATACAAACCAGGGTGGAAGAATTATCCAAATTTCTCATGGGGAGGCAATCAAAATTAGCAAAATAAACCCCTTCTCACTCCACCACCACTAGGACAATTTGAGCAAAGGAAAGGGCCTTGGGAAGAGGCCATATATCAAATGAGGTTAGAGCAGCAACAGTCCTCTAGGCAACATGATGCTGCAATAAAGAAATTGGAAATACAAATAGAGCAACTTGCTGAAGCCCTACAAGGCCACACGTCCGGAACCTTCCCAAGCCAAGGGTAACAAGCTATGGCCATATCCACTTTAAGGAATGGCAAAGTGGTAGGTAAAGAGGTACTTTTTCCTTCTTCTTCTCCTTCTCATTCATCTAATAATGAAAAAGATGTTGATGAGAGTACAAATGCATTGGGGGTAAATCCTAACGACACATACGTACCACCGATCAAAATTTGTAATTTGTAATAGTTAGGTATCATTAATAGTGCTCTTTCACAAATCCAAGTTTTGACCAAACTTGGTAGAGGACGTAGCAGTTATTTTACATTGTGAACCTCTTCAAACAACTGTGTCATTTCTTGTTTTGTTTGCTCATTATTTCTGATTGTTGTAACTGGTTGATAATCTCTCAACCGGTCACAACCTGTTGATTCTAGTTACTGCTTGCTTGTTTGTCTTCATTGGAAAATACAATTGCTGCATGAGATTTTAGCTTACTCTTTATAAATTCTACTCTTTAACCGATTTGTGTGAGTAACTAACCGGTATCATTTTATCCACTATGCAAACCGGTCACCATCGGTTAAGCCTCTGATAAGGTACTTGGCATTTTGAAAGGTTTTCAAGAGTTTAAGAAAAAGTTTTTATACAGGCTATTCACCCACCCCTCTAGCCTGTTTCCTACCATTTGGGCCTAACACCGAGCATGTCTTGGTAGGACCAAGCGAACACGTCCAAGAATTCTTTGAGCAGTGCAGTCAAAGCTTTTTGCTCGGTGCTGGTAAAGAAACTTCCGATTTGCGTCTCTTTAGGCTCTTCAGCAGTCCCCAAATTTACTTTGGTTAAAACCTACTCGGCAGCTTGGGCCCGTTTTCCTCTCGTTTGACAACATGCTTAAATATTTATTTAATATATTGTTCGTTTAATGTGTCTACGTCTTTATCAAGTGAATCGTTATTAACTATTTTTGATTTGTTAGTTAATTTATCATTTGTTAAAGATGCAATGAGGGGATACTCAGAAAGGTCGAATCTTTCATTTAAAGCGTAGGGGAATACATTGTTGGCTATGAACTCACAATTATCCGGCATAAGGCCATCAGATGACTCGAGAGACTCGAATTCAAAGACAACAGACTCGGAATGTGTTTCGAATCTAGACTCTAGGACGCGAGGGGTTAGGCCAAGCTTTCCAATCATTTCCTCCTTGCTGGCTGCAGGTCCGGAGAAGGTGGTGATGGTCCTAGTAGCCACTCTTTAATTGATACCGTCTCAGGGGGTAGGCTTGCCTTTGATTCGACTTCAAACCAAATTGAGGTGGTATGAGGCTGCTCATTTGAAGGTGTCCCTCCATTGGTGCTACTACCAGATCCCGAGGGTTCTTGCTGATGGAGCTCATGGAGAGCTTCCTCTAGGAGGGCGAGGCAATTGCTTCTTTGGAGTTTTCTCTTGCTGACGTTGATTATCTTCAGAGACTCTGCTCCCGTGGCTAAGGTCTTCGCTTGGATGACATTTACGATATCTGAATCGTGGGGGCATTTTATTTTTCCTTCTTTGACTAGGCTCTGAATGATGTTGCTCCATCTCTCTTCTAAGTCGAGCACCGGGATGTTGAATTGGAATATGCTATCGTAGCCATCTACATGGGACCCAGGTGTGTCGATATGGTGGTTGACAAATTCCAAGGGCTAGGTGGCAGGCCAGCTTTCTTCGGGAGGATTTTCGACGAAGTATGTGTCCATTCCTTGGTCGAGTTCCAATTGGGCGTCTGCCTCTTGGTTCTCTTTTAAGCATTCTTCGCAGTCGTATTGATTCGACTCGTCATCTTGACTCAGGAATTCTCCGATCACTAGCTCGTCACGACTTAACGGGTGAATGTAGGAATCACTTTCAAATTGGATTTTGACTCGTCCGCCAAGGGGTACTCAGTCATATCGGGACCTTATTCTAGACTATAGCTTGCTGGCCAAGTGCTCTCCATTGTGCTGCCCCTATGTATCACCTCAAGGTTCCCTTTGATGTTGATGAACTTTACGCATTGGTGTAGTGTTGAGGCTACTACTTTCATTTGGTGCAGCCACGGTCGTACCAGCAAGGCGGAGAGATTGGACTCAATTTCCACGACTTGGAATTCCACCGACTCTTCTTGCTCGTCAAACTGGATGTCCAGAGTGATCACCCCTAAAACAGTGCGGGGGGGGGGTGGAGTTGTAGGCTCGGATTACTCGGGCATAAGGTCTCATCCGGGAGCGGTCGACCCTTAGCTCTCTCATTGTATGTGCGGTGAGGATGTTGACCGACGAAGCATTGTCGACTAGAACATCTGGTAGGTAGATCCTTTCTATTTTTAGAGGATGTGGAGGGTCTCATTGTGTCTGTTTTCGCACTCCGGCAAGTCTGCATCTGTGAAGGTTAGACCGCTTTCGGCGCCTCCGTTTGTTTCAGTTTTCCTTGCCTCCGGGGAGTACTCGATCCAACCGTTGGTATGTCTCGATCATGGCAGGGATCGTAGGGAGACAGTCATTCTTGGATCCTCCCTTCTGGATTCCCTATTACGGGAGTGTTTGGTTCTGGTTTCGCATTCCCAGTCGTTGCGGGATAGCATGTTGACAGACCAGGAGATTGTAGGGGGCCTACATGAGGTCTCGCTGAATGCTATCATATTGACTCTGTAGTTCCGGGGGAACGGATTTCCGACTGTGTTGGGGCCACGGGGAATTCCAACTTCCTTTCTTCAATTAGCCCTCGGACCACTTATTTCAGCACGAAGCAATTGTCAGTGGTATGGCCGGGGTAGTTGTGGAAGGCACAGCGTTTGCTCATGTCCATGTTTGAATTGAGAGTCTTTGGTTGGAAATTTTCAAGAGGCTTGAGAATGTTCCGTTTTACCAATGCTTCAAAATACTTGGCTCAGGGGCATCTCGTGGTTATCAAAATGCTGGAACTGCTGTTGGCGAGGAGGATTGTTGTTCCTTGGGGGCGCTTTATCGCGGCTTACTTGAACTCCGTTTTGGACATTGTTACGTCCTAAAAAATCCATTCAACATGTTCTGCATCTTGGACATCCATCTTGAGGTAACATCTTGATTTACATCTTGGACTAACGCCTTGAAATTCTTTGTTGTGTTTATCCTATTTTTCAGGAATAGAATTATTAATAAATAATTCACCCATGTGACGGTTTGGACCTAGTCAAAGAACAAACATAACGGATTCAAATCAGAAGATAACGGTTGGACTCCATCAACAAGAAGCGAGATTCTAGGCGCAAGATCAGCAAGACATTCAAGTTGATATTTTCATTTACACTAGCGCCTATATATTGCTCTTAGGAAGCACTCTTGTTCACGAGACACAGTTTTGCTTACTCTTACTCTGCACTTGTACTCAAAAACTATCAAATACTTAATAAAACTTGTTTGGTTTAGGCAGGCTTGCCAAAAGCCTCCCGAGGTTTTTCTCTTGGACGATTGCTCTAAGGGTTTCCTCGTTACATCCTTGTGTTCATCTTGCTTTGAGGATCATATTCCATTTGTGCCCAAACCTCTTTGAGAAGACAAATTTACCTGTCGAAATTTGTCCAAAACAATTTGGCACCGTCCGTGGGAACTTTTGCTTTTTAGATTCTAATCAAGATGAGCAACCCGACCTCAGCTATGTCTACCCCCATCATCACTACTGGGGCAAGGACCATCACGTCAAGCTTGCCCGCAGCTTCCAATCCGTATCCGCCTTTGGGTTCTTGCGCCATCACATCCCAAAGCCAAGGACTTAGTCTGGGCGGATCCCCATCCATGACGTTACCTGGAATCCCATTAGAACTTATAATGGCCATGACGAGTATGATGCAATAGCTAAAAGATCAGCTTGACGGACAGCAGCAAACCAACCAGTCGATCTTTACTCACATCGACAAGTTGCGACGTGATTTTTCGACTTCAGGGCGTAGCGTCCCCATTGTGAACACTCATGAGATTCCTCCTTTGCAACCCATGACTCTTTTTTCAGGTGCCGAAACAAGTGCGCAAGGTGAACGAGGTAGCACTACCGTTCAGACTGAAGGCACAGCCGTCACATCCAACCCGATGCCGTTGTCATCCTATTTCACTTTTGTGACTCCATCCCCTGTGGGGCAAACAGGGAGTTTTAATTTGTTCAATCCCCCTTTCAGTCCTATAGTTACCACTAACCCTGTTACAGATACTGCCCTTGCAAGAGAAGTACAACAACTTAAGGAAATCCTCGTGAAGGTTCCCGGAGTCACCTTGCCCTTCAACCAAGCATCTCCAACCAGCTACCATGATTCACACTTTGTTCCTGCTATAGCTGGAGTAGAGATTCCTAAGAGATTCCAAGTACCTCCCATGAAGCAATATGATGGCACGACAGACCCCGCAGAACATATTGCCTTATACCAAGAAAAGATGGATATCATCAGCATTCCTCCGCACCTTAAAGAAGTTTGTTTATGCAGGGGCTTTGGCTCTACCTTATCTGGTCCCGCCTTGATGTGGCTGACCAACCAACCGATGAACTCCATCTCATCATATTTTCAATTGATTAACATGTTTCTTAACCAATTTTCTTGTAATCGTGTCTTTGAAAAATTAACCAGCGACCTCTACAGGATTGTACAACAACCTGAGGAGTCCCTCAAGGATTACATGTTCAGGTTCAACAAGGAGGCCGTAAGCATTCCTCACATTGACGTGTCGACTGCCACGAAAGCTTTCAGGATGGGCCTGAAAAGGGAGTCACCCTTCTATCAAGACCTTGTCATGTTCCCATCTCGAAGCTTAGAAGAAGTCAGGACAAGGTCTGTCCGTTTTATCAGGTTGGAAGAAGACGAAATGATCCATGGCAAGGCGTCCAAGAAGGCGTCAACATATGACAATCCTGACAGAAAAGCAGAATCCTCTCATCATTGAAATAACAGGGGAAAACCCTATTCTAAAACTGACTCTCCTAAGATTAATGTTGTAGAAGATGACAATGTTGAAGATGAAACCGTTTATCCTAAGATCAGTGATTATTGTTTTTCTGTTGACATTTCAGGGCTCCTACATGCGATGGACAACTTAGGGAGCAAGGCGCGATGGCCGAAGACAGGTGACAGGGTAGCACCTTGGAAGGACAAATCTAAGTGGTGCGCTTACCATGAAGATTTTGGCCATACTACAGAAAATTGCATTGCTTTGAGGAAAAACTTACTCTCTAAAGGCCTCCTTAAGGGTTTACTCAGAAAAAGAAAAGGACAGGCTGAAACAAAGGAAGCCATCACTGACACTCCATCTTTGCCTCCTCCTGCCACTAAGGTGATCAACTTCATTACAGGGGGGTCGGACATTTGTGGCACCACGTACTCTGCAGCCAAACGTCATGCCAAAGATTCTAAGGAGGACAAGATAGAGTTACCAGCACGACGTCCTGATGCTTCTATGGGCCAGCAAATCATCTTTGATCAAGATGATAAGGAAAATATTTTGGATCCTCATCACGATGGGTTAATCATCACCTTGCAAATTGCCAATTGCAAGGTAAAGCGCATCTTGGTCGACAACGGAAGTTCAGTAAACTTGGTTATGAAGAGCGCGTTAGAAGAGATGTCAATTCCCTTGACCGAGGTTGTGAAGAATTCTTCCATCCTAGTCGGGTTTAGTGGGGAGACCAAACAAACAATTGGAGAAATCAAATTACCAGTGTATGTGGAGGGATTGAATTCCATGGAAAGGTTTTGCGTGATCGATTGCCCATCAGCTTATAATTTCATCTTGGGAAGACCATGGATCCACAATATGAAGGTTGTTCCATCTACATACCACCAATGCCTTAAGATGCCGATGCCTTGGGGGGTAATCAAGGTAAAAGGGGACCAGCAAGCCGCTAAGGAATTTTATAAAATGGACATGAAAGCCTACTCTGCTCCCCGTCCAGCATAGCAATTACAGAAAGGCGTCAAGGACATCTTGGAGGCTGCTGAGTACGATGTAAGAAAAGTGTCAGTGGAAGCCTCTAGCCTTGATTCTCATGTGTTAGTTGGAGCTGACTTACCCCCCTGAAATCGAAAGAGAGTTGATCGACTTCCTGAAAAGTAGGAAGATGTGTTTCACTTGGAAACATGAAGATATGACGGGGATAGATAAAAGCATCATAACTCATAAATTGAACATCGATCCTACCATCAAACCGGTCCATTAGAAGAGAAGGAAGTTTGCCCAAGAACGGAATCAGATCATCAAGGAAGAAGTGGAGAGACTGCTCAAGTCAAAGATGATCAGGGAAGTGCAATATCCTAGGTGGCTCGCCAACGTGGTAGTAGTTGAAAAGAAAAATGGGAAATGGCGTGTATGCGTAGACTTTACAGACTTGAACAGAGCCTGTCCCAAGGATCCATTCCCGTTGCCCCATATTGATTCTTTGGTAGACGAGACAACCGGCCACGATGTATTAACCTTCATGGATGCTTCTTCAGGGTATCAGCAAATCCAAATGGAACCTTCTGACCAAGAAGATACCGCCTTCATAACTCCTGAAGGTATATATTGTTATATTGCCATGCCATTTGGATTAAAAAATGCAGGGGCAACTTATCAAAGACTGGTAAACAAGATGTTCAAGGATCATCTCGGCAAAATAAGGGAAGTATGCATAGATGACATGGTGGTAAAGTCTAAGAATATGGAGGATCATGTAAAACACTTGGCTGAGGCCTTTGACATCTTAGAAGCCTTCAATATGAAGTTGAACCCGTCTAAATGCAATTTTGGGGTTAGAGCTGGGAAATTCTTGGGGTACATGGTGACAAAAAGGGGAATTGAGGCCAGCCCAGAGCAGATCAAAGCTATTCTCAACCTGCAGTCCCCCAAAAACGTCAAAGATGTGCAAAAATTGACAGGACGAGTGGCCGCCTTGAATCGGTTCATTTCCAAATCTTCCGAAAATGCAAGTTGTTTTATGACGTGTTGTGGAAGAACAAGTTGTTTCAGTGGACCGAACAACACGAAGAAGCCTTCTTGAATCTCAAAAAGTACCTTACGTCTTCACCTCTCCTTGCTAAGCCAGAACCAGGTGAACCCCTATAAATATATCTAGCCGTATTCGAGAACGTCGTAAGTGCTGTCCTAGTGAAGGAAGATCAAGGCAGTCAACATCCTGTGTACTATGTAAGTAAATCCCTCCTCGATGCAGAAACCAGGTACTCTCATCTCGAAAAACTTATCCTCGCCTTAATAACTGCATCTACTAAATTATGTCATTACTTTGAAATGCATCCTATTATTGTGAAAACTAACTATCCTATCAGGACTGTAATGAGAACTCCAGAGATGTCCGGGAGAATGGCCAAGTGGTCAGTCAAGCTCAGTACGTACGAAATTTCTTACGAACCTAGAAGTGCCATTAAGTCACAAGCCCTTGCGGATTTTGTGGCCGATTTCATTGCTACCTTGCAATCCGAGGTAGAACTAGAAGTCCAACACCTCGAAGGTAATAATATCCCCAGGTATTGGACATTGTTAACAGATGGAGCATCCAACTCATAAGGCGCAGGACTGGGCATCTTATTAAAGTCGCTAGAAGGAGAGCTAATCCCCCAGGCGGTTTTCTGTGAATTCCAGGCAACCAACAACGAAGCTGAGTATGAGGCTTTGATCCTGGGTTTATCTACTGCTCTTAGTTTAGAAGTTACTCATCTTAACGTGTTTATTGATTCATTGCTATTAGTCGATCATTTTAACAGATCATATGCAGCTAAGAGTACCAGGATGACACTTTATCTCCAACATGTTAAGGCATTGGCCGCGGGTTTTGTTAGTTTTCCCTTGAAACAGGTACCACGCGAGGAAAATGCAGAAGCTGGCGCCCTAGCTAATCTAGGGTCAACATGTGGAGCGATGATAAATACAAACACCCCCATTATATACGTCCAATATCCAGCCATTGATCGAACAGACGAGTGCGCATCCCTAGGCCATACGGAGGCATCTTTTACAGGCCAGGATGCAGTGCCAACGTGGACTCAACCTGTCATACGGTATTTGCAAGACGGAACCATTCCACTGGATGCTAAGAATCAAAGGTCTTTCAAGATGAAGATGTCCCGATTCACCTTAATCAACAATAAATTGTTCCGAAGGTCAGCTACAGGTCTTTACATGAGGTGTTTAGAACCTGTAGAATTTGAAGAAGTCCTAAATGACCTACATGCGGGAGAATGTGGGAATCATTCAGGAGGAAAGATGATGTCTTCTAAAGCCCTCAGAACGGGATACTATTGGCCCACTATGAGACAAGACGCAATGGATTTCGCTTCAAAATGCGATGCGTGTCAACGGCATAACAACATCTCGCATCAACCCGCTGAACCTCTCCACCCCGTACTTTCATCTTGGCCTTTCATGCAGTGGGGCATGGACATAGTCGACAAGTTACCAAAAGCTCCAGGAGGCAGAGTGTTCATGTTAGCCATGACGGATTACTTCTCCAAATGGATCAAAGCAGAAGCGTATGTGCAAATACGAGACAGGGAGGTCATATCCTTCTTAAAGAAGAACATATTGAGTAGGTTTGGCATTCCTTCGGAAATCATCTGTGACAATGGTTCTCAGTTTATTAGCAAAAAGACAAGGGATTTCTATTCAAGGTAGGGAATCAAATTGATAACATCAACCCCTGTGCATCCTCAAGCCAACGGGCAAGATGAATCGAGCAACAAGTTGATCATCAACAACTTGAAAAAATGTTTGGATAGGAAAAGGGGAAGATGGGTCGATGAATTACCACTTGTACTATGGGCTGACAGGACGACGTCTAAGAACGCTACAGGACAGACACCGTATTCTTTAGTATTCGGCACTGAAGCTGTACTCCCCATGGAAGCAACTATTCCAACCGCAAGATATGGATTACTGACTCCTGAGGACAATAGCCACCTCCTAGCCCATGATCTGGATACCGTGGATGAACTCAGAGACAGGGCCAAGATAAGGATGGCCGCCTACCACAACGAATTGCCAGGTCATACAACTAGAATGTAATAATAAGGCATTTTCAAGTTGGAGACATGGTACTGAGGAAAGTATTCCAGAATACCCAGGAGTTTCATGCGGGCAAACTAGCCCCTAAGTGGGAAGGTCCCTATCTTGTTGATGCTGAGGCGGGATACTGGATGTCTACCCCGGACGACATCTGAATACCTAGAAGCTGGAATGCCCTACATCTGAAGCATTATTACATGTAAGTTGAAAGTTATTACGGTTTCTATGGTCAGGTATGAGCTTCCCCTCAAACTAGTTTTTATCAATTTCCTTTCATTTTTACTTAAATCAAACCCTTACTAACTTAAGCATCGGAGGGGTGTTAGCCATAGCTAACACCCATCTCTAATGCATTTCTATTTTGCAAGATGTCACTGTAAACCACGATAGTTCAACATACCCGGACGAGTGGTCAACTTGGACAACTGCTCGACGTGTCAACGTCTCGAAGAGACAAGGTAAAACACCTTTTAAGGCTTAAGAGATTATCCGCTTTTTCTAAGTTCAGTAATTATCATAAGTTCGCCTTAGCACATGATTAAGGTATTTACCTTCTACGGTTTAAAAGATATCACATCTTTTCAAAAGATTATTGGTTATCATAACCTCGCCAGAGCGCACGTTTTCCCACTTGGGAGTCAATGATTACAACATTGCTACATGTCGTCCTTTCAATTTGGTTACAACATTGTTACATGTTGTCTTTTCAATTTGGTAATAACATTGACATGTTATCTCCGTCAGCTGGTTGTAACATTTACATGTTACCAACGAACAACAAAAATTTTATCACCGACCGAACAGTTTCACTAAAATATCCAAGAAAAAAAAGGCAAAAGCGCCTCACGAGGTTAAGATGTTGAACCAACCCAACATCTTTAAAAGATCAAATGTCTTGACTCTTATGAGTCTTTACAACTAAAAATTCTTTTTGAGGATAAAACCCTCACCAAACTATTTTTCAAGGGAAGAAGGTGAATGTATGCTCGCCGAAAATTTTTGTGAAGATTGGGAGTCGCCACGCCGTTTTAAAGGAAACATTGAAAACCTTTTTGAAAAGAGAAAATGGGTTCGGGGGTTAGGTTACGTGTTGGGAAGAATCGAGAGTTCACCCAACACGCCTCGTTCGTAAATGAGTCTTCCTATGTTCAACATCCAATTCATCCAAACATTTGTGCAAATGTGTGAGACAAAATATGTGTATGAAATGCGTATTAATGCTTTGTATTATTGATCAACTGAGAGAGATTACATCTTGTGAGCCACTTGATGCAAGGGGGGCCACATCCCTATACAAACTTGAGAACATATTACAGTTGAAAAGTGATTTCTGCAGAATGGCAACTTGTGTCGCGTGACACAGGATCTACATGGCTAGTTGTGTCGCGTGACACAATAAGCCATATGTTGATTATGTCGTGTGACACAGGAAGACATACGCAGAAACCATTACAGAATTGAGTACAGAATGAACTGATACCTATCCAAATCAAATTACATCAACAATTTAGCTCAGAAAACACATGAGTCGAGATCAGATCGATCAAGTGAATGTGGATATGGAGATATCCACACTCCCTTGATGAACAAGCCGAAAATTACATTCAAATCACATCATAAGCATGAACAATACCAAGTACAGTAGATTAAACAGAGAGATGGCGATTGCCACTTGATAATTAGAGAAGATGGAGCTTAATTATCAAGTGGATGAATATAAATTGCAATGAATTGTGCAAAAATGGCAAATATGAGAGAGAGAGAGAGAGGGAGCTGTTACCCTTGTAGATCCACGTTCTCTATACCAAGTTGGTATAGGGAACCTTCAATCAGCTTCAGGATGTGGATTCGAACACAGATGGAGTGTTGGAGTCAGATCTTCAAGGTATGTGTGAAGTATGGAGGTAGATGGGTGGATATTGTATGAGAGATGAGGGAATTGAAGGAATTGGTGTGGGTTTGTATGGAAGGAGGAGAGAGATGAGGTTTTGGGCATATTTTGGCAGGGTAATAGTAGGGAGGTTTGAAAAGGATCTAGATATGAGAGGGGTAGGGTCTTATTTATAGGCTGCTGATGATGGGCAATTGTGTCGCACGACCTTCTGCTTCCATTTTCCGTGGCTCGTTGTGTCGCGTGACACAACATGCCACTAACTATTTTCAGCGCCAAGCAACTAGTTCTGGAACATTCCGAATTAATTCCCAACAAGTCCAAAACAATTAATTCTTTATAGGTCCTTTTGCAGGGAGAAATGACTTAAAAGTACTTCCTTCGCAAAAACTTATAAAAAGTTTCCGAAAGTCTCGGAATGGACCGGAAATTTACCAAAATGCCCCTAGTGCAATTTTATTTCATTAAAAGGCACTTATAAAGGGTCGCAAATTGGATTGGCGTACTCACAGAGCCCCTCGGCAACGTCACTTATGGAAGAAGTGAGGTTGTCAATAAGACGGACCCAATCCCAATGAGCGCCTGGGGATATGGCAGATGGTGGAAAAATGATTGATGAGATCAGATGGCTGGACCTTTTGAGAAAGGATTCCTACGTATCCCAGGAGGGAATCAAGCCGGTCGTAGTTCAGACAAGTGAGAGCGTACGGCATCTCGAACCGAGAAGTGAGACATACGGTGTCTCGGACCGAAGTGATAATGAGGTGAGACATACGGTGTCTCGAACCGAAGTGATAATGAGGTGAGACATACGGTGTCTCGGACCGAAGTGATAATGAGGTGAGACATACGGTGTCTTGGACTGAAGTGATAATGAGGTGAGACATACGGTGTCTCGGACCGAAGTGATAATGAGGTGAGACATACGTTGTCTCGGACCGAAGTGATAATGAGGTGAGACATACGGTGTCTCGGACCGAAGTGATAATGAGGTGAGACATACGGTGTCTCGGACCGAAGTGATAATGAGGTGAGACATACGGTGTCTCGGACCGAAGTGATAATGAGGTGAGACATACGGTGTCTCAGACCGAAGTGATAATGAAGTGAGACATACGGTGTCTCGAACCGAAGTGATAATGAGGTGAGACATACGGTGTCTCGGACCGAAGTGATAATGAGGTGAGACATACGGCGTCTCGAACCGAAGTGATAATGAGGTGAGACATACGGTGTCTCGGACCGAAGTGATAGTGAGGTGAGACATACGGTGTCTCGGACCGAAGTGATAGTGAGGTGAGACATACAGTGTCTTGGATCGAAGTGATAATGAGGTGAGACATACAGTGTCTCGGACCGAAGTGATAGTGAGGTGAGACATACGGTGTCTTGAACCGAAGTGATAGTGAGGTGAGACATACGGTGTCTCGGACCGAAGTGAGATATGCAATGAAAATATGATGATTTGTAGCTTGAAAGCGATATGCGTTCATACCTGTACTGTGCTTACCTGTAGATGCCGGAAGGACTGAGGCTACGGCTGATGATGATGAAGAGTTGTTGGTTTATCGTGCAAGGGACGGTCTTTGTTGATGATTTTCCATCCACTCATGGGGACCTTGATGAAGACATGCCAGTGCATACAGGCTTTGATGAAGGTGCGCCCATGAGAATGGGCTTTTGATGATGATTTGTCCAGGAGAATGGGCTTTTTATGATGATATGCCCATGAGAATGGGCTCTTGGTGATGACCTGCCCATAAGAATGGGATTTTGCAGATAATTTGCCGTGCAGAATGAGCTTTGCTGATAACTTGCCGTGCGAGATAGGCTTTGATGTCGTCGAGACTGATGAGCATTATTGCTTGGAGATTGGGGCAACTGAAGCTCTTTCAAATAATGCTGATGAATCTGAAGATGCCGAGACTGATGAAGATGATAAAAGCAGAATATGCCACATGCAGGTTTTGAAATCTTTGTCCAGGTTATGATTTGAGGAACAATCCCCATGATCAGATTATGATCACTTAATTATTGTACCCTATGAGGGGAGAAACACAACACTCTAGGCACTTTGCATTATTTGATTTGAACTTTATTTGAATTTTAGCTTTATTGCACGAGTCCATCTCATTTGAAAGAGGCGATGATTTTGATTTGACGAATTGATTTGGATGATTGCATATATTGGGAAGAAGGGATATGTATGATGATGAATGGGTTGATTGTGTATAAGGATGTATGTGGTGAAGTGAACCCTCTCCCATAAGGTGAGGAAATGTATGAGTGATGATTGAGGAATGTATGGATGACATGGTGCAGCCTAGGCAAGTCAAGGATGCTCTCGGGAGGGTACAGATTGCAGCAGTTGAGTAGGTGATTGGCAAGAACAAGGTGTATCACGCTTCTGAGAAGGCAAGCAGCAGAGGAAGTGCAGAGAATGCCCTGGCCTTGAAGAGATGACTAGGCTAAGCCCCAGTTGATAATGCAAAGCAAACCCGGAGAGAATCTGGTAAGGAGAGCCTGAGAGAACAGCATAATAAATTCCCAGCTGGAAGAGATTCAATGCAGCCCCATTGCAGACAGAGTCATCTTGTGGCCAAGGAGGCAACCCATCATTTCAGACATTAGTCAATCAGTCATTGGAAAAGACTCGGGAATATATACGTGCAAGGGCGCATCTTTCAAAAAGTGGGAATGAATCCGATTTTGTGTAACACACTCGCTTTGGATTTGACTCTTTTGAGAGAGTTTAAGCATCACAAGGTGTGGAAAAGTGTATGGAAGCCTCTGCTGACAAAAAGACAGTGTTTGGCTCTATTTCCCTATGATGGAGAGAGAGAAGACTTGTTGAGACATTTGAAACTTGTCTTATTCATGATGATCACAAGGCTGCTTTAAAACCCTTTATTGATGTTCGGGTTACTCAACCGCTAATCCTGATATGAACAAATATTTCAATTAATCATGAGGAGAAAGCCCACTGATATCGAGAATCAAACTCGGAAAGATGGAAAGAAGGATCTATGTATAGGGACGGCCCTTGATGAGACCGGATTTCCTGAGATTTGAATGTGTTTGTGACCGGACCATTTCTGGTTGCCTACGTTCCCCTTATGGCGAGGAGCTCAGGTCACCGTAATTCGGGCTTATCCCGATTGAAAAGAGAAGAAATGTGAGAATTCGAAATTTTGAGAATCTTTGAGGATTTTAAGGATCTTTTGAGAATCGTAGAATTGAAGCACATGTCTCCTTGGAGTGTCAATGAAAGACACGGATGCAAAGCCCCAGTGAGGCATTCACGGGAAGTGTTTGTGGAGGAGAAATGAAATATTCTCACATGAAGTGCCAAATGAATTGGATTGAATTTAAACAATCTTTGATTGAGGACCTTGAACCAAGGAAGATTAGATTCCAAATTTAAGCAAGCAACGAAGCATTAATCTAATTTAGATCTTGATGAGATTAGAATGAAACTGCTATTCGGTAGGAACTGTAGTTGGGCTTCAGGGTTTCGATCGGCCGTCGGGTGATTTGGAACATCATGACCTCTTAAGATGAGAGGTTGGCTGGGCTTTTTGCTGACTTAAACCTCTAAAGATGAGAGGTTGGCTTTCAAGGGTGTGTTTGGGATTTCTAAGGCGATGAAATTGATTGCCTCTAAGAGTGAGAGGTCAATTTCTAACTTTGGTCAAAGGCAAGGGTAATGGTAATGGGAATATCCTCTAAAAATGAGGGGATGGCTTGGGATTGGTTTTGGTAATGGGAATATTCTCTAAAATCGAAAGGATGGCTAGAATTGATTGGAAGGTATTGGTGAGAGGAAGTCCAAGCTATCGAGAACTTTTGCGAACTTGTGAGGATTCGGGCTCCTTTTGAACATTGGAGAGCTTCTTGAGAAGTCGGGGATTTTTGCTGAATTGTGAGGATCTAAAATCCTTCTTTTGAGAATATGGAAGGCCTCTTGAGGAGTTGAGGATATTATCTGGAATTGTGAGGATTTAAAATACTTCTTTTGAGAATTTGGAAGGCCTCTTGAGGAGTTGAGGATAATACCTGTCCTTCCTTCATGACTTGAGTATTTTGCGCACCGCCGATTCTCGAAGCTAACTTCTTGGCATTACTTGGACTTCTCTCAGCAAGGAACAAATATGATGGCTAAACAGGGTCTCAAAATATGCCGATCTTGAAATGAAAGGGTATTGTTTAGTGAGGGTGATGTGACCGTTTCCCTAAGATGAAAGGCTTAAAGCGCAATCCATACCGGATGACCTAAACGAGATTAAGGCTTCATTGCTTGCTTAAGCTTAATTGAGAAAGATTAATGCAAATCCATTGAGCAACGGAACGATGAATATGATGAAAGAGATGTGAGCATATGAGATGTGAGATGGGGAGTTGGTAAGCCCCAATTTGAGAAAGATATCAGTTGATTTTCTCACTCTGATCAATTTAAATATTAATCATTTCAATGCATTAGTGATCGAGCAGCAATGTGATCATTTAGAATAAAACCATTTCAATTAAGTGTAATGCGGGTGTGCAAGTGATGTCTCGAGTCTAGCAAGAAAAGAAATAAAGACTTTTATTATTGAAATAAAAAGACTGGTCCAACTTGGACTTAACATGTAACGACCCTAACCCTAGGAACTATTTTAGCTTCATATTATGTGCTTTTAATATTATTGTTAATATTATGTATTCATTTTGTATCATTGATTTCTTATATTAGGATGAAATGATTGGGAAATAGAATAATGTTCTTGAGGGAAGTATAATAATGGAAAATAGATAAAAGTGGAATTGAGGTTAAGGTGTGTGGGGTAAAGAATTGGAGTAGGATATTTAGTTTGGCTACCTTAGAACTTGGAGGACCTAAGTGCCATTTATTGGAAGATTTCTTTAATTGAAGGCATGGGGGGGCCATGTCTTCCTCCTTAATTCCCTCTACTCTCCTTCCCTTTTTGTCAACCTCCCCATACTCCTCCCATACTCCATCCTCCTCATTCTTTCTCCTTCATTTTCTTCTTCTTCCTTCTCCAAAAATCCATGGAAGCTTTACTTTGAAAGCCTTGCTTTCTAAATTCCTACCAAGTGCAATTCTTCTCCATTTTTCAATCCAAGTGTACTTTTGTGTTTGGGGCAACTAAGGGAGTTGATCAAGCTAAGAAAATCTTCATTCCATCTCATATTTGCTAGGTGAGTTATTATGACCCTTCCCTTCTTTAAATGTTCATGAGCTATTAAATGTTGTTATTGTTGTTATAATGATTATTTGATGCTTTGGGGAAACCTTTTTGGATTTGAGAAATTGGTTAGTGTCATAGAAAATGTTGTTGTTCATGAAAGTGGTAAAGAGTAGAAGTAAATGGGTTGGGTTGGATTAAAATGGAAATCTTGAAAAATGGTAGTAAATTGGGTGGAAACCCAAGTGGTAATGATCTATGTTTAGGATAGGATACCTTGGGGTTAAATGGTTTAGAATGGGATCATTAAAGTTAGAAATCATTTTAGGTTCACAAAAGTAGAAGAAGCTTGGTCTTAGTTTTGGGTTTTTTGGGAGTTCTTAAGAAATCCTGCTGCTGCTACCTATTTTTGGCCGTGGCACGAGTCGTGCCCCTAGGCAAGAGTCGTGCCCATGGCCAACTCGTGATAACGACTCGTGGATGGGAGGCCAAATCGTTCTGATCAACTTTAAGGGAAATTGGCACGAGTCGTGCCCTCAGGCACGAGTCGTGCCAAATGGAAGTCACGAGTCGTGCTGTCAAGGGACGCATGATTCTGAGAAGGGCCAAAAGGGCACGAGTTGTGCCCTGGGGCACGAGTCGTGCCCTGGCCTGGTTACTTTGCACCAACTTTAGAGCTGTTCAAACCTAATCAAACTAGAACCAAAATGAAATCTCTTTAACCTAGATTAAAGTTGAATACTTTGGCTACACAATGACATTTTAAGAGATCAAAACGGAATTGGGGAAGTACTTTAAATATTGCTTGGAAAACGCTAGGCAGCCTAGTTTGGCAACTTGACAAATGTGATCCCAACTTGATAGATTTTACTTGGACCTTTATAGAGGCCATGTATTATTGTATAATGACTATGTAGGGTGGATTGATGATACCTCATTTCCTTACTTAAGTTCATATTCATTGATTATATTATGCATAGTGTTTTAAATAAATGTTGCACTATGTTATTGGTTGAACATGAGTATATATTGCCATGTGACTATGTTGTTTATCCCCTTTGTGGATTATATTTCAAGTAACTATTATGTTCTTGATGATGTGTTAATCAGCTGATGTTGGGGGTATAACATAATACGATCAATTATGGAAGTGTGACCTAATGTGATCGGATTATGTTATATCTGTGACCGTCCCCTCCTGTAGCCACAGGTCGGGGTATAGCATCTGTATTGAGCCAAAAGCCTTACAGAGTTGCTACTATCTTATATGGTTCCCTAAAAAATGGGTCTTATAAGATGTGAGTATTGCTTAAGCAGCTCACCTAAGATTGGAATATTATATCCAATGTTGTACGACTATTGTTCAGACGGGAAAAGGTAAATCGAGGTAATGTAAAGTGTTTATAGCTTTTCCAATGTGTTATATGCAACTTGTTATGTGTTGCATCTTATTTGGCATATTGCTGCATTCATAATTGCTTGCTGAGATTTATTCTCACCTCTCTCCCTTTAATGTTTTTAGATCCCGAGACAGGCGGACAGGCTAAGTGAGGGCGGAGAGGAGTTTGGAAGTGATCTTTTGGGTATTGTCGGGGTACGTATAGGTTGGCGTAGAAAATGTATTTTGGTATAATTCCTTTATGGAGTTTGTAATTATGAACTTTAATTTCTACGTTAAAACCACAATCTTTTGTAACTAAAACAGTTTAGTACTTTCAAAGTTGGTCCACTCTTCCTCCAATGTGGAGAGTAGTGGAGTTGTTTTGAAATGGTTATGTTAATTGTGTTATGTTTGAAAGTTATATTAAAGTTTAAAAAGTTTAGGTGATTTGAGTTAGTTTGGGGATGCTCCAACTCGGGACACGCGTTAGGTTCCGGGTCGGGGTCCTCACAGTTGGTATCAGAGCTTGGTTAGAGTTCTCGAGTAGAGTCTAGCTTAGTGAGAGTGTGTGACAACTGACGTCGAGTGTTTAATGCAGGAGTTTGTACTAATGGCGGGCAATGATGGAGATCAGGATCAGGCTTTGGGAAACGTTGGTAATCCGAATGCCGAAATGATGGATATGTTCCGAGTGTTTCTTCAGAATATGGCAAATCAGAATCAAGGTAGGGGACAACAACCCGAAGGTAGACAAGGGCACCATGGCTTAGAGAAATTTGTGAAGATGTCTCCCCCTAGTTTCAACGGAGATCCGGATCCGACGAAGGCGGAAAGATGGTTGGAAGCTATGAATAAGATTTTTGCGGCAATGGAGAGCTCGGATGCGGAAAAGGTAAGATGTGCCATTTTCAAGTAGGAAGGACCTGCGAAGCACTGGTGGCAGGTAGTGAAGGATGGCTGGGATAGGGATTTGACACCGCAGACTTGGGAAAATTTCACACGTAAGTTTCGGGATCATTTCGTTCCGATGGTTACTAAAGACAAGAAGGAGGTTGAGTTTTTGAAATTGGAGCAAGGGACGATGACCATAGCACAATATTCAGCCAAGTTTACGGAGTTAGCCCGATATTGTCCCCATTTGGTACCGGAGGAAGAGAGGCGGATCTACCGGTTCGTGAAAGGCTTAAGGGTGGAGTTCCGGAAGCAGTTACTGATGCATGACTTTGCCAACTTCCAGGCAGCCGTGAATATGGCATATTGGATTGAGAATGATATAGAGGAGCATCGTGGTAAATTTGAGGGTGGAAGCAGAAATAGATTCCAAGGTCAAGGTTCCGGGCAGAATAGAGGGCAACCAAGGACATCAGCTTCGGGAACAGGTAGAGGAGGAAATGTGGCAGCTCCGGCAAATCGTTCGACTCCAGGTCAGTTTGGTACGTTGTGTGGATATTGTAAGAAGGTGGGGCATTCGGAGGATAAGTGTTGGAGCAAGCAAGGCAAATGTTTGGAGTGTGGTGCATTGGGCCATTTTCGGAGGAATTGTCCCAAGTGGCAAAAGAAGCAAGCTTCGGGCAGTGGGCAAGGGGGACAAGGTAGTGGTGTGAAGAGAGATATAGACGGGAAGCCCAAAGATAGAGTGCAAGGTCGAGTGTTCTCCTTGGGTAGAGGAGAGGTTGATCCTAATGCCGTCATTAGAGGTATAATCCCTGTCTCGGGGGTTAAGGCCCGCATTCTTATAGATCCCGGGTCTTCCCATTCTTTTGTGGCATCTCACTTTGCATTTTCATTGCATAAATTGCCTGAATCTATGCCTTATGTGTTGGAGGTTTCTACTCCCATGGGAGAGTGCCTTACATCTTCTTTGATATATCATGGTTGTGATGTGACTATATGTGGGCATGTATTGCCGGTGGATTTGGTCGAGTTACCAATCCGTGACTTTGATGTGATCCTTGGGATGGATTGGTTGAGTCAGTGTCATGCTTTGGTAGACTGTCGTAGAAAGCGAGTCTCATTTGCTATGCCTGATGTGCCTACTTTTATATTTGATGCAGACAAATCTATGTTCAGTCTACATGTTATTTCTGCTTTAAAGGCTAGGAAAATGCTATCTAAAGGGTGTGCGGGGTACTTGGCTTATGTGGTAGATTCCAATAAGAAGTCCCCCGAGTTAGCTCATGTCCCGGTTGTTAATGAATTTAGTGACTTGTTTTCTAGTGAGTACTATATGCCTCCGGATCGTGAGGTAGAGTTTTGTATTGACCTAGTGCCCGGTACCGCACCTATCTCTAAAGCACCCTATAGAATGGCTCCGGCCGAGTTAAAAGAGTTGAAGGCTCAATTTCAAGAATTGTTAGACCGGGGTTTTATTCGCCCAAGTGTGTTACCGTGGGGAGCACCGGTCTTATTTGTTAGGAAGAAGGATGGTACCTTACGATTATGTATTGATTATCGTTTGTTGAACCAAGCCACCATAAAGAATAAATATCCTCTTCCGCATATAGATGATTTGTTCGACCAACTTCAAGGTTCCGTTATCTACTCAAAACTTGATTTGAGAAGCGGATACCATCAGTTGAAGATTAGACCGGATGACATTGCCAAGACAGCTTTTCGAACGAGATATGGTCATTATGAGTTTATGGTGATGCCTTTCGGGTAGACTAATGCTCCAACCGTGTTTATGGATATGATGAACCGTATTTTCAAGCCTTATCTTGATAGCTTTGTGGTGGTATTCATAGATGACATTCTTGTTTATTCTAAGTCCCGGGAGGAGCATGAAAAGCATTTGAGGATTGTCTTGTCAGTTCTTCGGGAGAAGCAGTTGTACGCCAAGTTCAGCAAGTGTGAGTTTTGGCTTAAGCGGATTTCATTCTTGGGGTATGTAGTGTCGAGTTCGGGAATTTCCGTGGATCCTTCAAAAATTGAAGTCGTGGTTAATTGGAAGCAACCTTCGACTGTGACTGAGGTTCGTAGTTTTCTTGGTTTGGCGGGGTATTACCGAAGGTTTATAGAGGGTTTTTCTCGGATTGCTACTCCGTTGACTAGGTTGACTCGAAAAGACGTATCATTTGTATGGGATTCCAAGTGTGAAGCAAGTTTCAATGAGTTGAAGAAGAGGTTGACTACGGCTCCTATTCTTACCCTTCCGGATGGTTGCGAGAATTTTGTTATCTATAGTGATGCCTCGAAGGCGGGTTTGGGATGTGTCCTAATGCAAAATGGGAAAGTAATTGCGTATGCCTCTAGGAAGTTATCACCGGCGGAACAGAATTACCCTACTCATGATTTGGAACTGGCGGCGATCGTGTTTGCATTGCATAAGTGGAAGCATTACCTTTATGGGGCGAAATTTGAGATATTCACCGACCATAAGAGTTTGAAATACTTGTTTACCCAAAAGGAGTTGAATAATCGACAAAGGAGATGGCTAGAGTTCTTGAAGGATTTCGATTGTGTAATTTCTTATCATCCGGGGAAGGCCAATGTGGTGGCGGACGCGATTAGCCGAAAGGCTTATGTGACAGCTTTGAGTACCCAAGAGTTGAGGAGTGAAGTATTACTTGCGAATGTGCGAGCCATTCCTACATTGTATGGAGATTTGAATGAAGCTCAACAAAGTGATCCAGAGTTAAAGAAAATTTTGGGACAAGTGCAAGATGGGAAAGCCATGGAATTTGCATTGAATAGAGATGGGATTTTAACCTTCCAAGGAAGAATTTGCGTTCCTTCGTCACCAGAAATCAAGAGGCGTGTTTTAGAGGATGGTCATAAGTCCAAGTTTGCGATTCATCCGAGTAGTACCAAAATTTATCAAGACTTGAAGCGTGGGTATTGGTGGAATGGTATGAAGAGGGAAATTGCGGATTATGTCTCGAAGTGTTTAACTTGTCAACAAATTAAGGCCGAACATCAGAGACCGGCGGGACTACTTCAACCATTGGATATTCCGGAATGGAAATGGGAAGGGATCTCGATGGATTTTGTTTCGGGTTTACCTCTTACCGCGAAGAAGATGGATGCTATTTGGGTTATTGTGGATAGATTGACAAAGTCGGCTCATTTTCTTCCGGTGTCAACCAAGTTCTCGTTGGAGAAGTTAGCCCAGTTGTATATGAAGGAGATTGTTAGACTTCACGGGGTTCCGGTTAGCATTGTTTCCGACAGAGATCCGAGATTCACTTCTAGATTTTGGAGAGCATTGCATGAAGCTTTGGGTTCTAAATTGTGTTTTAGTACGGCGTTTCATCCTCAAACCGACGGTCAGTCCGAGAGAACCATTCAGATACTTGAGGATATGTTACGTGCTTGTGTGATGGATTTCCAACTGTCTTGGGAAGATCATCTACCGCTAGTTGAGTTTGCCTACAACAACAGTTACCAGTCTAGCATTGAGATGGCTCCGTATGAGGCGTTGTATGGTAGGAAGTGTAGATCTCCGATGTGTTGGGACGAGGTTGGTGAAGCAAGACTTTGGGGCCCAAATTTGGTTCGAGATTCTACGGAGAAGATCAAGGTGATTCGGGATAGATTGAAGACGGCTCAAAGTAGACAGAAAAGCTACGCCGACAATAGAAGACGGGATTTATCTTTTCATGTTGGTGACTTTGTATTCTTGAAGGTCTCTCCGAGGACGGGAATTAAAAGGTTTGGTAATAAGGGTAAATTGGCTCCGAGGTTCGTTGGCCCGTTTGAGATTCTAGAGAAGATTGGGGATTTAGCGTACCGGTTGGCGTTACCTCCATCTTTCTCTTTACTTCATGATGTGTTTCATGTTTCTATGTTGAGGAAGTATTGTCATGACCCCTCCCACATTTTGAGTTCTCCCCCCGATGAGATTCAAGCGGATATGTCTTATGTTGAGGAACCGTTGAGAGTCTTAGAGTTCCAAGTTAAGGGGTTGAGGACTAAGAGCATCCCGATAGTGAAGGTCCTATGGAAGAATCACACCGTTGAGGAAGCAACATGGGAGTAAGAGTCGGAGATGAGAGCGAAATACCCTTGGTTGTTTGAGAATCCAAGTAAGTTTTTTTTTTTAAATTCGGGACGAATTTTCTTTAAGGGGGAGTGAGTGTAATGACCCTAACCCTAGGCACTATTTTAGCATCATATTATGTGCTTTTAATATTATTGTTAATATTATGTGTTCATTTTATATCATTGATTTCTTATATTAGGATGAAATGATTGGGAAATAGAATAATGTTCTTGAGGGAAGTATAATAATGGAAAATAGATAAAAGTGGAATTGAGGTTAAGGTGTGTGGGGTAAAGAATTGGAGTAGGAGATTTAGTTTGGCTACCTTAGAACTTGGAGGACCTAAGTGCCATTTATTAGAAGATTTCTTTAATTGAAGGCATGGGGGGGCCATGTCTTCCTCCTTAATTCCCTCTACTCTCCTTCCCTTTTTGTCAACCTCCCCATACTCCTCCCATACTCCATCCTCCTCATTCTTTCTCCTTCATTTTCTTCTTCTTCCTTCTCCAAAAATCCATGGAAGCTTTACTTTGAAAGCCTTGCTTTCTAAATTCCTACCAAGTGCAATTCTTCTCCATTTTTCAATCCAAGTGTACTTTTGTGTTTGGGGCAACTAAGGGAGTTGATCAAGCTAAGAAAATCTTCATTCCATCCCATATTTGCTAGGTGAGTTATTATGACCCTTCCCTTCTTTAAATGTTCATGAGCTATTAAATGTTGTTATTGTTGTTATAATGATTATTTGATGCTTTGGGGAAACCTTCTTGGATTTGAGAAATTGGTTAGTGACATAGAAAATGTTGTTGTTCATGAAAGTGGTAAAGAGTAGAAGTAAATGGGTTGGGTTGGACTAAAATGGAAATCTTGAAAAATGGTAGTAAATTGGGTGGAAACCCAAGTGGTAATGATCTATGTTTAGGATAGGATACCTTGGGGTTAAATGGTTTAGAATGGGATCATCAAAGTTAGAAATCATTTTAGATTCACAAAAGTAGAAGAAGCTTGGTCTTAGTTTTGGGTTTTTTGGGAGTTCTTAAGAAATCCTGCTGCTGCTACCTATTTTTGGCCGTGGCACGAGTCGTGCCCCTAGGCACGAGTCGTGCCCATGGCCAACTCGTGATAACGACTCGTGGATGGGAGGCCAAATCGTTCTGATCAACTTTAAGGGAAATTGGCACGAGTCGTGCCCTCAGGCATGAGTCGTGCCAAGTGGAAGTCACGAGTCGTGCTGTCAAGGGACGCATGATTCTGAGAAGGGCCAAAATGGCACGAGTCGTGCCCTGGGGCACGAGTCGTGCCCTGGCCTGGTTACTTTGCACCAACTTTAGAGCTGTTCAAACCTAATCAAACTAGAACCAAAATGAAATCTCTTTAACCTAGATTAAAGTAGAATACTTTGGCTACACAATGACATTTTAAGAGATCAAAACGGAATTGGGGAAGTACTTTAAATATTGCTTGGAAAACGCTAGGCAGCCTAGTTTGGCAACTTGACAAATGTGATCCCAACTTGATAGATTTTACTTGGACCTTTATAGAGGCCATGTATTATTGTATAATGACTATGTAGGGTGGATTGATGATACCTCATTGCCTTACTTGAGTTCATATTCATTGATTATATTATGCATAGTGTTTTAAATAAATGTTGCACTATGTTATTGGTTGAACATGAGTATATATTACCATGTGACTATGTTGTTTATCCCCTTTGTGGATTATATTTCAAGTAACTATTATGTGCTTGATAATGTGTTAATCAACTGATGTTGGGGGTATAACATAATACGATCAATCATGGAAGTGTGACCTAATGTGATCGGATTATGTTCTATCTGTGACCGTCCCCTCCTGTGGCCACAGGTCGGGGTATAGCATCTGTATTGAGCCAAAAGCCTTACAGAGTTGCTACTATCTTATATGGTTCCCTGAAAAATGGGTCTTATAAGATGTGAGTATTGCTTAAGCAGCTCACCTAAGATTGGAATATTATATCCAATGTTGTACGACTATTGTTCAGACGGGAAAAGGTAAACCGAGCTAATGTAAAGTATTTATAGCTTTTCCAATGTTTTATATGCAACTTGTTATGTGTTGCATCTTATTTGGCATATTGGTGCATTCATAATAGCTTGCTGAGATTTATTCTCACCCCTCTCCCTTTAATGTTTTTAGATCCCGAGACAGGTGGACCGACCAAGTGAGGGCGGAGAGGAGTTTGGAAGTGATCTTTTGGGTATTGTCGGGGTACGTATAGGTTGGCGTAGAAAGTGTATTTTGGTATAATTCCTTCATGGAGTTTGTAATTATGAACTTTAATTTCTACGTTAAAACCACAATCTTTTGTAACTAAAACAGTTTAGTACTTTCAAAGTTGGTCCACTCTTCCTCCAATGTGGAGAGTAGTGGAGTTGTTTTGAAATGGTTATGTTAATTGTGTTATGTTTGAAAGTTATATTAAAGTTTAAAAAGTTTAGGTGATTTGAGTTAGTTTGGGGACGCTCCAACTCGGGACACGCGTTAGGTTCCGGGTCGGGGTCCTCACATAACAGACTCGAGACACAAGAGGGACGTTCTAGATCCTACGAAGACTGATTGACTGCATCAACTTCGGATGGGCGAGAAACTCCAAACTTGGCTAGCCACCACATTTTCTGCCCCACACATCTCTGATTCTGAATCAGATAAAGATCACTTGGACACTTGAACTGCCTCCGTCTCGGGAATATGGACCAAATGAGCACCGGGAATAGGAGCACGCACCCAACTTGCCATAGCCTTGTAGAGGAGAAGAGGTGTATAAGGTGGCATAGGAAAGAACCTTGAGAAAGTACGGGAGAGGGAAGGATAAAGGGAAGGACTCGTGCAAGCATTTTATTTATGTTCAAGTAGAAAACAATGTATTTTAAGCCCTAGGAACGGTTGAAAAAGGATAAGCCTTTATTTTCACATTCTAGAACCTCGGGGGAACCTAGGGACACACTGTCCAAAAATACACCAAATGTATTGATTAAAAATTAATAATAGGCAATGATACCTAAATAAAACTGAAGCATTTATGGGACGGACGAGCAATCCCAATTTCTGGGGATATTTGGACAGCATAACGGGTATTCCTGAAGAAATTCAAGGAAAAATACGGCATGACCTCTCGTTGGTGCACGTTGACAAGGCGACATGATCTCTCGTTAGAACATGCCATGGGAATGACATGTGCTTACGTGAAACCACGTTGCAATGGCAACATGCCCACACGTGCTAGGTTTTGGGATGGGTATGAAAGCCTATTATAAATTATGAAACAATTCATTTTAGTGTATTTTTGAAAAATGGTGTGTCAAAACCAACCGTTGGGTAAGCTAAAAATGTGTGGTTCCACCTATGATGCGCTAGGGGGAAAGGTTTGACATTAGGCGCTCAAACGTAGGCGACATACATCACCGTCCGCGATGCCGTCAATCGCACCCGAGGATTCTAGATCTATGTGACTTAGTGTGAGGATGACTAGATTCCTTTATTTATGAAAATGATTTTTTTTATTTTTCTATTTGAAAAGGGGTGATAAAGGAAAATCAACACACACATACCCCACAGAGATACAATAATCAAATGATCAATAATTTGATCATGGGAATTGCCCACAATCACAACCTGTATCAAGGAAATCAAATCCTGCAAAATGGCAACTTCTGTCGCGTTACACAGGACAGCTATGGCAGGTTCTGTCGCGTGATAGAAGGAGCCATATTTCCAGAATGATGTACAAAAGAAACAGAACCAGCCCCAGCCTCCAAGCCCAATACAATAGTTCAGCCCCAAGCATCAGCACACCAAAATGGGACACAAGGAGGAAAAGTAATAAAGCAAAGCAATAAATGCATTTACACACACATAATGTCACCAACAATGCACACACAAATGAATGAAATGAATGTTGAACAAACACGAAAGTTTGACCCACTTTTGAAAACAGGTTTCAAGTCCACAGCGAAGTCGCCACTGAATGTACGCTCGTCGACAATTTTATGAAAATTGGGAGTCGCCATGCCATTTTAAAGGAAACATTGAAAACCTTTTTGAAAAGGGAAAATGGGTTCGGGGGTCAGGTTACGTGTTGGGAAGAACCGAGAGTTCACCCAACACGCCTCGTTCGTAAACGAGTCTTCCTGTGTTCAACATCCAATTCATCCAAACGTGTGTGCAAATGTGTGAGACAAAATATGTGTATGAAATACATATTAATGCTTTGTATTATTGATCAACTGAGAGAGATTACATCTTGTGAGCCACTTGATGCAAGGGGGCCACATCCCTATTACAAACTTGAGAACAGATTACAGTTGAAAAGTGATTTCTACAGAATGGCAACTTGTGTTGCGTGACACAGGATCTACATGGCTAGTTGTGTCGCGTGACACAATAAGCCATATGCAGATTGTGTCGCGTGACACAGGAAGACATACGCAGAAACCATTACAGAATTGAGTACAGAATGAACTAATACCTATCCAAATCAAATTACATCAATAATTTAGCTCAAAAAACACATGAGTCGACATCAGATCGATCAAGTGAATGTGGATATGGAGAGATCCACACTCCCTTGATGAACAAGCCAAAAATTACATTCAAATCACATCATAAGCATGAACAATACCAAGCACAGTAGATTAAACAGAGAGATGGCAATTGCCACTTGATAATTAGAGCAGATAGAGCTTAATTATCAAGTGGATGAATAGAAATTGCAATGAATTGTGCAAAAATGGCAAATATGAAAGAGAGAGAGAGAGAGAGAGAGAGAGAGAGAGAGAGAGAGAGAGAGAGAGAGAGAGAGGGAGCTATTACCCTTGTAGATCCACGTTCTCTATACCACGAAAAACGGAAGCAGAAGGTCATGCGACACAATTGCCCATCATCAGCAGCCTATAAATAAGACCCTACCCCTCTCATATCTAGATCCTTTTCCAACCTCCCTACTGTTACCCTACCAAAATATGCCCAGAACCTCGTCTCTCTCCTCCTTCCAAAACAATTAATTCTTTGTAGGTCCTTTTGCAGGGAGAAATGACTTAAAAGTACTTCCTTCGCAAAAATTTATAAAAAGTTTCCGGAAGTCTCGGATTGAACCGGAAATTTACCAAAATGCCCCTAGTGCAATTTTATTTCATTAAAAGGCACTTATAAATGGTCATGAATTGGATTGGCATACTCACAGAAGGTGAAATATCATAAAAGTCATTCTGTGTTGCTGTCGTGGGCATCGTCAACCTTCTCAAGATCCCTGGAGGCCTCATTCCCCTTTTCATCAATGATCCACTGCAAAGCTTCCTTTTCATCATCCAGGTCCCAGTTCACGTGCTCTCCTTCCCGATATTCCTCAATCATTTGGATTCTAGTTTCAAAAACTGCTTTTGTAGTTTCATTCACCAGGTCATCAAGAAGTGCTTCCATCTCCTTGCATGCCTAATATCGACGCTGGCGAGCCTGGACCGCCATTTTAAAATCTCTTCATTTTTGTCCCTTATTTCTAATCCCTTTTCTCTCAGTATCCTTGCATCTTCTTTCAAATCCTTCTCGTATTCAAACCTACTCATGTCAAAAGTATCACACTTTTCCTTCCACATCCTGATTTCTTTCGACATCAGCTTGGCAATCGAGACAGCCTGTTATCGACAAGCAAAATATATTTATCATAATGAAAAAGGATTTCTGCACAAAGACCAAATATACTATTACCTGATTCTCCAACACCTCTTCACTCCAAGTCTGCTTCTCCACACTGGTAACCTGATCCTCCCTTTTTCTCTTCAAGGTAACTTTATTGCCTGCCTCAGGTATGATCTCTTCTGCTTTCTTCTTGCCTTTGTACTTAGCCACAATGTCATTCGTCATGAAACCGAATCAAGTCATTGCACATGAAAGAATATGTTAGTACGGACTTGTTAAAGTAACCAATTTGATGGTACAATAAACCTAACTCACTTTTTTGAGAAGCGTTGTGACTTTGGATTTGGCAGAAGATGGATGGAGATTGCCCCCTTTGGGCTGATTCCATCGTAATATAGAGACATCAGATATGGAAAGAATTTGAAAAGATTTGATGATATCGAGGCCGCTCGAAAATCATGGTTACTGGTTCCTATCATGACTCTACCCTTTCCTTCCAACCGTCACGCAAGAATATTCTTGTCAAATATTAAGACTTTCCATATTTCAGCATGGAAAAGCCTTAATACTTTGGGGGCAATTGTTACATCCTAAAAAATCCATTCAACATGTTCTGCATCTTAGACATCCATCTTGAGGTAATATCTTGATTTACATCTTGGACTAACGCCTTGAAATTATTTGTTGTGTTTATCCTATTTTTCAGGAACAGAATTATTAATAAATAATTCACCAATGTGACCGTTTGGACCTAGTCAAAAAACAAACATAACGAATTCAAATCAAAAGATAACGGTTGGACTCTATCAACAAGAAGCGAGATTCTAGGCGCAAGATCAGCAAGATATTCAAGTTGATATTTTCAGTTACACTAGCACCTATATATTAGTCTTAGGAAGCACTCTTGTCACGAGACACAGTTTTGCTTACTCTTACTCTTCACTTATACTCAAAAACTCTCAAATACTTAATAAAACTTGTTTGGTTTAGGCAGGCTTGCCAAAAGCCTCCCGAGGTTTTTCTCTTGGACGATTGATCTAAGGGTTTCCTAGTTACATCTTTGTGTTCATCTTGCTTTGATGATCATATTCCATTTGTGCCCAAACCTCCTTGAGAAGACAAATTTACCTGTCGAAATTTGTCCAAAACAGACATAGTGGACTGCTCCAGCGGCTTCCTTTACTTTGCTTGGTACAGGTGCCGAATTTGACGGGGCTGCCCGGTAGCGGTAGGAAGAAGCAGGGGTAGCTGCTGTCTTTTGTAGGCTCAACGTCTTTTCAAACTTGGTCCCAGCATTGACCATGGCTAGAAGGCCGGGATAGAAGTGGTGGCTGATCAGGGCCCTCAGGGATGGTTTGAGGCAGGAATGGAAGATGTCTATTTGCTCTTCTTTGGAAAGCGGATCCATTATCTCGCTTAGTTTCCAATTCCATCTTTTGTAAAACTCTCACATAGGCTCGTCATCATTCTGTTCGGTGGCTTGCAGATCATGGCGGTTGGTTTCCCACTCAAGGTTGGCACGGTACTTCTCCAGGAAGTTCTCACTGATTTGATCCCAAGTGGAGCGATTTTCCGCTTTTACATTGAGGAACCACCTTAGTGCCGTGTATTTTAGGGAGTGTTGGAAGTGATCTGCCATTTGTTGTGGGGGTGGCCCCTTTGGCACTCATACCTAAGATGTATGTATCAATGTGAGTCTTTAGGCATTCTGTCCCTTCGAACTTCTCCATTTCCGGCATTCTGAACTTGGGGGGAGAGGAACCACCTTGCTCGAATCTGTGGGCATTAGGGAGTCCTTCTGAGAGTTGGCCAATTTCCCTTGCATATCCTTCATTTGTTCGACCAACCAAGCCATATGAGGGTCAGTAGGTGAAGGCAGGCTGTCGTTTTCTTGGATGGAAACCAAAGACGGAGGTGGATTGGTTGACGGGATTGCCATTCGGGAATCTTGGGGAGGTAGTTGAGTGTATACCAACCCGTATCCTTGATTGTTGAAATTGGAGCCAAGGGCGTGATTGCCCGGACCACCATGGGTTGTGTTTGGGAGCTGGGGGAATGTTTCATTAGCCCCAAGTGGCAGTCTGGCGGGTGGCAGATTTGAAATGTCAGGGTATCCGCTCGGTACGTCTGACCCTGGCAGACATTGGGATTTCAAGTTGTGGCTGCGGGGCTCATATAGAGGGAAAGGATTGAATCCCGGGGGATACCGAGAGACATTGGGATCAGGAGGAGCAGGCCCATATGTGTGCTGGTGATATTGAGTTTGCGGAGCAGGGCTGGGAAACTGATTATGCTGGGGTTGGCAGATCGGAGCTGCTTGACTAAGGCTCGAGTGGAGCTTCGAGCGGGAGCTACTTCGAATCGCTGGATTTTCGTAGCTTTGTGGAGAAGGGACCTGCTAATAGCTTTAGGCAGCCGAGGGAGCAGGCATGTCTTCATCTTCTATGAGGATAAAGGTTCCATCAGGTTGGGGGGGAACCGCGACGTTTCCGCGATGGCGCATGGTGTCCACAATCCAAGCTTGCTGCTCTTCTTGGCATTTCTTAAGGGTTTCAAAGGCTTGCGACACCTTCTCCATTGTTTGGAGATTTCCCAGAGGCGGAGTTCTGTTTCCCTCAGTGTTATCTGTCGACCCTGCCATGGGGGAATAACAGACTGTTTGGACCGCTGAACCGGAAAGGCTGTCGGACCTTGCGAATTCGATACTGAAAAGACGGCACTCGGGGACTCTCAACCACTCTCGGTTTGCTGGAGGGGGTGAAAGGTGAGGTTTAGACTCATGAGGGCTTTTTGGATGAAGGGGGGAAAGCTCATGAGACAGATAGTTTCCTTTTAATTATTTTTTTTGTTGTTTTAATTTACTTAAAACATGTTTTCTCAAAATCCTAAATGGGTTGGAAAAGATTGCTCTTCTTTTTCGCAACTATTCTAGGTCCTGGGTCAGTGGAAACCATCACTACGACTATAAGCCCCTCATTTTGCACCTGTACTTCGACCTCCCAGGGTGGACACCCCAAGCGAGGGTCCTATAGGGTAAGCGGTTTCCACCGGCCAAAAGAAAAATGAACCTAAGGATCGAGCCTGTCATGTTCGTTTGCCATGTGAATAGAGAACGTAGCCAGTACCTAAGTCAAGATCGAGTCAAGAGTTCGGCATGACCTCTCTTTACCTTGTTTGCGCAAGGGATCTATGACTTTAGGTTTTGGCTAGGTCATATTGTCATGGATGACGCATTAAAGTCTTGATGATATGGTGTCATGTGGGCATGGACATATATCCGGTACGGAGCATTGTCTTAGTGTAGCTTTAGAAATTAAGATCAGGTCAAGATTTTAGCATGACCTTTCATCATCTTGGTTGCGCAAGAGATCTTGATTTCTGGGCTTTGACTCAGATAACAGCCGACATGGGATATGTATCCAGGCTTTATGACACGGACTGGGTCAAAAACCAACCGAGTCTGGACAGTGTGTGACGCAAAAGTGCATGGTTGACACTGGCTAGGATATGAAGTTTGGGATGATCCCGTGCGCTCTCAAAAGGCATAGGAACACCAATTGAACTGCATCTGAGACCATCCCGGGTTTGGGGTTGTAGTGTGCAGTGTACAGGATAAGAGTGCGGGTAGTGTGCGGTCTCTAAAATTCCTTTTCTGAGTGAAACAGAAGGTTTTTTGCAGAATTGTTTTAAAAGTATGTACATAGCAGTATTATGATGCATTTTTTGTATTTTTTTGAATAAGCAAAAAAGTAAAGCACATGCACACACACACACACACAATAGTTAAAGAAAGGGTAAAATGAAAGTTTGAGCCTCATCATTGTTTTAAAAAATCTTTTTTTTTTGTTTAAAAGTTTTAAAACAAAATTTCCCCAGCAGAGTCGCTAACTGAAATTACCCGATCTGGCGCGCGGACGGCATCTCAGAGTCGGGTGGCCCATTTCCTGCGTTTTCGTTTCGTAGAGTCGCCACGCCATTTTGATCATGCCCAAAACATTTAGAAAATGTTATTTTTTGTTTGTTTTGTGAGATTTTGAGTTCGGAGGTCAGGTTACGCCTCGGGAAGAGATATTTTGAGCTCACCCGAGTCGCCTCGTATACACGAGTCTTTCGATACCCTTTTTCTTTAAATGTTGTGTGTGTGCTTTTAAATAAAATGCATTAATTAAATAATTGAAAGACAGTGCGGGAATATTAACAAACCGCTATCACCGTCAGACCTCCATAGTGCAATGGAAGGCCTTGTGGGATCATTTGGACGGTTTGGGTCTGCATGAATAGTAAATATTAACTACATTGTAAGCAGTAAATTGAAAGCAGTAAAATATTTAAAGACTGAAATTAGAGCAGTATTTAAGTATGAGGAAGGAGAGCTCACCAATGTTGGTTGGGTTCTATCTCCCTAGGGTTTGTAGGGGGATGTGTTTAGTTGAGGGTGTTTAAAGAGGAGAGAGGTTTTTCCCTCACTAATGGCAAAATCTCCCCTAATTAACTCTCGATATCACACTCGGGGTTTCTAAAGAGGAGAGAAATTCTGCACTCACTCGGGCAGAACCTCCCCTAATTAGCACTCGTTCACACTCGTTTGGACTCGTGGCTTTGGACTGGTTTGAGCCGTTTGGGTGTTTGGAGTTTGGCTTGGGTGAATAGGGTTGGAGGGATGTCAGGTGGTCGATCGGGATCGCCTCGGGAGGGCTTCGGAGCACCTCGGGATGGCTCAGGAGGCATCGGGAAGGGCCGAAAGAGGTCAGGACGGCTTAGAAGGCTGCCAGAAGGCTGGGGGAGATAGGAGAAGGTTGAGGTGTGTTTGAAATGAGAGGGTGAGCCTTCTATTTAAAGGCCTCAAAAATTGCAAAATGGTCCATACGGACCTTTATGCATTTACAATTTTTTGGTTTTCTTGGATTTCAGGGAATATTGTGGACTTTGTGGAGATTTTGCAATGATTTTGGCCTGTTGACATAAGTGTCCGTACCGACACATATTGCATTGCAAAGTGGTCCGTACGGACATGTATGCAAGCTGATGTATTTTTGCCTTTTTTTTTGTTATTTCCTGCAAAGTCCTTAGATTCCATTTTATCCCTGAAAGGTCCTTCTTTGGTTTGACTGGTCAGTCTGGACCTTTTGGACGTTACGGGTTTTTGGGATCACGCATGCGTGAATCCTCGGTGTTTCCCGTATGCTCGGATGGAGAGTGATCCAGATTGGGGTACTTACAACTATGCATATTCTAACTTCAGGTCTGGATGATAGACTGTACAAGCAAGTGCAAAATTATGAGACAGCCCAGAAAGTATAGCAAAGTATCCTGAGATACTTCTGTTTTGGACAAATTTCGACAAGGAAATTTGTCTACTCAAGGAGGTTTGGGCACAAATGGAATATAGTTCTCAAAGCAAGATGAACACAAGGATGTAACGAGGAAACTCTTAGAACAATCGTCCAAGAGAAAAACCTCGGGAGGCCTTTGGAAAGCCTGCCTAAACCAAAGAAATTTTATTGAGTATTTCGTGTTTCTGAGTACAAGTGCAGAGTGAGAGTAAGCAAAATTGTGTAACGTGTATACAGGTGCATTCTAGGTACAATATATATAGGCATGAATGTAACTGGAAGAACAACATCTTGAATATCATGCTGAAATCTCGCCTAGAATCTCGCCATTTGTTGATGGAGATAAGCCGTTATCCCTTGTTTGAAGGATGGGACCGTTGTGTTGTTGCTTGACTAAGTCCTTGCAGTCATTTAAATGATTTAATTTTATTTATCTTCGTGTTTTGAAAAATAGGAAAATACAACAAACATTTTCAAGGCGTTAGTCCAAGACGTAAGTTAAGATGTTACCTCAAGATGGATGTCCGAGACGTAGAACATGTTGAGTGAATTTTTTGAGGGTGAAACAATTGCCCCAAAAATATTAAGGCTTTTCCACGCAAAAATACGGAAAGTCTTAATATTTTGACAGGTGTTTCTCCTTACGACGGTTTGAAAGGAAGTTAGAGAGTCATGAAAGGAATCAGTAACCGTCATTCTCGGATGGCTCAAATCTTTTCAAATCCCTTCCATATCCAGTGTCTCTCCCTATATCATGGAGAAATCACTCTAATCGGTGCAATCTTCATTTGTATCCGCTAAGCTCAAAGTTGCAATATTTTTTTTTTCAAAAAGTAGGTTCGACTCATCGCACTTATCAGATCGGTTTTCTTGATAGATCCAAACTAACATCTATTGTTGTTTGTAGTGACTAGATCCGGTTTTGCGACGAATGACATTGTGGCTAAGTATAAAGGCAAGAAGAAAATGGAAGAGACTATGCCTAAGGTGGAAGATAAGGTTATTTTGAAGAGAAAAAGGGAGGATCAAGATACCAATGCGGAGAAGCAGACTCGGAGTGGGGAGGTGCTAGAGAGTCAGGTAAGTTTGTTATCCGAATTTTGGTATAGATGCTCCTTCATCTTGACCAATATCACTTGTTTTTGTTGGTAATAGGTTGTTTTGATTGCTAAGTTGATGTCTAAAGAAATCAAAATGTGGAAGGTAAAATGCGACACCTTAGACATGGATAGGGCCGAATATGAGAAGGATCTGAAGGATGCTGCCAAGATAATGCATGAGAAGAATTTAGAGATCAGGGCTAAGGGTGAAGAAATTTTAAAATGGAGGTCCAGGCTTGCTAGTGTGGATGTGAGACATGAGAGGGAGATGAGGATACTACGTGATGACATGGTGAATGAAACTGCGAAGGCAGTTTTTGAGACAAGAATTCAAATGATTAAGGAATTTCAAGAAGGAGAGCATGTGAACTGGGACTTGGATGAGTAGAATGCGGCTTTCCAGAGGATTATTGATGATAAAGTCGGTGAGGTTACCTCCAGGAAGGTTGAGCAAGATGATGATGCTCAAGATAGCAACACTGAGTGATTATAGGATGCCTTTCCTTTAAAAACAATTTGATGAGGGTTTGTCCTCAAAAAATTTTAATTTGTAAGGACTCATAAGAGTCAAGACTTTCAACTTTTTTGAAGATGTTGGGTTGGTTCAACATCTTAACTTGGTGGGGCATTTTTTGCCCTTTTTTCTTGGATTTTTTATTGAAACTACTCTGTTGGTGATAGAATCTTTGTTGTTCTTTGGTAACATGTAAATGTTACAACCACTTAATGGAGATAACATGTCAATGTTATTACCAAGTTGAAAAGACAACATGTAACAATGTTGTGACCAAGTTGAAAAGACAACATGTAACAATGTTGTAACCATTGATTCCCAAGTGAGGAAACGTGCACTCAGGCAAGGTTATAATAACCAATAAACTTAGAAAAGACGTAAAATCTTTTAAACCGTAGAAGGTAAATATCTTAACGTGCGCTAAGGTGAAGTTTATTGCGACCAATAGACTTTAGAAAAATGTACAATCTTTTAAGTCGTAGAGGGTGTTACCTTACAACTTAGAAATGTTGACAGGATGCATCATTGTACACGTTGACCGTGCTGGCGAATGCTTTGGATTGTCTTATTGTTTAATGGCATCTTGCAAAACAACAATATGTTAGAGTTAGGTGTTAGCTTTAGCTAACACCCCTCTGATGCTTAAGTCAGTAGAGGTTTGATTTAAGTAAAAAGGAAAGAAAATTGAAAGAGACTAATTTGAGGGGAAACTCATACCTGAATGTGGAAATTGCAATAACTTTCAACTTACATGTAATAATGCTTCAGATGTAGGGTGTTCCAGCTTCTAGGTATTTGGATGCCGTCTGGGGTAGACAACCAGTATGCACCCTTTCCTGCCTCAGCATCAACAAGGTAGGGACCTTTCCACTTCGGAGCTAACTTTCCTGCGTGCAACTCCCGGGTATTTTGGAATACTTTCCTCAGCACCATGTCTCCAACCTGAAAGTGCCTTATTCTTACGTTCTTGTTGTATGACCTGGCAGTTCTCTGTTAGTAGGCGGCCATCCTTATCTTGGCTATATCCCTGAGTTCATCCACAGTATCCAAATCCTGAGCCAGGAGATAGTTATTGTCTTCAGAAGTTAGCAATCCATATCTTGCGATTGGAATTGTTACTTATATGGGAGTACACTTTCATGCCAAACACTAAAGAATACGGTATGTCTCGTCCCTGAGCGTTCTTAGACATTGCTCTGTCACCATAGTACAAGTGGTAATTCGTCGGCCCATCTTCCCCTTTTTCAATCCAAACATTTTTTCAGATTGCTGATGATCAACTTGTTGCTTGACTCAGATTGTCCGTTGGCTTGAGGATGAACAGGGGTTGACGTTATCAATTTGATTCCCCACCTTGAACAGAAATCCCTTGTCTTTTTGCTGATAAACTGAGAACCATTGTCACAAATAATTTCCGAAGGAATGCCAAATCTGCTCAAGATATTCTTCTTTAAAAAGGATATGACCTCCCTATCTCGTATTTGAACATACGCTTCGCTTCAATCCATTTGGAGAAGTAATCCGTCATGGCTAGCATGAATACTCTACCCCTAGAGCTTTTGGTAACTTTCTCGACTATGTCCATGCCCCATTGCATGAAAGACCAAGATGAAAGTACGGGTGAAGAGGTTCACTGGGTCGATGCAAGATGTTGCTGGCTGCCGTTGACAAGCGTCGCATTTTAAAGCAAAATCCATTGCGTCTTGTCTCATAGTGGGCCAGTAGTATCCCATTTTAAGGGCTTTGGAAGATAACGTTTTTCCCCCTGAGTGATTTCCACATTCTCCCGCATGTAGATCATTTAGGACCTCCTCAACTTCCCCGGTTCTAAACACCTCATGTAGAGACCTATCGCTGACCTTCGGAACAATTTGTTATTAATCAAGATGAACCGACATCTTCATTCCGAAAGACCTTTGATTCTTAACGTCCATTGGAATGGTTCCGTTTTGCAAATACCGCACAACAGGTTGGGTCCATGTCGACACCACACCCGGCTTGGGAGAAGAGGCTTCCGAACACCTAAAGTTGCGCATCTGTCGGTGTAATCAATAGCTAGATATTGGAACGTATATAATTGGGATGTTCGTGATACATCATCGCTCCACATGTTGACCCTAAAGCTGTTGAATGCGTCGGCTTCAGCAGTTTCTTCGCGTGGTACTGTCTTCCAAGGAAAAACTAACAAACACGCGACTAGCACTTTAACATCTTTGCCGAGGTAAGCGTCATTTAGTGCTCTTAGGCTCCATAAGATCCGCGATTAAAATGATTAACTAGTAACAAGGAATCAATAAACACATTAAGATGAGTAACTTCTAAACTAAAGAACAGTAGCATAAACCCATGCATCAAAAGCTTCATATTTGGCTTCGTTGTTGGTTGCACTAATTCACAAGAAACTGCCACAGGATTAACTCTCCTTATGGCAACTTTAATAAGATGCTTGCATCTTACCTTTTGAGTTGGATGCTCCATATGTGAACAATGTCCAATCACACCTGAAGTATCTACCAACGCTTTGAGGTGTTGGACTTCTAGTCTTTACCTCCAGGGTTGCACGAGGTAGAAACTAAAATCGGCTACAAAAATCCCCGGAAGGGCTTTGGGACTTAACTGGATTTCTAGTTTCGTAAGAAATTTCATACCTGCCAAGCTTGACTTATTTGGCAACCACTTGGCCATGAACTTCACTTGTACATTCTCGGGAGTTCTCATGACAGTCCTGATAGGATAGTTAGTTTTCACATAAAATAATAGGATGTGATTTCAAGTAATGGCGTAATTTAGTAGATGGCCGGTGATTAAGGCGAGGATAAGTTTTTCAAGATGGGAGTACCTGGTTTCTTTGCATCTAGGAGGGATTTACTTACATAGTAAACGGGACGTTGACCGCCCTTGATCTTCCTTTACCAAGATAAGCACTTACGGCACTCTCGAACATGGCTATATATACATAGAGGGGTTCACCTGGTTCTAGCTTAGCAAGAGGAAGTGAAGGCGTAAGATACTTTTTGAGGTTCAGGAAGGCTTCTTCAGTGTTGTTCGCTCAAACTAGAACAACTTGTTCTTCCTTAAGATTGTCATAAAACAACTTGCATTTTTGAAGATTTGGAAATGAACCTATTTAAGGCATTGCTACCCGCCCTGTCAATCTTTGTACATCTTTGACATTTAAGGGGATTTGTAGGTTGAGGCATAAGCTTTGACCCGTCCTGGCTAGCCTCGATATCCCTCTGATTTAGTTACCATGTACCCCAAGAACTTCCCAGCTCTATTCCCTAAGTTGCATTCTGGAAGGATTCAACTTCATATTGAAGGCTTCTAAGATGTCAAAGGCCTCTGCCAAGTGTTGCACGTGATCTTCTTTCATATTTTTGGTACTTTACCACCTTTATGTCATCTATGTATACTTTCCATTGTTTTGCCGAGATGGTCTTTGAACATCTTGTTTACTTGTCTTTGATAGGTTGCTCCTTGCATTTTTAACCCAAAATGGCATTGTGATATAACAAGGCATATACCTTCGAGGAGTTATGAAGGCGGTATCTTCTTGACTCGAAGGTTCCATTTGTATTTGCTGAGAGCTTTGAAGAACTGTCCATGAAGGCCGATACAATGTCGTGGCCATTTGTTTCATCTACCGAGAGAATCCAATATGGGGTAACAGGAATGGATCCTTGGGACAAGCTCTACAATTCAAGTCTGTGAAATCTACGCGTAACAGGCCATTTGCCATTTTCTTCTGTGACAACCACCACATTGGCGAGCCACCTAGGGACATGTGGTACTTCCACGATCATCTTAGACTTGAGTAGTCTCTCTACTTTAACACTTCCTTAATGATGCTGATTCTATTCTTGGGAAAACTTCCTCCTCTTCCTGATGGAATGACTTCATGGTAGGGCCGGATATTCAACTCTGTGAGTTATGATGCTTTTATCTATCCCGGTCATATCCTGCATGTTTCCAAGCGAAACACATCTTTCTACTCTTTAGGAAGTCAAATCAACTCTCTTTCGATTTCGAGAGGTAAGTCGTGTCTTCAACTAACACATGGTCATCAAAGGTTAGAGGCATCCATGAGGTGCTTTCCTTACGTTATGCTCGGCTAGCCTCCAGAGATCTCCTTGACGCCTTTCTATAATTGCTATTACTTTGGGCCAGGGGAAGTAGAAGCAGGCTTTCATGTCTGCTTTTATAACATTCCTTGCAGTGGCTTGTTGGTCCCCTTTTACCTTGACTACTCCCTAGGCGTCGGCATCTCTGAGAGCCTTTGTGGTATGTGGATGGAACAACTTTCAAACTATGGATCCATAGTCTTCCCAGGATGAAATTATAAGGCGATGGAGCAATCGATCCACCCTTAAAACCTTTCCATGGAATTCAATCCTTCCACATAGACTGCCAATTTGATTTCTCCAATTGTTTGTTTGGTCTCCCCGGCACCGAATTGGCTAGGAACGAAGAATTCTTCACAACTTCGGTTAAGTGAATTGACATTTCTTCTAACGTGCTCTTCATGGATGAAATTTACTGAACTCCGCGTTGTCGACCAAGACACGCTTCACCTTATAATTGGCAATTTGCAAGGTGATAACTAACCCGTCATGGTGTGGATTTCCAAAATCATTTTCCTTATCATCTTGATTCGAAGATGATCTGGCCCATGTGGAATATCGGGACATCGTGTCATTAACTCCATCTTATCTTCCTTAGAATCTTTGGCATGACGTTTTGGCTACGCAGTACGTGTTCTGTGGAATGTACGACCCTCACTGCAATAAAGTTGATCACCTTAGTTGTAGGAGGGTGGAGACGGAGCATCCGTGTGACTTCCTTTGCTTCGACCCAGTCCTTTTCTTTTTCCGAGTAAATCTTTAAGGAGTCCTTTAGAGAGTAAGTGGTTGATTTCCTTTGCTGAGGCAATGCAATTTTCTATAGTATGGCCGAAATCTTCGGGAAGTAAGCGCACTTTACTTAGATTTGTCCTTCCATGGTCTTGCCTTTTGTCACCCGCTTTCTTTGGCCCATCTCGCCTTACTCCCTAAGTTGTCCGTCGCATGTAAGACTTCAAATGTCGATAGAAAAACGGTAATCAGCAATCTTAGGATAAACGGTTTCATCCTCGACATTGTCATCATACAAACATTAATTTTAGGAGAGTGGATTTTAGAATAAGGTTTTCCATATGTTAGGTCGATAATTGAAGATCACGCACCACATTAGGATTTTCGTGTCTTCAAACGTCTTCTTGGTCCTCTTGCCATGCAGATCCTTCCCGTCTTCTTCTTTGATGAAGCGAGCGTACCTCGTCCTAACTTCATCTAGGCTCACGGATGGGAACATGACAAGATCTTGGTAGAAGGGGCGATTCCCTTTTCAAACCATCCGAAAGCTTTTGTAGCATTCGACACATCAATGTGAAAGAGGAATGCTTTGACCTCCCTAGTTGAACCTGAACAATAATCCTTTAAAGTCTCGTAATGGCGGATTGTGATCTTGTAAAGGTCGCTTGTTAATTTTTCAAAGACAACATTGCAAGAAAATTGGTTAAGGAACATGTTAATTAATTGAGAATAAGATGAGATGGAAGTCATGAGTTGATTAGTCGGCCCACGTCAAGGCGGGACCGAGATAAGGTGGACCCAAAACCCTGCATGTCAGACTTCTTTAAGATGGGGAGGAATGCATTGATATCCGTCTTTTCTTGATACGAGAAGCTATATGCTCTGCAAGTTCTGTTGTGCCGTATTATTGTTTCATGGGAGGTGCCAGGAATCCCTATAGGATTCTCCCACTCCGGCTATCGCGAGGAACAAAGCGTGAATCATGATGTTTGGTTGGAGCTTATTCTGGTTGAAGGGCAAGAGTGACTCAAGAAACCTTGCCATGAGGAATTTCCTTGAGTTGATGTACTGCTCTTGCGAGGGCGGTATACTTGTGGGTTAGTGATGAAACTATAGGATTGAAATGAGTATTGAGCAGGTTAAAACTCTCTGTTTGCCCTTTGGGGTGGAGTCGCAAAAGTAAAACATGATGAGCGGTGGCGACTGCCGGGTTGGATGTG